>OZ005654.1:12043701-12641201 GCA_963930645.1 Salticus scenicus | reverse complement strand
TGATAATTATGCAAAAAATACTATTTTATATAACCGTTTCTAGAAATAAACTTTTTATCTTTTCCCCAAAGACGTAATTTCTCCGTCCGTCTATTTACGGTCTTTCTATTCCATATAATTAATAATTGTGAAACAGATATACGAAATACAAATGTCTTCCAAAATAATTTATTAAATGGAATCAATAATTGTGGAACATATATTTGAAGAATATTTATATTGCCGTTAATATTATTTATCTGTCAGAAGAACACAAATGTCATTTTTCTGAGGACCTACGGACAGGTGCATATAACTCTTTGCTTTATTCTACGTTTTCAATTAAAAATAAAAATGCTGTTTTATCTAAACGTTTAAAAAAATGTCGATCATATATAAACATTTTTAAAGCACTTAAAAGAAAATGGCTTTGTCGAATTTCTTAGATTACAGTTGATAAATTCTTCCAATGCGTTGAACGAAGGAAATTTTAGCATGTTCTTTTAAAGTTACAAAATACTTTTATATATAAATTAAGAAATAGTAATTTTGTAAATAATTATATGAAAAGTGTATATGTTGGCTGATTTGAGTGGTTTTTTTACGTCGCACTAGAACCATGCAATGCTCAATAGGCAACGGCCCGGTTATCGTCCAAAGTGTGTCTGATAATAGTGATTAGACATGAAATATAAGTAACAAGCTATTTATTATCTAAATATTCCTTTATTATAACAACATTACTGCAACAAGCGATTTATTTCAAAATAAAATTAATTATAGAAAAGAAGTGTAAATACTCATCATAAACAGTGTAAATTCGATAATAATTTAAACAGATGTGATTACCATATGATATAAATGCTTTCTGTCCGTCGTGTTTTGAGTCTCTAAGACTTTTCCCCAAACTTCCGTCCTCTACTACATGTAAAGAATTTAATTCATCTTATCTTATATTTACTCAGCGTGTCTTTATAATCTGATCTTCGACAAATATGCCATAATAGTGTTGACATACATTAAACCTAAGGTATGTTTACATTGTGTACCACGTATATAATATACATAACAATATTTTGCACATCGGAAAGTTTTTAAATGGTGGACATGATAAGATGTATTTTAAGATAAAAACAGTAATATTTGAATAATAAAAAGTGCATTTAAATTACAATATAAATTTAAGAAAATAGTTTTTAAAAAACATTACAAAAGGGAAAATTTGGATTTCTAATTTTAAATAAATGATTCTGAATATATATATATATATATATATATTAAAAAAAAAAAAAAAAAAAAAAAAAAAAAAAAAAAAAAACATTCTACAGTAGTAGAGCAATTAGAAGATAAAAATATTAAATATCAGATGAAAGGTGAATATTTATATTAAATAGTGTTTAATATCACATGTGAAAGCATCAACAAAATTTAATTTGCATAATCTAGTAGCCAAGTTTATTTAATTGTTTACTTAAAAATTCAAAAAGTCATTTTTGACAAAACGAACTGAATTTCAATATATATATATATATATATATATATATATATATATAAAATTAAGTTGCTAAATCAATGTCAAAAATCATTAAGAACTCTCACTTTAAAGGGGAAACAAATTGTTCTCCAGTGGGCACCCGGCCTATGTGGCCTTTGGGGCAATGAACAAGCGGACTTCCTTGCAAAAAGAGGTGTCACCTTACTACAACATCTCAATATAGCCATTTCTTACTGGAGGATTGAACTGTTTTTAAAAAATTTATCTGCATCCAATGCCTTACGAGATCTTGAGAATCGTACAGCTCTAAAGAAATGGAAGAATTTAAGTCTTTCTCTTATTCCTGATAAACCAAGACGTAAGGCAGTTGCGACTTTCCGCCTATCTACAGGACAGGACTCCCTTGCCGCTCATTTCAAGCGCATAGGTACCTTAAACGATCCTACTTGCCCACTTTGTGATTCTGGAGAAGTAATGCCCAGGGACCATATGTCCCGTTGTAGGGCTCTTCGATGTTCTACAGAAGAGTCGAGATACTGGGAGGCAAGATCGCTCCTTAGGCAATAACTTCGGTCTTTTGTTTTATGTTATATTGTCTATAATTTATTTTGTAACTTTATAGTTCTCTGTAACTTTTGCCTAGCCATTGGGGGGGGGGGGGGGGGAGTTGCTAAATCCGTAATTAATTACAATCAACATTCATTGTATTGTCATAAATTAATTAGAAAAATGTGAAATCATTATTATTATTATTACAAATTTAATTGTAATAGTGAATCAGAATACATTTTCCGTTTGGTAGGAGTATCATTCCCCCTTTTCCCTGGAAGTGGACATTTTCAATGTGCGTTCTTTTCAACAAAACTTGTCAATACCTTTAAAACAAAATTCTGTGATGATTAAAAAAATTGCCTTTTTTTAAATTTAACAAAAGCAAATGACAATAAATATATAAATAATTAAATCTGAGAAAAAAAAATGCAATATATATGTATGTATATATATATATATATATATATATTATTTCTAATATAAATTACGTGAATTCGTATGAAAAAACAACAACAAAAAAAATGTTTTGTGAGGGACGCAACATTGGGCTTATAAACGTGGAGAAGAATATGTTAGCTCCGACATTGCATAAATAATACTAACAAATCTAAAAAATAAATAAAATAAATAAATAAAAATAAAAATAAATAAAGGAAAATTGGACGATCATCATCTCTGTTAAAGCACAAAATACTCTTCGTATAAATTAGCTTTTCTTTCAAAAAAAAAAACAAAAAAAAAACATCATTGTTATTATTATTATTGATTTAGTTTTAAACATTAAAAAAATTCTCGCAGTTTATTAAATTTTGAATATATTTTTTATTTTATTTACATCATTAGAAATTCGTTATCCAATTGACAAATGACAAATTATATGCATGTATTTTTTCCCCAGAAAATTTCTTTCACAAAATCTCCAAAAAAATGTTAAAATTTCGGTTCGTTATTTTGTAATTTTATTTTGATTCGTTATTATTATTATTATTTTTATGTAAATTTCTTAGAATAATACCATATTATATTTTGATATTTTATAATTGGATCTCGTTTTCTATTATACCACTTATTCAATTATTCATTTATTTATTTTTAGTCATTTTCGAAGAGCTTTACTTGTTAACATGTTCGTTCTAATTAAAGGGAAAAAATCATTTCTAACTTTCAGAAGTTTTTATTGAGTAATGAAAAAAATTTCTGAGGACGCATTCTTTTATTAATAAGCTCCTTATAAAACGGACCTGTTTATTTTGGCTTTTTTTTTTTTTTTTTAAATACATTTTTACAATGTAAAAGAGTATAATTAAATTAATCTCTCTTTCTCTCTTTCTTTCTGTTAAAAATGGTTTACAGTTAGTTTTTTACTGGAGAAAGAATATAAATTAAATGAATTCTTCTTTAAAAAGAGAATGTTTCTGACTAGTACTTTGTAAAAAAAAATTTAAAGCATTCCTTCTTAAAAAATATTTAAGTCTAAGTCTACTGTTCGTAATTTAAAGTGATTTTACATATATGTAAATGGGGAAAAATATAGCAGATAAATACAGCAAAATTATATGTCTTATAATAGTTTATATAAAAATAGAGTGAGCAAAAATATATATTAAATTTAAATAAATCTCATTAATGTCTCCAATATTTTATTTTACTCTTATTTATTTTATTTTATTTTATTTATTTATTTATTTATTTTGAAATAAGTAAAATTTTACGATGTCCTCCTATGCTTACAAAGTTGAAATTGTAATTAAAGAACTGGTAATTGTAACATTTAAAAATAATATTTTATTTCATGTTCGAAGGCAAAACATTTGAAAGCAAACTGATTTTTTTTAACTCCATGACGTATATTTTTCTAAACCACACACCATTTGGTTCGATAATCAGTTTAACTCTCTAAAATACACATTGTAACTATTATACTACATTTATTTTTCAACAGACAATTTAAAGGGGGTATTTCTTTAAAAAAAAAAACAAAAAAAAAAAAAAGAATTATTTTAACACTTTTCATGTATGTGCACTTAATACCTTTTTCAAGCTTACATTTATATTCATGGAAATGATAAGTTTAATTGTTTTTACTTTCATCTGCATTCACTAGAAGAAAGTTTTGGATTCGTAAAAATATTCGATTTGTAGTTTTCGACGGATTTACACGTTTTGAGAGCAGAACACAATCTGACCATTTTTGGAAAATGTCTGTCTGTGTGTGTGATATAAAAATTTTGTTTCAGCTGTATCTCAGAAACTACTACTCAGAATTTTATATACATTTATACGTAGTTTCAACTTGACATGAATTAGTGCCTGTCAACTTTTAATTCCAATCATTCAACATGTGACGCTACTATGTAACGATATTCGCAATTTCAGTGAAGGCTATATCTCAGGAATTACTGCTCAGAATTGCATATAAGTTTATTTGCAATTGAACCTTGACATATGTAAGTGCTTATCAGCATTTAGTGTTGATAGCTCAACAAGTGGTGCTGTCATACAGCGATATCCGCAAATTCAAATAAAATGCACATATAAATTTATATGTAGATTCACCTTGACACAAATTAGTGCGTACAACTGTTGATGTCAATTGCTTTATAGGTGGCGCTGCTACACACTGTTCTACGCAATTTAAGGGAAGGCTATATCACAGGTTCTATATGTATATACGAACAAAACTTGATACGTGAAAAGCTAATTATGAGACATTATGCTGATTTAATTTGGGTGTATATCAGTCGATAGGTGGCGCTGCTGTACTGCAACATTCCTGGAAGACTGGAAGGATGTCATGGTAAAACTCATTTCCATTGGATATTTCGTATAATAGCTTCTCTCTCAGATGAAAATAGTCTGTATTCATAGTGGAAAAAAACAACAATAAATAATTTATACTGCGTGAATTTATATAGAAAAATATAGAAGAAAGTTTTGTGATGATCGCAACATACTAGTTATTTTCTGTTCAAATTTTGTGTAAATACGATTACAATTAAATATTAGGAAATAATCTTTGAAATGGAATAGAATTTTTCAAAGCATTTAAAAAGAAAAAAAAAAAGAAATTCGTAAAGAAAAACTTTAAAAACATTAACATACTTTGATTTTTCTTTAAAAATAATTATTATACTTATATATATATATATATATATATAGCTTTATTTGATCTATAAAGATATTATTTAATTTATCAAGCGTGTTTAACAAAATTAATGACTACAGTAATTACAAATTAATTTTTAATATAACTCTTTTTTTATGATCTTGTTTTTACGAAAAACAGTTTAAACAAGTTGAAAATAAATGTATTAATTATAATTACAAATGTTATTAAGTAGCTTAATCATTGCTTAAGCGGAGTACATAAAAATGTAATTTATGGTAATAAATCAAATTCTAAATAATGTATTTGAATAAATAATCAATGAATGTGAGTAAGGACATTAAAATAAATACTTTTATACTGCATTTTGAAAATAGAAAAAATATTAGAAAAAAGAATGTAAATAAATATATTTGGCAGGAATTTTTAAGCTTGCGGATTTTTCAGTCTGGTATTACTTCAATTTATTTGACATAATTAAATTAAATTGCTCCAAATGTATGCAAATTTAAAGTAGATGAAAATAGAAAGCCATTATATTGTAATTTATATATTTTAACAGGGAATGGAAATTTTAAGTTAAATATGAACAACTCTAAATTTGAATTTGTTTAGAAGTGATGATAAAAATAATATTGTGATAAAAATAAGTGACTTAGTACTTAAATTTTAGAGATATATTTTAAAACAAGGTATTCTATAAATTAGAATATTTAAAGAATATGTAAGTTTCATGCTTTTCCATAATTATCCAGTTATCAGTGCAATTAGGAGATAAACAGAGAGTTAAGTGGATTTTACGTTACAGTAGCCCTATATATGGGCAACACGCGACAATCTGGGACTTACCTTTAATGTGCTCCGGAGACATGCTATCACAATCTTGATTCTACACAGAAAGTATGGTTCCTCCGCTTCTGTGATCCCCAGATTTATAATCTCGATGGGACCATGGATGATATTGCTGTTGCGTCTGATTTTACAAGAACCAGACACCATTATATATATCATAAATTGAATATTCAAGGAGTTAAAAAAAAGGGGTGATAACCGTTAATACAGCGTGATTATAAATAAAGTTACAATTTCAAAACGCTATAATTTAAAAACTACCCATCAGAACGATTTGATATTTTACTAGAGCAATCGTGAGGCAATAAAAACTTTGTTTGTCAAAAGAAAAAGAAATAGTTCTGAAATGTGCCGTTAATTATACGTAAAGTATTTATTTCATGAAGCTCCTCTTTTTCACTTTCCACTATGACTGCTTCCGCTGTAAACACGCATTCTTGTTTTTAATCTAAAAAAATTGTAGCAAATTCTTGAAGTCTATTGTTTCCTGCTATTCCATTGTATTTCTAACAACATTCCTGTGCTTAATGAGTCCTTTTAGGCGTTTCCCTTACATTACCCTGACAGCGCCCTCTATAAGAACATGTTGGAACTACTTTTTCCTCCCCAGACAAAATTCCATTGCCTCACGATTGCTCTGGTAAAATATCAAATCGCTCTGATGGGTAGTTTTAAAATTATAGCATTTTGAAATCGTAACTTAAAATATAATCACCTTGTATATAAATATTCAAACAGACTGCAATTTTTGCTTTTATTAAACAGCTCTTAATTTCTCTCTTTGCTTCGAAACATTCTAACTTAAATAATTCTCATAACTGTTTACGCCATGTATCCTCTATTGATAAAAATTAATCTAAGTATTTTTTTCTTTTATTAAAATAAATAGCGTTACATTAGAATAAGTTTTTTGTAGATTGCATGAAAATACACCATTTTATTTATTTTTTACTATTTCTTTCAGACAGCGATTTTGCCGTCGTTAACAATTTTTACCTGCCACATTGAATGAACGTGCAAACATTCTTGTTTTTATTAAAATATATAAAGCTGGAAGTTTGTCATTGTATCTGTCCTAATTTTCAATCCAGATTATTTGATTTTATCAAAAATTGATACACATAACTATTAAAGCATAATCTAGCTAACGCTGTATATTTTAGTTCATTCGGATAATACGTTCAAAAGGTATTAAATTAAAACCCCATTATAAGGTTAAAATTATTAAAAAGAAAAAAAAATGATGACAAAAATAAAAAATAAATATATATATATATATCTTTATGTAAAAAAAAAAAAAAAAAAAAAAAAAAGCAGATGAATGAGTAAAAAAAAAAAAAAAAAGAGAGAAAAATCGTGCTAAAGAAAGGGAGCAGCTTCACTATAGAAACCCTTAGCGAAATTTGAAATCTTGGCCCAAAATAGCTCGAACGTTTCTCGCCAAGATCTTAACTACTCAATAGCGATAACCTTTTTAATTCATCGCCAAAATGACAACAAATGCTTAAAAGTTGTCAAGGGCTCCTACGCTAAAGCTCTATCAAAGAAATTTTTAGAAATGAATATAGTTATCGATAATAGAAAATGAAACACAGTTATTGTATACTTTTATAAGGAAGAATAGATAGAATAATAAGTCCTGTCGTATTAAATAATCTCTGTTTTGTGCATAATTTTATATCTATTACTTAGAAAACAAAAATAGGCTGCGGTCTTATACTATGAGTTCTTTTCATTCATATATGAAGTATACAATTTTTTTTTCTTAATCTGCAGTGATATTTTTCGTTTAGAAGGGGTATTTCTACAGCAGTTTCATTAACCAATTTACAGATTTAAGTTGTACCTTTTCTTTCTTTTTCTTTCCCTTTTTTTTTTTTTCCTTTTATCATATCCCATTTTTTTTTCTTTGTGGTGAAATGGAAGAAAAGTAGAAAACTTTAACTTATATGTATGTGTAGCTCAATTTCACATTACTATTCCGCCTGGAAATCCTATTGCATTGTCTGCAATTTTTCTTATGCCGTTTTACCTTTAGTGCGATTATGTTTTTAACAGTTTCTTGGTTAACAAAATAATGTTCTCCTCCTTTAACCTTTTTTATGATATAGTCACTCTTAAAATTTCCATAAAATTGTTTAAGCAGACCAGAAAATGTAACTTTTGACATATTCTAAAGACGACACTCTCTATACAATGTTTTTAGAATTATTCCTCAAGAGATGTGCTTTGAGATAGACAAAAGATGGTTATTTTACTGTGTATACCTAATTTAATTCGCAACAAACGAAAAAATTAGAATAAATTGCTAAGCCTACCCATTTTACCAAACCATAAGAAAATATTCTTTATAAATCAGATATTCTAAATATTTTTTTATATGTTTTTAAAAAATCTATATTTTAGAGTTTCTTCTATGTAAATGATGATTAAATTCTTTTAATAAACAATCTAAAATATTAGTTTAATAACATAAACTGTTAAAGAAAGTCACTTATATTATAAACAATGTCTTTGTAATCAAACCCTCAAATCTTTGCCACTTTCGGGCAGCACTCAAGCGTAGTTATCATTCGCTGGATGAAGAATTAGGTTTCATTACCTCGATTTAAAACAAATATTGCTTGTGTTTGAAATTTATATTGTTTTCTTACAATTGTTATCATTCAATTCTAATGCATTTTAATACAACAAAGTTTCAATAAACTATTACAGTGCGTTGCATGAATATAAACGCACCTTAACTTTAAGAATTAGAATGGTATAGAAGTGTAATAAAAAAAATATGAATAGGTGACACTTCATGCAAACTGTATGTGTATGATTCAAGAAATGAAAATACGAGTCAAAACAATGAAAAGAGAGTATTATTTTTTAGAAAATAATTTTATTGAATTTATGACAAAAATACATGTTGCATGAATTTAAACGCACGTCTAAAAAATAAATAACTGAGTAACAAATACTGTATCTAATACTTTGTAAAGCCACCATGGGCTTCTAGAACAGCCAGTAAATGCCTTGGCATTGACTGATATAGTGGCATGAGGTCATCTAAGCTGATTGTCTTCCAAGCTAATAGAATAGCCGATTTTAGTTCATCTTTCGTGTTAAACTGCCTTCTGTTTACGTAAACACGGCGAACCAGAACACCCCATACGTTCACCATTATATTTAAATCGGGGCTTTTGAGTGCCAATCCAGAACTTTAATTTTATTGTCACGGAACCATTTTTTCACGATATGTGCTGTATATACAGATGCACAATCTTGCTGAAAAATATAATTTCTTCCAGCTTTCTTGACAGCTTGACGGCGGAGGTTCCTTGTGAGCATCTGAACATAATCTACAGGGTTCATAGTGTTTTCCACGAACTCTAATTCGAAAGTCCTTTTAAAACCTATGACTGCCCACACCATGACAGACCCACCTCCAGATTGACGTTTTGAACAGTACGTTTCTTCGGTTCTCAAATCGTGCCAGTAGCTATGAAATCCGTCCGGGCTATCGAGATTAAACTTTTTTTTCATCTGAGAAAATAACTTTTTCCCAATTTAGTCGATCTAGAATCCATTTTCTTGCCCATTCCAACCGCATATCTTTGTGCTTTTGAGTGAGGGGTGGTTTCGCCTTCATTTTCTTAAATTTAATTAATGTTGCAGCTTTGACAGTTCTCCATATGGTTGTCCGATGAACACCCAGCTTATATTAAGCCTTTATCTTCGCACAGGAAATATTCTTATTCTTTACAGTGTTGCATATTCGACGTTTGTCGTAACTGGTGAGTTTTCCTGTTCGCTTTTTATACGCTTTTTCCCGATAATTTTCTCCTTTCTTTATATAATTTCGCACAGCACTCTCACGTCTTCCGATTTGGCGCTCAATTTCACGATTGCTAAAGCCTTTACCACGCATAACCCTTACTAAAATTTTAAGGTTTAATTTAAGTTTTTTTTAGGTTTCTTTAAACAGGTATTTTACAGGTTTTAGAGGTATTTAAAATAAGGTATTATCAAGGCTTTAATGGTGCAAAATAAAGCCATAATAAAAGTTCTATTAATACCTCCACAGGTTTCTCACGAATACCTTATGGTGTTTTCAGAAAGTTATTGTAGGTTTTTTATAAATACCAAAAGGTATTTATAAAATACCATGACTCATGTAGGTTTTTTAATATACCTACAAAGCTTTTTTTAAATACCTTCCCAATGTTTTTTGAAGGTTTTCTTTAGGTTTCTTTTAACAGGTATTTTACAGCTTTTAGAGGTATTTAAAATAAGGTATTATCAAGGCTTTAATGGTGCAAAATAAAGCCATAATAAAAGGTATATTAATACCTCCATAGGTTTTCCCCGAATACCTTATGGTATTTTTCAGAAAGTTATTGCAGTTTTATAAATACCAAAAGGTTTTTATAAAATACCATGACTCATGTAGGTATTTTTAATATACCTACAAAGCTTTTTTTAAATACCTTCCCAATGTTTTTTGAAGGTTTTCTTTAGGTTTCTGTCAACAGGTATTTTACAGGTTTCAGAGGTATTTAAAATAAGGTATTATCAAGGCTTTAATGGTGCAAAATAAAGCCATAATAAAAACTCTATTAATACCTCCATAGGTTTTTTATGAATACCTTAAGGTATTTTTCAGAAAGTTATTGCAGGTTTTTTATAAAAACCAAAAGGTTTTTATAAAATACCATGACTCAAGTAGGTATTTTCAATATACCTACAAAGTTTTTTTTAAAATACCTCTCTGATGTTTTTTGAAGGTTTTATAAAGGTTTCTTTACACAGGTATTTTATAGGTTTTAGAGGTATTAAAATAAGGTATTCTCGAATACTTAATGGTACAAAATAAAGCCTTAATAAAACCTCCATTAATATATATATAGGTTTATCACAAATACCTTTAAAGGCTTTTATAAAATATCATGAATCATTTAGGTATTTTGAAAAGCCTTCAAAGCTTTCTTTTAATACCTCCCCAATGTTTTTTTTTTAGTTTCTTTTCATAGGCATAAGTTTCTCAGAAACACATTGAAGTACTTTAAGAAACATTGCAGGTTTGTAGGTATCAAATAACCTATAGTTTTTTTTTTTTTTTTTTTTTTTAACACTTTGCATGTTTTGTACAAATACATAATGGTATTTATTAAAATATCCTATGTTTTTAATTGATATCTAAGAGGGATTTTTTTTTTCTTTTTTTAATATCCTATAATTTTTCTTTCCCCCAGTAGAGCCATGTTTCTTGTATGCTCTATCTACCAATAAACATTTTGACATTCTTTTAATTACAAGTTTTGTCAAATATCTAGAAAAAAAAATTCTTCGTAAATTATCTGGAATTTTTAGAACTATAAGGAACATGTTATGCTTCATATTCAGTAGAAGTTTCACTCAGAAAAGAAAGAGAAATAGTAAAAAATTCATGTAATATACATTTGCAAATCTTTTTCAAAGAAATGTAGAAAAACAAATAAAAAGTTCAATTAAATGTGCACTTAATCCTATAAGTGTTAAGTCCGTCTGTTTCCAGCATGCATGAAAGGCTAATGTAGCTACATTTTGAAATATATGTTGCTTTTTTCAAGAAAATAAGATTAATAAACATGTGTAGTATACAATATTAAATTCTCATATTTATACTGTGCATAGTATTAATTTTATAAATCATTAAACAGATATACCAAAAAATGGCTAACGCTGATAGGGTTAAAAATCTTCTAAATATATTCTTAGTTGAGTATTGAAATGCATTAAGTTCACAATTTTTAATGAAGTTTTGTGGACAAAAATAATAATAAAATATTAAAAAGGTAAACTGTACATGTGTATATATATATTCCCCTAAAAGACATTAAAAAAGAATGTGTTGCAGAAAATTAATTTGCAGTATATCGTTATATATATAGCTATGACAAGGCCAAGCATATGCAGTGTTCATCTTAATTGGTAAAATTAATATTTCATATTAATTGTAGAGTTGAGGAAGAGTAGATCTTTGATTCTTATTAATTTGTTTTACATTTTTATATTTAAAATGTTCTACAGTATAGGATCCGTTATCCAGAGAGCTTGGGGCCTGAAGTATTCTGGATAAGGGGTTTTTTCCGTAGTTTGGAACACTTTATTGTCAGTATGAAAAATGCATGAAAAAATTTAAAAAATAGCAGTTATGAATGATATAGTATAGAAATATATTAATTATAAATTTAATTTAATGAATTAGTACTTACACAAAATAAAACATTTTTAATTATAATTTAAATTGCAATTTAATAAATGAAAAATAAATAAATCATGTATAAAATTTAAATTCAGGGAGCAGAATCCTTATATTTCAATTTTGAGAACATTTCTGTAATAGTTTTTTGTTTATAACGAGTTTCTTGTACAAGTTGCTCTTGTATTTTGTACACTGACATAATTTGCTGTTCATGGAAGTAACTTATCTGTTGCATCCCAGAAATGAGCTGCTCAGTGTAAAATATGAGTTCCTCATTCGAAATTTTCTCAACTATTTCAACTTGATCATCATCATCACTTTCAGACATATCTGTCACCATTTCACAAATCTCACTGTCAGTCATCTGATGATTGACAGGAGTGTTTTCATCAGCATTCAAACAATCCTCTACTGCCTCTCGACAGAATTGCAGAATCTGGCAACATTCATAATCTGTTGTTTACTGACACTGCATTGATCACAATGGCGGATTCACCGATTTTTAATGTGGAAAAAGTTTCCGAATTTTCCTAAGCTCAGTTTGTTTTTTGTTTTTTTTTTTTAAAAGGAAATTTTGTACTTATTACTTGTCCATATTTAATAAAATATGGATCAATTGAAACAAGTCTCAAAGCTATTAAAAAACAAAAAAGAAAGAACGATAATGGGCAATTTTCTGCTCACTATATTTCTTCAGAATAACACAATTACCTTAAATAACATTTAATTATAACTATTTTTTTTTTTTTTTTTTATATATAACACTTGTAACAGAATAAAATTTATATACAGATACAAGTTTTATTCAGAAGTAAGTAGCAGTACATCTTTTCACTCCTAAATTATGCCACAATTAAAAAGTTTTGGTTAGCATTTTGCTTTCCGGCCGAGCGTTCTAGATACCGGGATGCCGGTTATTAGATCCTGTACTGTATATGTTATATATCAAACAGATAAATGAATAGAATACAGTAATATTTTAGATTTAAAATATAAAGTAAAAGAACATCTCAGAATGAATACACACTACAGTTATAACAGCATATCTAAAATTAATAGAATCAATTTTACTCTTATCCCCAACACTGATTTTTATTCAAGGTAATTGCTCTCTAAATTCTGAATACCGTTTAAGCATGTTAATGTCAACACTGTTGATGTGAATTACTTTTAACATGAACTGCTTCCATAATACCCGTCAAAATAAAGATTAGTTTCTGAGTTACTGATAGCATGAACTACTCACAACCTAAACAGATTTTTTATTCCCCTTGAGATTCACATTAACGAGTTTCAACTGTAATAGAATGTGAAGGCAGAAAATAAGGAAATGTTAATGCAGTTTTCTAGTAATAGTTTTAGAGCATTTTTGCAAGAAAAAATTCATAGTAGATACAAGAAATTTTTTTTTTTTACTTTTATCATGTACAGAAATCACAACCCAAAGGACAACAAATTAAGCAAATATATTTTTGAAAGCAAAATGCCTGTTTTATTAAATCACCCACGGTGGCTTGTTTTTTTTCATTTTTTAGAATCAGCACTAGAAATTATCCATATATCAACTTGCCTGCACAGGTTGATTAAATGAATGCACGTGATTGTGACATCACTGAAAGAGTATTATTTAGATTAGACTAACAAATCTTACATTTTCTGAACAAAATAGAATAGCAAAAGGAAATGGATGTAGAATGGGTATTTCAAAAGAAAAAACAAAAAAAAAAAAGGGTCTATTTATTTTATATTACAATGAAAGAAAGCAAAGAAAAAAAATTGCATATCAGCCTGATTCTTCACAAGGGCGTAACCAAGAAAAAACAAAATGGCAGTTTCTTCCATATAAGCCTTGGCTCATACATTGTTTTTCTGGTTCTAGTACTCTAAAATAAAAAGAATATGTGAAGAATTTTAACATAAAATGTGAACAAGAATATTACTGGGAAAAAAAAATGTGGGAATCTAACAATTGGATAAAAGAAGGCGAGATTTCATTAGAAAAAGGCACCAGGGTAGGCTGCCTGCTGAAATTGTCTTATGATCCTTGATTGATCTTTCGACAAAGAAAAAAGGAAAATGTGAATTTTAATATACTTTTATTAAATATAGTTTTATTAAAAATACAAAACAGATATTAAAACAAAATAAATATACAGAATTTTTATAAATGACAAAATTTTATCTATTAATCTTTGTACTTCTGTGCTTATATTGGATCTGGATTCTTTCAGGAATTATATCAAAGCATCCTGTTAAAAATAAATAAATAAAATATTTATATACATTGCATAAATATTAAAGTACTGTAAAATCTTGAAAGTAACCCCATTTTCCAAAAGCGCAGATGTGCTGATCTAGAAGATTGAAAGTAGGTTTGGATGAAATGGTGAAAGATAGATTTATTGGCGCCATGTATATGCACCTGGTGGTAAGGGGGTGAGTATATTTAAGAAAATGGAATAATTTCCCTTTCAGCAAGAAAAGGGGGCTTACATTCAAGGGAGGGGTTATTTTCAGGATTTTACGGTAAGTTTCATCAGTATAGAAACATAAAAATTAAGTACTGTATTTACATGCAGATTATATGTTAAAAAACTTAAATTTTTAGTGTGGATTATTCCCCATAGCACACTTTTTTTTTTTTTTTTTTTTTTTAAGCAGCTGTCTCATCAGAAATTTACATCAGCTAGAGGTAAAAATACTTTCAGATTGTGTATCTACTCGGGGAAAAACGGAAATGCTAATGATTAGTTTAGATTTGACATATCCATGCTAAGAAAAGTGGTTAATCATGTGTATGAACTCATCTATTCTGACAATCACATATTTGTTAGTGTTTGGTCCACATATGACATATCTGTGCTGAGGAGTGGTTTCTGTTTTCATATTACATTTTTCTAGCCTTATGACAACAAGCTTCTGGTTCTGTTTATTTTTATTAAAATTTTATTGTTTTTGTGTTTATTTATTTATTTTTTAACTGAAAAATAGCAGTTATTATTATAAGCTATTTTGTATTTAATTTATAATACTTTTTTTTAATATTTACATTACAATTATCTTTTAAATATAATGCTATTCTAAATAAAGAGCAAGGCAGCTCATTAATAAGTTGCCTAATCATAACATTTCAACAGCAATTATTTTTAACCTATTAAATCATTTTTTATGTAATGCACATTAGTCCAGTCAATAAATACAATGTACCTTGCAAAAGGTGGGGTAGAAGATTTTAGTTTTTTAATTTGTACGTATTAGTACTAATATGCAAAATACGAGTTATCCAACATGGTCGGCCCCCGGAGAATTTTTGTCGGCTGAAAAACCTCGAAAATGTACTAGTTTTTTGGCTTTTTCAGAAATATCTCAGAAATGGCTGAATTTAGCGATATTTTTCTATTGTAATGTTTACAGAGGATTAAATTTCCTACAATTTTCTTCATTACAACTTTTTTGTAGAACTAATAGCAAGCGCATAACAGCTTCTTGAAAATAAACAGTTTTTTCAACTTTGTAAAAAAAGCGCATTATTCCTTATAAATAATGTACAGTAATTATTAGAATTAGAAGCTTTATTTACAGAAAGCTTAACAACTTTTAATGATACAGCTCTGATATCTGTCGTCCTTGGGATTTTTGGATTTGGTGATCAAAAACGTAATACGGAAATACACATGCCAGATGTATATTTTTACAATATATATTGTAAGAAATACTGTTTTATTTTCTTGATTGTTCTCTTAAGGGCGTGCATCCGGAAATGAAGATATCTTTTCAACATGGCCGCCCAGGTTCTAAGAAAAAATTGGGGTTGGCCTAACTTTAAAAACTGACAGCCGAGAGCTCCAATCAGTGAATAGTAGAATTCCCCTATTAGTTGAAAAATTATCTTCTTGACTACCTTAATTATTTTGACACTTCCTCTCCTAGCTGTGGGGTGACAAAGGTGATAAGAGACAGTTTCGCACCTGTATTCAATTATCTACAAGAACGCCGCTAAAAAAATATACAAACTATCGCATCGCTCAGTGAAATATTTTGTGAAACGTAAATCACTAAAATAAATAGATTTAAGATTTAAATTCTAATGTCAAGAAATTTAATCTTATTAAATGAATAAATGAAAATTCTTTACACAAAATGTTTCGGAACAGAAGAAAATATTTTTTTTAATTATAAATACACGCATAAAATATATGAATATTATAAGAAAATGTTTATTGAATTATTTATACTACATATATAGTTTCAGACAGTACATAAAATAGCTCTCTCTCTTGTCGAAAGATTCAAACCCACAGTAGTGTGTTTTAAAAAATAGTGTTTTTTTTTTTTTTTTTTTTTTAAGTTTTAATAGGAAATATGTTTACTCAAAAGTTTTTTTTTAATTCTAACTATTTACTTTCTTTCATGTATACACAGGGTAAAGAAAGTATTGTTTTTGGGTCAAATTTTCGAAATTGAGTTTTTTTTTTTTCTTTATTATATAATTATACGTTTTGAAATCCTCTGAATTGGAAAATGTTTTTAGCGGTTGGTTTGCGTGTGTATCTGTCTGTTATCAGCATATATCAAGAACAAATAATAGCAGAAAGTCCAAACTTGGTATTTTAAATGGGTTTCATATAAATATGCTACACTAAATTTTTTCCTTGAGACAAAGCAAATGGTTCACGTACAGGAATATTCAAGAGAATTCAAATACATGATGGTTATGGGGTTCAAAGTTCAAATAAATTATGTTCTGATAAGTACAATTTAACATCAATAGGCTGATTAAACAAAAGTGAGTAACAATTTTTTTTAAATGCATAAAAGCATGTTTTGTGTAGATTGTGGTATGGAAATCATTCATCATTCGTTTACAGAGCTCCAAAGTATTTGGATATATTGAGGCTATACTTGGAAATTGCTCGAATTATAACTAATTTTGTGTTAGAAGTTTTTCAAGTAAGAATAAATTTAAATACACAACATTGTTTATCGACAATATGCAGAGCTACCCAAAATTAAGCTAAACGCTCTTTTGTATTGAATGTAATTGATGGAAGTGCTTTGCTATATTTTATTATGCCGACGAACACTTGCTCACGAAGCAAAATTAATTTTTCATATCCATACTGTATGTAAACGAATTACTTTTAGTAGTTTTATTCTCAACTCTAGTTTTTTTTTTTTTTTTTTCATAATATCACATTTTGAGGTTCCCTGATTATAAAAGTCCATTATTTAGCGGTTGATCTGTATATATATCTGTTATCAGAATAACATAAAAACAGATAACTGCAGGAAATTCAAAAGTGGTATTTTGAAGTTCGTATTAGGTTGCCACTTAAAATTTTGAGCAAGGTTGTCAAGTTTGAAGTCAAATTAGCCTTGATTATTATTCATTTGTTTATTTTTACAATTATGCATTATAAATAAGTGGGTTTGATGGAGGAGGGGAGTATCCCTCTTACAAAGAAATACATGTGATATAAAACTGTTCCATATGTTCTAAAAATGTTCCGCAATTTTAGATTTTTTTAAGTACATTATTTTTATTATCTTATGCTATTGATCTTAAAACTTAATATGCAATATATATATATATATATATATATATAATGAAAACCTTTTTAAAAATTTTCAGTAAATATTCAATATAATTTTCTTTCATTATTTTATTACAATATGACATTTTCCTGTTCCTCCCTTAAAATTTTAGTCTTGAGTCTAAACAGTTTTAAGATTTAATTAAGTAGAATTACAGTTCAAGGAAAAATTTTATTTATTTATTTTTGGGTCTAATTTTAATGTAATTTTCGAATTTTGATGGAATATAATCCGACACACGCAGAGCTGCAAATACTTTAATTAAGAAAACGTTAAAAATTAAAAAGTAAAATAATACGTTCATTTCCTGATATTTTAACTGTGGATCTATGATAACACACGTGAAGTTGGAATATTTACAAGGCTTTTAGTTTAGAACCTCATCCCCCACCGCCCTTATTATTTCCAAAAATAATTTACATCTCTGCAGAAAGGAAAAGCAATAAATTATAAAACAATTAGGATAACAAAATTAATAATTTCAATAATTTTCTACTTGCAACTTTAAGTAAAATCAATCCTATGCAGAGGTCCCCTCCTAGGTGATTCTAAACTGCCCTGTTTTCTGCAATTCTAAATTCTGCTCTTCCAAACTTCACAATTTCATCGCTCCAACGGCACTATTATATATTTCCTAACCCATAGTTTAATTTTTCATTCCTTTATTTAATTATTTTTAACAAATTATTATTATTTTAAAGTTATGTCCAGACATTACAATTTACAATTTTTTAAAGTCATAAAATTAGTTTAAAAAAAAAAAAAAAATCTTTATGATATTAAAGAAAAAACTTCAAATCAGACTCTTTCTACCGTCTATGTCTCTATGATGGGTTGGTTTGTCTGCTGTTTGACACTGATATAACAAACAAAATCAAATTTGTCAAATCAAATCAAAAATATTTTATCAATTTCACCCACGATAGCTAATTCTTTTAGCACAAAAATGCTGGAAAATCTTTCTTTATCTATGCATATTTTTAATTTATTTTAGTAACTTCCTTTTATATAAAAATCAACCTCTGACTCTTTTTACAATATATATAAATGCCATAGTAATGGGGAAAATGTTTTATAAATTATGAATGATGCATGGGTTCTGAAACAGATTTTTTTTTGTTCAATCTGTCTCTCCCCCCCCCCCTTCCCCTCGTAAAAACAAAAATTTTTTTGCTATTGTTCGTATTTAGAAGTATTTTACAAGAAACAATTAAGAAAAGTGCCCTTTCTTCCGGTATCTTTTTTTCCGCGATCCGGAAAAAAGGGCACTTTTCTTAATTTGCGAATCGAAAAAGTGCCCCTTTTTTTTTCCCAGGTGCCCCTTTTTCCGGGATCCGCATAAACTTGCACCCATTTGGAGCAACTTTCGTGATTACGATTTATACATACGACATAACAGCATACTGCGAATATCCCATTCGAAGCACAGTATAAATATACAAAGAAAAAATTCGCTTATTCGATTTTCATTGAATTACTAATTTAATTAACACATTTTCTTGAATAGCAACCCTACCACTAACCAAAAGATTTCACTCTCTAAGCTATGAGAAGCGTTTGGTTCGATTCAAGGCAGCACTCGTCAGCCTAGCACTAGGAGTTTTCCATCGTTTTCTCCAAAACACACGTTAATATGGATTAGGACCCCTTAAAAAGATTCTCACAGAATCCATTCCACCTAGACTTTTTCTAAATTTAATAATAATAATAATAATAATGAATACGAATTATAATAGCTTTAATTATAATAGCTTTAATTTTACAACAAATGCAATACAGGTTTCAGATTCTCTGTTTTAGGTTGGGACGTCATTATTACAACACTATACTATAATAAAAAATTTAATAAAAATTAATATCCATAATTTGAAATGGACACAAAATGAAAAATAAGATAATTATTTCGTTAGAATTTTATGCTTTTGTATTGTTATTATTATTATTTTGCCGGAGATTTGCGTTATTTATATCATTTTTAATAGAAAACGTGCCATAGCTACCTTGAATAACATATATCAGTTTCAAAGCATTCTACAAAAAATAAATAAATAAATAAATAAATAAATAAATAAATTAAAATAAAATAAATAAAATAAAATAAATAAATAAATAAATAAATAAAATAAAATAAAGTAAATAAATAAATAAAAATAACGGAATGTTGAAAAAAAAGAAAAAAAAATAACCTGGTGTGTCACTCACACGACTTTCTCTTACCCTGAACTTTAATACTATAAATACAGGTTAGAGATTAAGAGGTAAGATAACGATGTTATGTAAACCTATGTTAAACAATTCAAATTAGGCTTCGGAAGAGTTTTGTATGATAATTAATTCTGTGTGAGGGGGGCTATGGCGCCCCTCAACCCCCCGTTTCATTAACGCACCTACTTTTATATAGAATTTAATTCGGTTATTAAAAAATAATTTATTAAAATTATTATTTAAAAAAATTATCTTTTATAATAATGCAGACGATTTCCATATTAGAGAAGTAGTATGACACTAAATATAAAAAAAAAAGTCCATTTTATTCTCAATATATATATATATATATATATATATATAAAACGATTTTTTTTTCTAAGGTTTTTTTTTTTTCGTTAAAGTGAAAAAAATCGATAACTTTGTTTTAAATTATCGCAAAACAATAGTTCAACCATTCGTTTTAAAGGTATTGGCGAGCTCTTTTGAAAGATACCCATCATGAAAATCTACTCCCCTCAAGGGTGGACTTCCCTCCCAGGGGGGGAGGCGAGGCTTCTACATACACAAAAAAATTTTCCCAGTTGACTATCTCTATTACAAAATATATATATTCGTTTCATTTAGTTTAGTGCAGTCTATAGACGTTAAACTCTACTTACCTGCAATTTCCCCCATAGACGTAATGTATTAGAATTCTCTTGATTGTCCCTGTACACGAACCATTTGCTTGATCTTAACGAAAAGCTTACTGTAGCATCCCTATATGATACACATTTAGAATACCAAGTTTGAACTTTCTGCCATATTTTGTTTTTGAGATATGCTGATAACAGACAGACACACACACAGACCATTTGCTAAAAACATGATTTTCGTGTTCAGGGGACCTCAAAACGTGTAAATATAACAAAATCTCGCGTTCGAAAATTTGACCCAAAAACAATACTTTCTTTTCCTTATGGGTAAGACAAAGTAAAAAAGAGGAGAAGCATTGAAAGTTACAAATACTTCAATTACAAATAATAATAATAATAATAAATAATAATGACATGTTAATTTTTTAATATTCTTATTTTTGAACATAATAAGAAACAGTTCTAAGTTACGGTTTAATATTAACAAGACCTAAATCACAACCCCTATCATACTAAAATACTTTGTATGCGCACGGCAATAGAACAGACTTTTTCAAACTCTAAAACCTAAAAATACTTTAATTGAAAAAAATATCAGCAAAAAAATTGAAATTTAAGAGATAAAATAGTATATTGATTTCAAAATATTTATATTCATAATCTAAATATTTTGTATCGTGGCTGAAATTTGGAATTTTCTTTGAAAAAGGAAAACATAGAATAAAGTTTTATATTCAACTATAATATTCAAAAGGAAAGAATTTTGTTTATAAATTTTATCCTTCATATGTCAAATCCATTCAAAATGTCAACAGTTTTATGCCAAATATAATATGCTATGATTGGCTACATCTATCGCATGAGACACGACTTCCATTACCCATTATACTCGCATTATATGAACTTTTTGGCAATAATGTGATCAGAAGACATAGAACTGACCTAAAGAAATAGACAACTAAAAATGTTCCGGTAAGAGAAAGTTAATACCTACGTAAAGACATATAAAACAAAGTTTACATAGCGATTTTTTTTTTTTTCTTGAAACACTAATTTCCAAGATCTAAAACTGATCTGTCTGATCAGGGTAACTATTAATTTTCCTGTAATAACAACGTAAAGCATGAGAAAGTATATATAAAATGGGTTTATGTAACGATTTTCAAGAAAATCGTTAGAGCCGTTTTTGAGATACTGGCTTTTACCAAAACTTGGCATATTCATTTGTTGAGTGGAAAACAATTACATACAAAAGGATATTTAAAAAAGATTTAAGATTGAAAGTTTGAATAAAATCCGTACAGCTGTTTTGAAAGGAACGCACTTGCAGTACCTGAAATTTACCTATTTATACAGGACGCCTATCAATTTTTCGGAACTAACCAACTATATTATTCGAAAGGGAGTGCTTATACATTAATTTTTAAAAAAGTCGTTAGAGCCGTTTTTGAGATACGGACTTATGGTCGCACTTCCGGTTTCGGATGTTCTACTTCCAGTTTTCCCATTTTCACCAAAATTTGAAAATTTAATCTGTGCACCAGACCTATCTCAATTCTGAAGTTTCTTTGTTCTATCTGTATTAGTTTCCGAGATATAACAGCTAGAAAATTCCTCACACACATATACACATATACACGCACACTGACCAATTGACAAAAACCACTTTTTTGGACACAGGAGACCTTAAAACATGTAATTGAGGTGAAATCTCGATATCGAAATTTTTGACCGAATACAATACTTCCATTACCTACGGTTGTCGGGTAATGGAAGTAAAAATCGAGTAGGTTTTATCCTTTGTTATTTTAAGAAGTTGATAGAAAATTAAAACTTCAAGCTTTAGGCACGGAAAATTGAAGGAGATTTTCCCAAATTAAAGTAATAATAATAATAATAATAATAATAATAAACTTTTTACTTTCATTATCCGACTACCGTAGGTAATGAAAGTATTGTATTCGGTTCAAAAATTTCATGTGGAGTTTTAACTGGTCTCCTGAGTCCAAAAAAGCAGTTTTTGGCAATTGGTCAGTGTGTGTGTGCATGTATGGGGTGAATCTTTTGACTGTCATATCTGTGAAACCAATAAAGGTAGAACAATGAAACTTCAGAATTGAGTTAGGTCTGATGTGCCGATGAATTTTAACTTTTGGTTAAAATTTGGAAAGCCGGAAGGGAGATATATGAAGCCGGAAGTAGGACCCTAAGTCCGTATCGCAAAAACGACTCTAACGATTTTCTTCAAAGCTGCTATATAAACACCATATAAGATTTCCTTTCGTATGTAATAGTTGGTTAGTTCGTGAAAATGAATTTGAGGTCTCGCAAGTGCATTTCTTTAAAAACGGCTGTAGGAATTTTTGTGCAAACTCGCCATAATAAATCTCTTTTAGATACCCTTTCGTATGTAACTGTTGTCAATAATTGAGTTTGAAAAACTTTGGTGGATGTCGATGTCTCAAAAACGGTTCTTACGATTTTCTTGAAAATTGCTACATAAATATCATTTTAGATATCCTTTCGCATATATTACGTGGCTATTACAGGAAAATTGACAATCATCCTCATTAGGTAGGTCAGTTTTAGATCTCGGAAATCAGTACTTTTTAAAAGCGGCTCTACCTTTTTTTTTTTTTTTTAACTTGGTATGTAAATTCTGTTTGTATAACTTTACACATGTATCAGTTTTCTTTCGCTGGAAAATTGTTAAGTGTCTAATTTGTTAGGCTAATTTTATGTTTTTTGACCTTACATTATGTCAAAAAAGTTCATATAATAAATGTAATAGTAGGTAATGGGCTTTTTTTTTTTTTTTTTTTTTTTCACCAGATGTTTTCGAAATGGTAAAATTATCTAACTGTACATTAAAAATATATAGAAAGCATTATATACCGTCCCAAATTAACTAAAAGATTATTAGTAAAAAGTATAGGCATTATAAAAAGTAGGTATCCTAGATTTTTTTTTTTTTTTTTTTTTTTTAATAAGAGAGAGAGAGAAAGAGAGAGAGAGAGAGACAGATAAGAAGAACAATTACACGAAAAAAATCATCTCTAAATAGAAAGAAAAATTTAAAAGTTGCCAATGGGGTCGTATACTAAAGATGTAACACAAAATGGTCTAGATATTACGATTATTTTTTTTTTTTTTCTATTCTAAATATATATATATCTATATATAAATATATACTTACTGATTTTTAGAATAATATTTCGTAATAAAAAGTTTTAAATAGTACTTATATATTTCAATTAGACAATAAATATGAAGATTTCTTGAATTTCATTTTTCTACTTTTGGTTTATGTTATGCACTAGTAATATCAGTGAAAGATAAAGCGGCGAATAGACGTGCAGAGTGCCGCAGGGGTAAATAAGTGAAGCGAGTAAGGGGCAGAGCACCCTAGTAATAATAATAAAAAAAAAATATCTAACAATTGCTCTGCTTAGGAAAAGCTATCACCAAATTGGGAAAAATTTCACAATCAAATCGTAACGGTATATATATATATATGTTTGTATGTATTATCATTACTATTATTATTATTTTATTTTTATTTTTCGCGTGTAAATGAATTTATGCCAAGGACAAAATAAATTAATTAAATTAATTAATAAACTCATAAGTTCATTTATTTATTTATTATTATTATTTATTTATTTATTTTTATATTTTTAATTAAATATTTAATAATTCTAAAACTATTACAGGGATTTTATTTAATGTCTTTTAATTAATTGAAATAATTTTATTTAAATGCTCAATTCTGAGTCCTTGAGTTATTTCGCATCTTTTTGCGTTCAGATTACGTAAAGAGGTAGTCGGAGACACAAACTTTTTTTTTTTTTTTTGTTTAAATATTAGATTTTTAAGCAAAGAGTTCTTTCTCTCTCTCTCTCTTTTTTTTTTCTTTAATGCATTTGGACTCTGAAAAAGAAAAATTCTGTGTGGACCCAGAAAGTATGTTTTAACGACACCATTATCCCCCTTCCCCTTTCGACATGAACGATATCATCAATCAATCTTAATGACTTCCCGTAAGTTTCGCGGGGCGTTTCCGATGGAAGGCGGGGAAATCTGCTGAAATTGAGGTTTTTCAATTTAAAAATTAAAGTTTCTTATATTCTCATTAATAGAGATTTAAATAAAACAATTTATAAAAATATTAATAAAAAGCTTGGTTTTCTTGAGAAAGAGACACGCTATACAGATTTCAGATATTGCAATTTGTTGATAAGTTAGAGGCTAGTAAAGCAACACAAGTGTATTTTTCGCATTTTACAGCTTAAAAATAAAGGGTTAAAAATTAAGTATAACAGTTTTTGTTTCACGGGTCTTCAGTGTATGGTGGTGAATTTTCTGATTGTGAAAACAGAATTTAAAAAAATTCATTAGGTAATGTGTAATTCTATAAACAAATTTCGCCATAGAATAACGTAGGCTTTGGATGACCTTGACGATCCGTGATGCACCCCCTTAAGAGGGGACAATACCTAATCTCACCGGCAGCCTTCGCCCATGTTATTGTATGGGAAAATTTGTTGCGACAATTACACATTACCTAATGAATATTTTTAAATTCTGTTTTCGCAGTCAGAAAAATTCATAACCGTTAAATGAGTACTCCTTTTTGAAAAATTCATTTTTTTAAATTTTTACATTTAAATTTTGAGTTCAAAAATGCGATTTTTCACAAAATGCATTTTTCTCATTTTCTATTCGCAAAATGAAATACTAAAAATTTAAAAAATCAATTTTTGGAAAAGAAGTACTAATTTAATGCTTATGAATTTTCTAAATGTGAAAACAGAATTGAAAAATATTCATTAGGTAATGAGTAATTATGTGAACAAATTTTCCCATAGAATAACATGGGCGAAGGCTGCCGGCGAGATTAGGTATTGTCCGCTCTTAACGTATACCTTGTTAAAATAATCGTGATTTTTGAAAAGAATTAAATATGTTAGCCAGGTAAATTGGCGATCACCCTTTTAATTTTTCCCTTTCCCTTTTTACTAACAATCCCCCCCCCCCCTGGCCACGCACTGACAATTCTGGCCTAACAACAACAGCAGTCATCATCAGACTCCAATAACTGCTAATGTATAGCATTCTACCACTGCAACACATAATACACACACAAACACATACAAAGAAAACATATAAAATAAAAAACATTTGTATATAAAAGTAAATGAATAAATATTAGGGTGCTAATAAGCAAAACTCAATGCATTCATACATAAATATTTTAATTCTACTATTTATTAAATTATAAAACATTAATGATATTTACATATAATACATAATGTTGTAAAAAACATTAATTACTGCTATCAGGCATGAAAGTGCAAGTTGATCAAAAAAGCTGAACTTTACGCGAAGACAAAATTACTGCAATTTATAGAAACGTACTACATGTACAACATACGATGTTATTAAAATAACTTGTTAAAGATAAATGAATGCAAATATTTAAATATAAAACAATTGTATAATTATATAAAAGTTTAATTCTAATTTACTATTTTCATTCTTAAAAATGTCAATAAGCAAACAACTAAAATTAAGCAATTTAGTTTGAAATCAAATCTGGAGCAATGAGTGACATTATATTGATAAATGAAGTACAATCAATTCATAACTGTTTGTTGACAAATTTATGATATGTTTAATGCAGACTATTTAAAAAAAAAAAAAAAAAAAAATTGTAATTTACATTTTCTTTTACATCTGTAGATTATTAAGAGCTCTCTTGTCATTTGCTAGAGTTTTGCAAATTAATTAGAACTGGTGACATTGTAAAAGGCAAATTATGCTCTGCCAAAACTCCTAATACTAACGATTGGGCATTTACTATTCTGTCGCACAAAGGCAGGCACATTAACAGGAATATTAACAGAAGACGATGCATTAACTGAGCTAGAAGTTGAAAAATGAGATGGCAGAACGAAATTTTTTCTTTTAATATCTTCTTTAAATACAAGCTTTCCCAATTTTATGTGGCTGGATATAGCATAAAAACCTCTTTTTCCATAATATATTATGTCATAGCATAAGGAGCATTTCGCTTTTCCACTGACATCTACTTTACTTATGCTATCGCCGACAGTTACTTGGAATTCTTCATTTTTAATGTTTACTTTAACAGTATTATTTAACCATGCAAATTTAATTTTTTTTTTTCATTACAATCAATTTCACAAGCTTTATGCTCGTCATTTATCGTTAGAGTATTCATATTAACATATTCTTAAATATATTTCATTTAGCTTATAAAAATATCTAGTGTACAACGCAGTATGGACGATCGACGAAAATAAAGCAAAAGCAAGGCTTCAAACAAAGTTGAGTTGAATTGGTAAAAGTAGAAGTACTTTTTTTTTATACAGATACGCATTTTTTTCGCAGACGATTTCTCGGTGAATCATGCAGCTACTATCGCAATCGCAGGCATTCTCGGATGTTACCTTTTCTCCTCTTCGGAGTTACGGAATACGAAGCGATCGTAATGGGATGGGTGGGTTTGACTCATAGTTGACTCCGCCTTCTCCAAAGACCGCCTTCCCTTGACCTCCGAAGTACCGGGGAGGAAGTGCCGTTCGCGCGATCTTCATCGCTGCGATGCAGCTGGCATGATTGGCTGCATGATCGGCTTTTCTTAAATGCGGACCCCCCCCCCCTAATTTTCGGTCAAGATTTCTCAACGGATTTGCATCGATCTCAGAAACTGCCAGGACAGCATTAAAAAAAGCGGAATTCCGCGAAAAAGCAGAAAACTTTCATGCCTGATTAATATTGAGGATAATAACAATACACAATCTCAATTTTAAATGAACTTCACAAATAGGCAAACTTGTTTCAAGAACATTAGCAAATAATTACATTACAAAAGTAAATTGTAGAAATTTAACTTTATATATAAATTATAGGGAGATCATTTAGCCTTGAAACAAATAAAGAAAAGTACATTAATGTATAATATACATGTTTATTTTCTTCGGGGTCGTTTTGAAAGGTCGGCTTTTTAAATTTCAATAGTCATTAGAGGTAGAAGGAAGGTGTGTCAGTCTCAGATTGTTCCTCTCCCTCTTGCAGTAATTACAAAAGCTCTTAGAATAGCTTATCATCTTCTTCAGTCTCGTCCAATGATGAAATTAATTATGAACAATGATGAAATTAACAATTAACAATGATGAAATTTTGCTGTTGAGGATAAGAGTCCTTGTTACTATACTAGTTTCACTGAGTATTTTATAGCCAACATTTTGAAAGCAAACAACTGCTTTCTTGTTGGCAGTTTTGGCTATTAAAATATCTTCACCATATTTTTTGCAAAGGCGTGATGTAAACATTCTGATACCAGGACGAAAATCACGCTCTATTTTATTCATCAAATACTTAATGAGACTGGCATTCCTCCAAGTAGTTTTCAGGGTAGTATCCTCGTTTCATCTCACTTTTAGGCCTCCAATGCAGTTTTTGCTGACAAAACCTGTGATACCAAGCATCTACAGCAACTAAACCTTTTACATTTCTGATGCATTCAAATACTTTTTTTCTTCACTCATCCCTACGATTTTCGGCACCATTTACAATTGTTTCTTTCATGCTCAAGAAGTCGTTCCTGTTTTTTAAAGAAATCTTCAAGTATCCCCTTCTCCACACAGGAAACACTGATCTTTAAAATTGAAACCTTCAGTTCTTGATGAAAGATATGTTGCCGCACAGTTTGGACCAGCTCCATCACCAGTTGTATGACGCCGTACATATGCTGCAATCCTTCGCTCATTGGTGTATCATTTGTGACAGGCATTGTGAATACTTACTTGTAGGTTCTTCAAAAAACACCGATGTTCTTCATTTTGACGTTTTGCATTGCACTTTTGCAGATTTTCTGTATACCTTTCTCGTTCAGAATCTTTATTTCACCTTTATTCAAACTGATTTCGTAAATAAAACAAACACTTTGGTTATTGTAATAGAAAACGCTCATGGGTTGAAACAGTATGTTCACGCATTCGAACTGAACTGAATAATATAGGTAGATTCTCAGCCGAGGCAGCGTACTACAAGAGGGGGGGGGCAGTTTTTTTTTTTTTTACCTCCTTTGCTACGAAGCAGATATCATTTCCTAAGGTCAGACAGCTGAATATGACCTTTCCTTTTTTTTCCCGTTTTCTAAATAAAGTTCATGCACCGACCCATTTCTTTGAGTTGTATTTTACTAGCTTGAGAAAAATTGCCGACTTTCAAGAGGCTGTAACGCGCTTGCTATTAGTACTACAAAAAAGTTGTAATGAAGAAAATTGCAGGAAATTTAATCCTCTTTAAATTTTATAATAGAAAAATATCGCTAAATTAAGCCATTTCTGAGATATTTCAAAAAAAGTAGTAAATTTTCGAGGTTTTTCAGCCAACGAAAATTCTCCCGGGGTCGACCATGTTGGATAAATCGTTTTTTTCATATTGACACTAATATGTACAAATTAAAAAAGAAAAATCTTCTACTCCACCTTTTGCTAGGTAAGCCCTTTTTTACATACCTATTGACTGGACTACATCTCTCTCCTAATAGGTAATTACCAGGAAAATCCCCAAAAAGAAACAAATATATTAAATTTTAATTCACTAAAACCTCAAAAACAGAAGTTTTTATTATTATTACAGTCGTTCCCACTTAATTGGGTAACGGATAATGTAGCATCACTATACTCTTGACTACAGATTTTTTATTCTAAAATAAAACAGCCATTAAAATGGAAGAAATCTGAGTACATGAGTGGTAGATCAAAAAACAACAGTTAACAGTATAAACAACAGTTCTGAACAGTATAAACTGAAAAGTGTATATTGTTCAAAATAAATGCAAGTAAAAAAAGAAATTGACTACTTTTTTAAATAAATTTATTAGTATACGCAAGCGATGTGATGACGTCACTGACCATCCATGGTGCCAAGCAAAAATTTCCTATGTTAATCGTTAATTGGATTTATTTTAAACATTAATTGGTTTAGTTTTAAACATTAATGAAAATTATCTCCTGATTTAAATCCCCTTATTTGTGTATAACTTTATATAAGTTACTGTCTGTGTGTGTTAGGTTGTGTTATATTTTTTTCTGTCAAATTAATAAAAATTTAATTTTAAATTTCAATGCTCTAGAAAAATAAAATGGCAGACTTCCACTTCTAAACATAAACATTTCAGTTCAAAAGAATGAGATTCATTTGAAAGGAACAGATTTAATATATGCCGTCCTTGGGGAAAAATAAATATATAAAAGATCACTCAATTATCTGGCAAGCATATTTAATTCCTTTCAAAAAAACATTGTTATTTTAAAAACGTACATTAAGAGAGCAATCAGTAATATGAAACTATTTCGTACAATATATTATGTGTTACAAAAATATACATTGGACATGTATGTTTTTTGTCTTACATTTTTGATCACCAAATACACAAAATGCCAAGGACGAACAGATATCAAATTTATGCCCGTTTTGTTTCTAGAAATTTCAAATTAAAATTTTGTCAATTTGACAGCAAAATTATTTAATCTAACATATGTGCACAATAACTAATTTGTAACTATACCCAAATATGGAAATTAAAATCAGGAAATAAATTTCCTCAATAAATTCACCGAATTCCGCGAATTAGACAAAAAAAAAAAAAAAAAGAAAAGAAACGCGAATTTCCGGCAAAATTCACATGCCTGGAACGTCAGTATGGGGTAGCTGGAGAAAAAAGAATTAGGCACGGCTCGTGGCGAAATTTTGAAAAAATCGGGAGATAGTAATGTTTTTCGGGAGTTCAGGAGATTGCTTCAAAATTCGGGAGTCTCCCAAATTTTTCGTGAGAGTTGGCAGCTATGTTATTTTAGTAATAACTATTAAACAAGATCAATGAATACCATGCTAATTGGAAAAATCATGTCCAGACTATGAAACGTGGAAGACTACTGAGAGCTGCCTTGAACTACATTCCAAGGGGCAAGCAAAACTGCAGCAGACTCAGAAAACAGAAATTGGACAAAGAAGCTGCAACAGGCTCCTAATTTAATCTTTGAAGAAGATGATGGTTATGATAATTTATAGTAAAAATAATTTAAACTTAAACATTTTTTAAAATGTTTTTAATTTAAATTTTTTTTCCTTCGATTTTACATTACCATAGTTTAAAAATATACTATTCTAAACATTTTTGCCCAGTGGCAGAAACACCGCGACATAGTCGCGAACACAGAAAAACGGCTTGCGGACAGTTGTCTGCACTGAGAAAAAAAATTTGTCCACAACTTTCGGATAACAATTCACTTATAAAAATTTCTTTTTAAAAACTAAAACTAATACTTATATTATTATAATTATTTATAATTGTGTTGTGTCAAACATTGCTATAAAATATTTAATTGAATGAGATGAATTGAATGAATACAATTGTTTATATATTGTTTTGTAGTAAAATTGTATTCGAGATTGCTGCATGAGATCACCACTGATGTTAACATCCCCCCCTCCCCTCCCGGTCCCCATCAGCTATCAAACTTTTTGAGTGTAAGCCATTTTCACCCCTGATTACACACAAATTTTGCAGACGGATTATGAAATTTTAAAAGCCTGTCGCAGACAGCTTCAAAACTTTCTGCCATTGGGCCTTTTTGGATATTACTTAGCAGCTTCACTCGTAAATTAATTTTTTCATGTCAAATTATAATATTATAAAATTTAGAGGGGGGAAATTATAAGTTTACGTAGACCATGATTTTTTTTTTTTTTTTTTTTTTTTTCAACTTTACAAAGACAACATTATATATTTTTTTTAGTTATGTAATGTTAAATATTTGTTGTTAAATCCTTAGAATTTCAGGCAAATAACTAACCCCCCCCCTCCTTTTATATATATATATACATGTATGACTTAAAAATACAAAAATTACTTGCAATTTTGTTAATTTTTTCTCATCTTTTTTCAAAACCATTTTGTTCATACACTGAAGTTGAAAAATTATTACATATAGCAATATCAAACAGGCATATATATCACTGATACGATACTACATATTTAATGTTAAGTAAAAAATAATAAATTATAACCCCCCCCCCCAAAAAAAAAAAAAAAACAATCTGTAACAATGCATGTTGTGAATATTCTTTTTACAATTATTATTACATAAAATAGTCTTTTGAGTTGTAAACAATTGTACCTTATAGTAAAACATAGTAAAAATTCAATATAAATATATATATGTATTAAACACTTGGAATTAGAAATCATTTAATCAGATATTTTAACTCTTCCACAAGCATGTTTCACATATTAAAATCTAAACATACTTATAAAATTTTAACTATAAATACTTTTTCCCGCTCTGTATGTTAAATTTAGTGTATTTTATTGTATACTAGCAGCCTTCAGCAACCAGCTGGTTCGTGATCCTTGAAAAATTTTACTTTATAAAACTCTCGCTCGCTGGCAGCGCCTTTTTCCCATTTTAGGTCCTACAACAGCTTATTGACATATAGAGCAAATAGCTTTATTCAAAAATTTAACCATAATAAATTCCTGCTCAGTAGTGTTTGCAACACCTTCTTCCTGTTTCAATATCTGAAACAGCCTATTTACTCACCTTGTTACGATCTTTGAAAATTCTGACTTCAGCAAAGTTCAGCCTGGTGGTGCCTGCGGCACCTTATCCTCATTTTAGAACTTTATGGTTAGTTAATAGTGGTTGCAGGGGTGAAACTACCTAGCTTGAAAAAACCATGAAAACTGTTCCTTGCATGCAGATAGGGAGATTTAATAATGATATATCATATGGCTACCTATATTAAGTGATATTTGCAGAGTTTGTAATACATTTAAAAGGCAAGTTAAACATTCAAAATGAAAAATTTCTGTAAAAACAAAGTAATTTAACATGAAATTAAAAGACAACAAAATTTTCAAAAACCCTGAATTCAGAGGTAGCCCTTGAAAAGTTTCACCCCTGCGGTTGGTTTATACAGAAATAATAAATCTGTAAACAACATCACGGCATCTTTATTATAGCTCCCCTTGGTGACTTTTTAACAGGGTTGGGTTTTTGCCAGCAAAAATACATTTTTGCCAGGACAGTGGCAAAAAGTGGAAAAAACCAGGCAAAAAGCGGCAAAAATGGAAAAAATTGGCAAAAATGGAAAAAATTAGGAAAAGTAGAAAAATAAAATTAGAACAACACAATCCCTTTCAATTTTCACCCTTTACACTTTGGCACCTCAATGAAAAAAATGTTTGAAGATGTTTTAATTTAAAAAGTAATTATAATTAATTAATCAATATAATATATAACCAGTGTCTGACAAATTCCGGGTGCCAGGGTGACTATAAATATCCATTGGTGATCAGTTACGGACGGCAGACTGACAAAAAAAATTTCATGCATTTACAATATTTTTTTATGTATATTTTTGTTTTTCCTCCCATATTCTTGTCTTGGTATAAAAGATGACATTGCTGATGTAACGAATGAATAGTATGAGTTTAATGTTTTCTGAAAAATTTAACAATTATTTCTGTTTTTGAAAGATGTTTTTCCATGAAAAATAAATTCCCATATTTGATAAATCTTCTTACTACTATACTGGTACTTTCCATGTCAACATCTTTATGTTAAACAAGATTCAAGCATCATAAACACTAAAGCAAATTATGTTCGAACTGACAACGAGAAAGTTTAAATAGTATGATAGTATTTATCAAATGGATTCTCTTTAAAGGAATTCTGTCCTGAAAAATTAATAGACAAATAGTATTTTAAAGCCAAAACTTAAACACTCTCAATATAATTGATGATTATATTAAAGGTAAAAATAATATTTATTTCTGAGGATTTTTTTCCCCCAATAGTTTGTTTTTATCTTTATAAATAAAAAGATAGTTATTTATATTTTCTTAAAAATTTCCTTAGTTCACATTTTTAACTGAATAGTTCATTTATTCAATGTAAAATAATATGTGAATGACCTGAATTAATTATACAATTTTGAAATATTATTAAGTTTTGCTGTAAGTATTGTCATAGAAATAATTCACTATTTCTGGCTCCTAAGATATTGAAACTTTGTCAGTCCCTGAACATAACCATAAAAATAAAACTACAAAATTATATTTTTATTTTATTGAATTAAAAAAATCTTAAGTAAGACATATTCAGAGAGAGAGAGAGAGAGTTTACTTGCAATTTACATTTCAATTCCAAAAAATGCATGATCAGTGACTGACTGGCAAATTTTAGAACAGCTGAGTCAATAACTGACTCAATATTTGACTTTTCCCCACAGTAAACAAAAATATGTAATACATTGAAAAACTCAAATATTCTAGTAATTAATTATTGAAGAATATTTTTTAAATAGCTAATTTAAATATTTTTAAAAATGAAAAAAATTACGTTAATTGTTAATGTTAAAAATTTCATTTTAAAGAAATTTTAGAATGCATTATTTTAATGATTTACATAAGAATCAGTTGATCAAGAGTGTTATTAAATCTCTGGTTTTAATTTGTTAAAATTATAATTTAAACATTAAAATCGTGTAATTAAAATCCTTAAAACCCTGTTTGAAATACTGGTAATTTTTGCCACTGGCAAAAATTGTGGCAAAAACTATTTTTGCCGGGGCGGTTTTTTCCACTTCGGCAAAAATTGGCCAACCCTGCTTTTTAATTTTCAATAAAATAAAAGGGATCTTGCTAAGATGGCGGCAAAAATTTATAAGTCGCCATTGGGGCTGTCTTGCCAAGGAAAATATAAAAACTAAGTCATCAAACATGAATTATATTTTGAAACTTTTCTTTGACTGATTTAGTTTAAGTATCATTAGCATTTCATTCCACAAAACCTAATAATATTTTGGCTCTGGTGCAGGGTTGTTGATTTATTTTTTTTTTTATTTAAATTGGATTTTTTTAAATTTAAAATTAAGATTTATTTGATTTTAATGACTTATTATGTATTCATACATTATTGTACAACATTTGTAATTTATCAAGTGTAAGTGCAAGTATATATATCCACAATATCAATCATTTTACTTAAATTAAATTATAAAAATACAAATAATAGAATATAAAAATACAAAGAAATAGAATTGTTAAATATTTCTTGCTCATGTAATTATTTTTTGCCCCTCCCTCCATTTTCTTATCTCTAACTAGTGATCGGCGATCAGATGTTCTGCAGAATTCATTTGTTTCCCAATCTTTTTCCATCCACAACATAAATATCAATATTCATTTTAAACCTGGTTTGTTAGATTCTAGAAGTAGAACTGAAAGAGTTTAATATTTCCTACCCATGTAATTAATTTTTACCCCCCCCCCCTCCCACACACACACACATACATCTCCAGATAGTGATCAATTCTAGAAACAATAAAGAAATAGAAGTGCTCAATATTTCTCATATATGTAATTATTTTTAAACTTCATTACTGAACTTGATAATTCTACTTTTTTTTCTCAATTAAATTAAATATTTATATTTAATATCTATTCCAAATGTTTAAACAAGGGAAAAAATGTAGACTAAATTTTTCAGGCAGGAAATTTTTTTCTAAATCAATTTAAGAAAATTAATACTCAGTTGGTTTTATGAATTTTCGAAAGTGATAATTAACTACTGTAGCTTTTTTAAATAGTATGATTAATTTACATAAATAAAAATCATATTTTATGTTTGTTTGATTTTTTTTTTTTTTTTTTTTGTTGACATGGAATTTTAATAAGGTTTTATGTGGATATAAACCAGGGTTGGAAAGGTTTTGGACACTACGGTAAAAACCACGGTATAAACCATGGTTTTCACCGTACTGTCCAAAACCTTGGTGTCTTAAACTGTCCAAAATTATATTTTTTAGTTGAATTATATTTTATTAAAATTATGCAAATATTTGAAAAATTTACAAAATTATTATAATTATTGTTTTGTAACATTTTCCAGTATAATCCATTAAGTTCTAATAATAATAATGTTCAGTGAAAGATGCATATATCAACAATTATAATATTTAAAAGCAAAAATTTATTACTGAAGCTTTAATGGAAAAATGTGGATAATTGTACTTCAAATATTGATATTTATAACATTTACACACACATAAGCAACAGGAATAAATATATCAAGAGAGCAAAATAATATATAATTATTATTATATATAAAATATTTACAATAAATCATCTTGAAATAAATATTTAAAATGTGCAGCTACACAAGAAATACATTTTATTTTATTTTTGAATAAATGAGAAAATATATATGTAAAAATATTAAATGGTACACACTTTAAAGATTTTTTCTTTTCTTTGGGGATGGGGGGGGGGGGATGCATATCTGCTGGTTTTGAAAATGCATAGACTTTATTGTCTAATTATACCTTCATATTTTATTTAATTTTGGTATCTTTTAATACATGTAATTTATGAAATAACTTTTAAACATAATTTCTGTAAAATATTGGTCTGTAAGTATTTTGCAATTAAAAATAAAAGACAAATTATTCATTTTGAAATCCTATCACACATTTTTTATTGTAAGAAAATTTTTTCAGTCATTAAAAATTTTTATGGCTATTATTAAATTGTAAATTTATTTTAACTTAAAAAGTCTAAATTTTCAGTATAAAATACTTTTAATTACTAGTTATAATAACTACTGAAAATGTAGAGAATAGAATTTTCTATAATTTTAGGTTTTGGACACTTTTAGACAGTTTAGGACACTTTTGGATGGACGGTAAAAACCACCTGTCCTGTCCAAAACCAGTTTCAGACGTCCTAAATCCCAACCCTGATATAAACTTATTGCAATTATATTAAAGAATTGTTTTGTGCTAATGAAAAAAATCCTGAAATTTTTAATGTAGACAGAAAGCTATAAATATATATATAACTGTTTAGGTAATCAATTTATTAAAAGTGGCATTATCAATGTTCAATCAATTAACCAAACAATCATGTTAGCAAAACATTTTCAGCTAATTTCTAATTTTAGCAATTGTATGTCTGTTAATAAAATTAAATCTCAGATAATATGCCAAAAAAGACTTTTTGCCCCCCCCCTTTTCCCCAGACTCAAAATAGTTTTGTTTCCTTCTAATGCTAATCACATCTATTTTCCGTATGGAGATGTCACACTAGGTGAAATTTATTAATTGAATCAAATTTTTGTATTTCTCTTTCAATGAGACAAAGTAAATATTCTTGCAAAACACGAATTGTGTATGAGAAATAACATTATTTTGTTAGTGTGTCATCATTATAGCCTACTATTTTCTGTATCAAAATGAAATTAATACTTAACTACGAAAGTCCATATATTTTTCCTCATTACTAAAACTTTAAAATCTTCTTTTTAATACTATAGTTATTAATAGCATTTAAAAGTTGCATTATATGCTACTATAACTACCCTATATCTTTATAAAACTCACTCTTAAAATACTAATAAGAATAAAATCATAAACACTCAAAGGAAATACAAACGAGATATTTTCTCTCAAAATTGAATCATTTTTCAATGATTTGATTTCTCAGCCAATTTTTGTCTTTCTCCCACCTGCTTTCATTTCAGATATTGAAAATTTTAAGCTTGAGAAGAATGAAAGTTTAAATAAAAATTAAAGGGTTTTTTTTTTTTAATCTGTGGAAGTGCATAATTTTTTTATTATTAAAATAATACAATAAAGGCCACTATTTCTTAATTTTCTGACCATACCATATGTGTTTTATGCCTTTATATGTATATAGATACATATTTTTTAATTATGTGTGTGAATATCGGGTATAACGTCGACACGTGAGTGGCCACTGAGTTAATCATGTTCAGTGGCCACTGGCCACTTACAAAAATTGTAAGTCTTGACCTCTATTTACCTGCCATAATTGCCCCACTTCACCCTAAGCATTTACCAATATTTTTATTCAATCTAGTATTTTCATAAAAGAAGTAATTTTATAACAATCATATATGTGAATGGTGAGAGCTTTTGTACTTGGCCTAAGTAGCGATGTGGGGCAGAAAATTTTCTTTTTTAGAAAATTGTCCACTATGTTTTTCCGGAAATTTTTCAAAGTCAAAAGAGCAATTTTTTTAATTAGGTAATTTCTTACATGACATATTTAATCTTTTCTTTTATTAGTCACAGTACAATTATTAGTTACACAGTAATGTCAGATTGATAGATAATTAAATTGAAGTAAAAAACCTTTTTTAACAAAATAAAATTGTATGTGACATACCAGCCTGTAAGATTATGCAAAATAAATGACTAAAGAAATATTTCAAAATTTTCCTTTTTCGTTGATTATCGAGGAAACTAGAAAAAGATTTGTGCCAACACGGCCCAGAAGAAGTTTCATCCAGGCCCAGTTCAAATCCGCAAAAAATATTTAAGCCTCGTCTGGCCCGACAGTAAATTGAAAAATTCAGCCTGACCCGCACAGACCTCTAGTACACATGCCCTTTATTTAAATAGATTATTCATCTATCATACATGCATAACAGACATTAAAAATTATTATAGTTTACTTATTTTATACATATTTAAAAATTATTAAATCATAATTTCTATGCTTTGTTTATTAATTTCTTTTTGATCTGAATAATTATTCATATTTTTCTTTAAATAGTTTTGTTTACTTGTAGCTTTTAATGTATTAGTTTTATTTTACAAAACATTCATAATTTAAAGGCTTTGAAAATTTTCAATAATTTTTCTAGAAAATTTTCCAGAAAACCCACATCCCTAAGTATAAGCCACTAAACTTGAGACTGACTTTGTAGGTACAATGTTTTGAAAATTGAAATAAAGTAAAATCTTACCCAAGTAGCTTTTTCTCACATTTTAAATGTCCAGAGGCCTTTAGATACTTTTTTTTTTTTTTCTAATTTTTCAACTTTCTAGAAATTGCAGCATTCCTGGAAGAACAAATGCATATAGTCTATATATATATATATATATACATGTAAAATTAGTATTTTACTTTTGCCATGTACAAAAATCACAACACAAAACATGGGCGTAGCCAGCATCTGATCTAGGGAGGTGCAAAATTTTTCAGACACAAAGTTGTATGTAAAAAATATTTTTGGCGACAACAGAGAAATAGTTATTGGTAATGATGGTCATTATGGTGTGTGTATAAGTTTGGGCATGACAGAAGAATTTTCTAAAAATACCCATTTTTCAACATCTCTGACTCCTCATCCGCTTCCCAAAAAGCAGATGTTTTAAGTTTGCATTCTGTGTTTGTCTGTCTGTGTCTCATAGTAGATTCCAAACAAATAGACCGATTTCAATGCTTTTTTTTTTTTTTGGAACGCTGATTTAATAGGAGTGTTTTTTAGGTAAGTGATAAAAATATGTTTGATATGTACTTTTAATTTTAACTAAAATGTTTTTTTTCTTTTCAGGCAAAATTTGCTTTGACATTTTAAAATGTTATAGTTTTCAAGTATTCAACTCCACTTTCAAGATTTCAAATAAATCGCATGGTTTATTAGACTAGAGTACAAAAACTTTTTTAAAATCAGTTTTTTTTTTTTAATGAACTTTAAATTTTAATCCAATTGTAACAAAAATTAAAAAGTAGTCATAAATAGGGATAAGTTCAGAGTCCAAAAATCTCTTAATTTGATTGAAAATCAGGGGGATTTTCCAGGGAGTTTTCAAAATGAATTAAAATTTTAAATGCTATTATCATATTTATTTTCTAGGCAATTTGCACATAAACTTTAAAATTTGCAAGCTATCAATTTTCCTTCTGATCATAGGTGTAGTTTTCCAAATTATTGGAGGGCTCAGGTCGAACTTGTGAAAATTTTGGACTTTCTGAATCTTCATTGAAAATTATTGTCTTAGAATTTCATAAAAATTTGCATACATGGTGTTTTATAATAAACAATATTAAATGCATTAAAATTTCCTGAAAATTGTTTAAATTAAATTTTAAAAATTAAATTATTATTATTTTTTTTTTTACCAATACCAAGTACAGTTATTTATTTAGGATTTATTTGATGGTCAAAATTTCTCTGTACTATAACAGTTCAACGTACGATAAACATTTGTCCCCTCGCTGAAGGTGGAAGAGGTCTCTACTTATTGTCTTCAGAAGCCAAAGTCAATGCTATTTATTCTATGGAGAATGTCGCCCCATTTTAGCTTATTAGCTAATACGTATTTTTAAATTCCGTTTTCACATTCAGAAACTTCACAACTATTAAACAATTTATCGATTTCTAAAACTTATTTTTAAAAATATTTAATATTTTATATTGAGGTTGTAAAATGCGAATTTTCACAATGTGAAATTTTTCATTTTTGAGTTTAAAAATGCAATCTGAAAAATTAACAAAATCAATTTTTAGAAAGCGATAACCTGTTTGTGTTTAGCAGTTGTAAATTTCCGGAAAGTGAAAACGGAATTTAAAAATATAATATGTATTAGTTAATAAATTATAACGTGGCAAAATTTCCCCTAGAATAATACTGGCTTTGGCTTAAGGAGACGATTGGTAGAGAGTCCCCTTAAACTTAATAAAATATCTAGAATGCAGTCAGAACAGTTATATTGCATATTGCAACATAACTATTTTGAATCAGCATATTGCAAAGTACATGCAGAGTTTATATCCGCGTTTTTTTTTTCTTCTACCCATAGGCTGCTAAAAGTTTGATAAAAAATAATTATAAGATTAAAAAAAAAACTTTTTATATACCATGTTTTTAAATTTTCTGATGAGTCATTAATAAAATACGTGAGGCTAAAAAATAATATTTAAGCATGCGGAATCAGTTCAGTGAAATAATAACAGTGAAAAAAAAAAAAAAAAAGTTGGTTTTAAAATATTACTCCTTTTATAACAACGTATATTAACATCGTACATTAGCACTTAATTTTTTTCACATTCACGTTTAATTAAATGTATTTATTTTTATGTTGAAAGAAAATGAACACGTACATTTTTTTTTTTTTTTTGGCAACAATTAAATTATAGCTAATTTTTTAATGGCTATTTTATTGCTATTAAGAACTTATTATTTTCATATTTTATTTAATTAAAAGAAAACTATTCGAAAATTCAAAAATCTGACATCGAAGTATTGTGTTGTCACCGGATTCTGAGTTACTGTGAAAGTTCCAAATGTCCAGCTAGTAGGGAAATTAGTTAAAAATAGATTGCAAGATTTGTACCGATACCGAACAAACAAACAAGAATCGAAGTTAATAAAAACATGGTAATAAAAAGTAAAATTGTGAATTTTTTTCAAATATGAGATGTAAATTTCTTTTAGATTAAAAAATCAATTACGGATTAGAAGGATTTGCAGATCTGATCTTATCAGTTGGTTATTATAAACATCAACTTAATTGCAAAACATGTTTTTAATATTCCAAATAATAAAACTGTATTGTAAATAATGAAACATACTTTATATTACTTACTTGGAAAAAATATAGAAATATCCGCTTTTAACCAGTGCAAAGCAACAAAAATATTTGATTAAATATAAATAAAAAATGTTAACTTACCTTCATAACTGAAACCTTTGATAGAAACAGTAAAATAATCCAAAAGCACGTTTTACTTTGCCCGCCCGCCGAAGCGTCCATCTTGAGTGTTGTGTTGCCATCATTGTTTTTCAAATGCTACAAACTATGCTGCTGAAATTCTTTGAAAAACAATCAATATTTGTCTGAGAACATTTAAACAATTTTATTAATAATTATTATATTTTTCATCTTGAAAATGAAGGGGTCTCTTATGATAGCACTGAAAGATATGGTTCAAACTATTCTTTTTTTTTTTTTTTTTTTTTTTTCCCACGGAAACATGTAAAGCGAAATTAAAAAAAAAAAAAAAAAAAAAAAAAAACTATTGTTTTTTTTTTTAATATAAGGGGCCCATGTAACAGAAATTCAATTTTGATGCCGAATTTTATAGGTTATTTCAATGCATAAAATTTCTGAAATCAATGTTATCAGTGAAATTGCTTTCCGTTTAACATAATTCCGAGCTTTCAGATCTTTAGTTCCGCATAGGAATCTGGCCCCTGGCCCCCTTAGTTTAAGAAATAAAAAAAGGCATTTTTTGTTTTAGAAAAAAAATTTCCGCTTAAAACGATTCTATGAAGAAAATGTATAGTTTCCATTTGAAAAAATCGAGTTTATGTTACACGGGGCTCCTTGTGGCCCCACCTGTGATAAAAAATCGGATAGATTATTTGGACGTTCGAAACTTTTGAAATCAATGACATCACTGAAATTGATTTCCTTTTAACATAATTCTGTGTTTCCAGATCTTAAGTTGCACATAAGAATCGGGCCCCTGGCCCCCTTAGTTTAAGAAATAAAAAAGAGCATTATATGTTTTAAAACAAATTTTTCCGCTTAAACGATTCTGTGAAGAAAAAATATGGTTTTCATTTGAAAAATTCAAGTTTATGTTACATGGGGCCCCTAGTGTCTCCAGGGGCCCACCTCTGATACCAAATCGGATAGATTATTTGAATGGTTGAAACGTTTGAAACTAATGACATCAGAGAAATTGCTTTCCTTTTAAGATAAAGGTTGGTTGGATGTGTTTTACGTCGCACTAGTGTTGCGCAATGGACAATTGGCAACGGTCTGAGACTCACTCCTAGTTGTTCGGAGACATGACATCTCACTTTTGATCCTACACAGAAGGGATGGCTCTTCCGCTTCAGTGACTCACAGAGGTTTAATTTTTGATGGGAATATGGAGAATATTGCGACACGACAGATTTTACGTGCACCAGCCACCATTACTGTACACAAAGGTCTTTGGCAGGCTCAAGTACCGAACGCGTATTCTTCAAATTACGAGCCAGGCATTCTACGGACTGTGCTACCGCAGATCCTCCCCAGAAATTTGGTCACCGTCTTTTAAGGCCAAAGCTCATCGAGTTATGCAATTTCAAAAGTTGTAGAATATCTAAATCTTTTGAAACTAAAAGACTGAAGAAACTTTTCAGTGTTAGAAATCTCCAAAATTCTGCAATCTTTGAAATTGCCCAAACCTACTTAGTCGAAGAAGAATGAAATTTTTACTGTTGTGATAGTAAGATATAAAAGTCTAAATAGTTTGGTGATACCATTTTCATAATTTTTTTTTTTTTTTTCATTTAGGAGGGACATTCTGAAGTACAAAGAAGTGAGAAAAAATCCTGACTTCGTACGTTTTTGCATTCTGCAAGAAAAAATTATAATATCTGTCCTGTTAACTATGCTGACCAAATGTCCCCATTTTCTGGGGACAGCTTTTATTTTGAAGACTTTTTTCTAAATTATTAAAAGAATGTAAGAAGTTAATTACTTATCATCGATATTTTATTTTTAGTCCTCATTTATTAAGAAGGAGAAAATGCATTCATAATTGGGTGTAATTGTAGCAATTTTTAACGCTTCTCTATTATAAAGGTACTCTGATCTGGTCATCATAAGTTACACTGTTATAATACCATTTTGAAAACCGCAATTTTTATTCGAAGATTCATTAGGTGGGTTGGCATTAGTTGAATGGATTATACGTCGCACTAGTGCTACACTAGGCGATAAAGTAATCCTAAGGTTAGCCCAGAGACGTGCCATGTTCTCATCCAAAATACTGTCGGCAGCAAAAGTATCCAAGCACTAGCAAAAATCCCTGCCTAAAACAAAGCACGCTTAATACTGCTTTGTTAAATAAATCCTTGTCGAGTAAGTCTAAGCACATGATTCGACGAGGATCTATTTAACAAAACAGTATTAGGTGCACTTTTTTGACATCGGAATTATTGGCTAGTGGTCGGATACTTTTGCTGGCGACTGTACCTCTGGGGTTCAAAGTAGCGGGGGAGCTATCCCCTCCGTGAAAGACGAAAATTGTGATGGCTTATCGCTTACGATGAGTTTTCGACCGTCGCCCTTTGACTACAGTGACCAGATCAGAGTACCTTTATAATAGAGAAACGTTAAAAATTGCTACAATTATCCAATTATGCATATATTTTTTCATTATTAATAAATGAGGACTAAAAATAAAATATCAGTGATAAATAATTAACTTCCTACATTCTTTTAAAAACTTAGAAAAATGCCCTTAAAATAAAGGATATCTCAAGAAAATGAAGCATCAACTTGACCATAGCTTAGCACTAGTGCGACGTAAAAACTACTCAGCTCTCAGTAGGAGACATGCCATCACAATATTGATTCAGTTGGCAGCAAAATTATTGAAGCGCACATCCACATTTTTCATGTTTTTTTTTCCTAATTTTTATCATCAACTTACTTTTTTATAAACAGTATAAAACTATGATCATGACTCGACAAATATTTACTTGACAGAACAGTATTACGTACCCATCTTTTAAACAGGAATTATTCCTAGCACTTCAATAATTCTGCTGCCGGCTGTACTTCACGGAGGGGATGGCTTCCTGTTTCGATGACCATCAGAGGTATAATTTGGGATAAGAACACGGAGGACATTGCGGCCACGGTGGATTTTACGTGCATCAGCCTGCATCAATGTACACGACGCGAAGGTCTTCGACCGGCTCGAGTATCGAACCGGTAATCTTCTGATTTGGAACTCGACCTCTACCGACCAGGCTGCCGCGGCCAGTCAGTAGTTCAGGTACTATTCACTCATTATTATTATTTATTAATACTCTCTATAAATTATTATCACGTCATAGAATGTTAGTTACTATTAATCGACGTAATTATGCTTAATTTGTGTTCATTTATTTATTTTTCTAAGTAACATTTAAAAATGTATGACTTTCATTAAAAGTTTTTTGCATTATTTGTAGAAGGAATATATATATATATATATATATATTGAGCTATGTTTTCTGCATACGCATTACAAAGAAAGCAATGAATCATTCTTATTCTTACAGTCTTTTTGTAACAACAAACTTCTTAAATAATTGTTTCAAGGACTTGAATTTAATAACTAGTGTTTGTATTAGAATTTTTCGGAAGGTTTCAGAATCGAGATTTTAATGCGGACAGATATAACAAGGGGATCTGGGAAACTCCCCTAGCGTTGTCTCGGGCTAGAGAAATTTTATGCTAATTTGAGAAAGTTATATTTTTTAGCCAAATGGCAGTTTCTGTATGCGTAATTTTTCCAATTATGCATCCCAGTGTGCATCCATGATATCCGTGTATCCATGATATTAGTATGTACTATAAATAAATGATGAAAAATTATTTTATTGATTAGTTTTGGATATATTCAAATTTAAAGTGTTATTATCTAGTATATTTGAAAGTTTTAAATACACCATGGATTTATAATAACATCTAATATAAAATGGTACGCAAATTTGAAATATTATTTATTTATTTATTTATTTTTATAAATGATATGCACGTTTCCCTTTTAAGGAAAAGGATAAACACAAGGTATATTATAGACTGAAACCATCTGGATGTTAAACTCTTCGCAATGATGATTGTAAAAATAAAATATTCAGCTGCGAGGCTGTTTTTTTTTTTTTTTTCCCTGGTTAAACAGTAATGCATAAGAATTACAGTCGCCAGCAAAAGTATCCGAGCACTTGCCAATAATTAAAATATCAAAAAAGTACTCTTCAAACTGTTTTGTTAAATAAATCCTTGATCATGTTTTTAGACTGACTAAGAACATGACTCGACAAGGATTTATTTAACAAAGCAGTATTGATTGAGGTATTTCTAAATACCATGGAAAAACTTATTATCATAGAAGTATTTATCCGAAATTTTGGGAAATCTCTATAAGACCTAAAACAGTGCAGGTTTTAAAAAGTTTTAAAAATAAAAACTTTAAGAAACGTTTTCGATTGTAGGTATAGTGGATGTATTATCTAAATACCATAAGAAGACTTATTATCATCGATGTATATATCTGAAACCTTGGGAAACCTCTATAAGACCTAAAACAGTACAGGTTTTAAAAGGTTTTTAAAGTAAAACATTTAAAAAACGTTTTTGATTGTAGGTATAGTGGAGGTATTATCTAAATACCATAGGAATACTTATTATCATCGATGTATTTATCTGAAAACTTGGGAAACCTCTACAAGACCTAAAACAGTGGAGGTTTTAAAAAGTTTTAAAAATAAAACCTTTAGAAAACGTTTTTGATTGTAGGTATAGTGGAGGTATTAACTAAATACCATAGGAAGACTTATTATCATCGATGTATTTATCTGAAACCTTGGGAAACCTCTACAAGACCTAAAACAGTGCAGGTTTTAAAAAGTTTTAAAAATAAAACCTTTAAAAAACGTTTTTGATTGTAGGTATAGTGGAGGTATTAACTAAATACCATAGGAAGACTTATTATCATCGATGTATTTATCTGAAACCTTGGGAAACCTCTACAAGACCTAAAACAGTGCAGGTTTTAAAAAGTTTTAAAAATAAAACCTTTAAAAAACGTTTTTGATTGTAGGTATAGTGGAGGTATTAACTAAATACCATAGGAAGACTTATTATCATCGATGTATTTATCTGAAACCTTGGGAAACCTCTACAAGACCTAAAACAGTGCAGGTTTTAAAAAGTTTTAAAAATAAAACCTTTAAAAAACGTTTTTGATTGTAGGTATAGTGGAGGTATTAACTAAATACCATAGGAAGACTTATTATCATCGATGTATTTATCTGAAACCTTGGGAAACCTCTACAAGACCTAAAACAGTGCAGGTTTTAAAAAGTTTTAAAAATAAAACCTTTAAAAAACGTTTTTGATTGTAGGTATAGTGGAGGTATTAACTAAATACCATAGGAAGACTTATTATCATCGATGTATTTATCTGAAACCTTGGGAAACCTCTACAAGACCTAAAACAGTGCAGGTTTTAAAAAGTTTTAAAAATAAAACCTTTAAAAAACGTTTTTGATTGTAGGTATAGTGGAGGTATTAACTAAATACCATAGGAAGACTTATTATCATCGATGTATTTATCTGAAACCTTGGGAAACCTCTACAAGACCTAAAACAGTGCAGGTTTTAAAAAGTTTTAAAAATAAAACCTTTGAAAAACGTTTTTGATTGTAGGTATAGTGGAGGTATTAACTAAATACCATAGGAAGACTTATTATCATCGATGTATTTATGTGAAACCTTGGGAAACCTCTACAAGACCTAAAACAGTGCAGGTTTTAAAAAGTTTTAAAAATAAAACCTTTGAAAAACGTTTTTGATTGTAGGTATAGTGGAGGTATTAACTAAATACCATAGGAAGACTTATTATCATCGATGTATTTATCTGAAACCTTGGGAAACCTCTACAAGACCTAAAACAGTGCAGGTTTTAAAAAGTTTTAAAAATAAAACCTTTAAGAAACGTTTTTGATTGTAGGCATAGTGAAGGTATTGTCTAAATACCATGGGGAAACTTATTATCATCGATGTATTTATTCGAAACCTTGGGAAACCTCTATAAAACTTAAAACCACGTAGGTTTCCAGGAGGTTTTAAGAATAAAACCTGAAGAAAACTTAGATGAGGTTTCTTTTCAGGAAGTATTTTTTAGCGAAACTTCAAAGAAACCTTTTAAATACCTGAAAACCTAGATAAAACCATAAAAAAAGTTTTAGAAAACCTTAAATTTTAGTAAGGGAAAGTCGATTTTTATCCACTAGACTACTGTCAAAGTTTTCCCTCTTGCCATCCTGAACAAACTCCGTAAATTTTGCACTCAATCATTAAAACTGTTTTTAGAGAACTTTAGCAACACGAATATCTGTATTTTAATTTAATTCCGATGGCTCTGTTAAATTTTAAACGCAAAATACAGAGTGCGTTTAATTTCGCGCAACAAACGAAAACAGCGAAAAATGAGAAAATACTTAAACACTCATTTACATAAGCTTGTATGAGCTTAAACATATGTGCTCAAAGCAACTTATTCAACTGTTAGTCATATGCAATAACTGTAAGTCACATTCCTTCTTTTAAAATTGTAAAAATTCTATTTCTGGTTATTGGAAAAGGTGCGTTTATATTCATGCACCGCACTGTATAATGATTAGCGCCTGACTAAGCTTTTAGAAGGCTCTGAGCACAGGTTATATCTGAGGCCCTCCCACTTAATATGTTTATGAAGTTTAATGATTCGAACGATTTTGAAAGATGTATATACTACATCACTTAAAAAGAGGATACTTCAAAAACAATTTAATGTGGCACTGGAGAATAAGTTGCAGTGGAAATCTTTGTAACAGTTTCTAATTTTAAAACGTGAGTATGACACGGCATGACATTAGGATTAAGGTATATAGACTACACTAGGGTCCTAGCCCTGAGGGGAGAGGTCTTAGCCCGTAGAGGGGAAAGAGAGAGAGGTCTTCTAAGGGAACTGAGGGGAAAGGAGAGAAGACCTGAAAGGGAGAGGTCTTTTAAGAAGTTTTAGTATGTATTTACGCAACTTTTGGAGACAACCACAGAAAATTTCGAAAGGCTAGGCCGACGAACGCAACCTGGGATCGTACTCGGCACCTCACGTCTACCAGCTTTGAGGCCAGATTTTCTCGCCCGTAAAATATAAAAATAAACAATTGTAAAATATTATAAATGGATTTACACGTTTTGAAATATCTTGAACACAATTTCACTGATTTTAGAAAATATCTGTCTGTGTGTATCTGTGTGTGTAACGCTAATTTTGTGGATGCTATATCTCACAAACCAATGAACTAAATTGAACCAAACTTGGAATTTAGTTGGACCCTGACCTAAATTGTTGCTGATTAGATTTAGGGATTAATCATTCAACAAGTAGCGCTATTATCCCATTTTTTTCTAAATATTTAACATGGCAGTATAGTTCTAAATAAAAGAACTGGTGTAAAATCAATATTTAAACTTGAAAATTTCTTCACTTGAAAATTAATGAAAGCACAACCGGTTTGGAAAGGACGTGGCTATTTTTCTTCAGGTGCAAAATACATGCTACTGCCTTGGAGACAAAAGCAAGATTTTATTGAGCGATTGATACCAAAGTCGATAATTTTGGTCACGGAGCATCTACATACAAATTTATATGCAATTGTGGGCAGTAATTCTTGAGATACAGTCACCAAAAAAGTCTCCCTCTCTTACACACACAGACAGACATTTTCTAAAAATTGTCAAACTGTTTTTAAGACTTTTCAAAACGTGTAAATCCATCGAAAACTGCAAGTAAAAATTTTCTACGAATTGAATACTTCCTTCGATTAAATATAGAAAAAAGTAAAAAAACAAAACAAAAATCGCATTTCTTTTCAAATTGGCACAAAATTGACATTTTAGTGTCATACTTCTTTGAGCTAAAAATGGTCTGCATTTATCATGGAAAATAGTTTTAATAAATTATAAATTAATAGATAATTAAAATTGCTTGAATTATTTTACTTGTATAATTTTTTTCATTGGGTTGCGATTTATACCAGCTTATTGTTTTATCATACTGTTTTATAGAAAATTACATCCAACCAAAAATTAGACATTTAAACACACCTCCTAATTCTGACAATATTTACAATGAGATCATTATCAGAACATGATTTTTCCACTAGAAAATTTGTATAATGTGCTCTTCTATATCATTCCATATAACAGCCTTACATATTGGCTATCATGCACACAAATTTTGATTTCTCACAAAAGAGATTTTACAAAGGCAGTATTACACAATTTACACCAGAAAATAAACTGTGAGTTTGAATCAAACTATTCAAAGGAGTTCAGATTCCTTTATCAAGGTTCAACTTTGTTCTTTGAGGCCCTCTTAGTTCGCGCGTCATTTCAATTTTGTATGTTTTATACCTTCGTGTTATTCAAATAGTGTAAAATACCTTTCATATTATGCTCTTTTGGAGAAAATAACGCCCTTTTAAAGGCAAATATTGTTTATATTTCAGTTTTTGAAGAAAAAAACTGAAATGACTTTATTACCCCCTACTATACATATTATGAATTATTTTTGGAGATAGGTCAATTTGATATCTTCTGAACACACTAACAAATTTACTGTACATTTAAAAAATAAGAAAATTTCGATAAGGAAACAAAGACATATTTATGTGATAAAGACTTATAAAACAGAAAATACATAATGAGTATTAATAAAAAATAAAAATAAAAATAAATAAATAAATAAAATAAACAAGAACGCAAAATCATGCGGTTTTCATTGATTATTAACACTTTCCAAATGTACGTAATTGTTGTATCGTATAACTTTCGATGCTCTTTGCCTACGTAATCACACAACGGACAGACGGTTCAACAATCACACACGGTTCTGAAAGGTATACAGATAGACTCATGGAATTCCTAATCATTCCTAAACATTGTTAGAAAGTGTTAAAAATGATTAACACAAAAGAAACCGTAACCCTTATATCTAATTGCAACCCTTAATTTTACTGAATATTTTTGTGTAGCCTTGTAAATCTGAAGGTTAACAAAATTATATTTTACACAAAATATTATTTTAGCATATTCAGAATAGTGTCAATTTCTTTATAATTTTTACACTAGAAAGTTCTTTAAATATAATTTATGAAAATGTCTGTCCTAAAATGCAATGCGTTGGCATTCTTTTATTTTTTTAATGTCCCTATACATAAACTTGTTGCTCAGGACCTATTAATGCCATTTAAAATAGGGAATATTCGAAAGGGAATTCCTGTAATATATATCATTTTTTTTTTAATTCTGAAAATATGTACGTACGCTGGAGGCTGGCAACCGGACAGATAGACAGATGGACAGTCGGACAGATATATAAAGAATTTGAAATCATATTCAGACTTAAAAAATGTTAAAAAGTGTTAAATCGCTTAATGAAAACGAAAATGCAATTCCAACAAATTTCCAATAAAACTGAATATTTTTGTGTGACCCTGTAATTCTACTGCTAATCATACTACACTCTGTAGAAAGTATTCTTTTCTGCATATGAATAACATATTTCAATTTTATTAAGTTTTCTTCAAAGTAAAATTATTAAAATTTGGTTTATAGAAATTTTTCTCATAGAACGAATGCTTTGGAATACTTTCGTGTGTCTCTGTACACAAACCAGTGGTGGTATTTACTCCGCTTTCTATAGCAAACATCCGACAGTGAACTTGAACAACATATTTGAACTTGAATAAAATATTTCAATTTCATTGAAATTTGCGTAAAATGAAGGTATTGAAATATAGTTCATAAAAGTACCTCTTATAGAACTCAATAATTTTGGGTGCCCCCGTACACAAACCAGTAGATGTATTCACTCCATTTTCAGTAAAGATATAGAACCAATAGTGAACTTGAATATCATATATCAGTTTCAAGAAATTCCATAAATATTTACGGGAGTTAGAGTGCGAATAGACAGACAGACAGACAAACCGAAGTCATTAACGCTTTTCAACCTTATAGAAAAGTGTTAAAAATATTTAGAAAGTGATAGAAACGATTAATATCAACAAAAATGCAATTTAAGCATATTTCCAATAATATCCATTAATGTAACTGAATATTTTTGTGTAGCCCTGTAAGTGTAATGCTAATCATACTGGTATTCTATGGAAAGCATTCCTTTGTGCATACGAATAATATATTTTAATTTTATCAAGATTTGTGCAAAGTAAATTTCTTAATATTTGGTTTATATAAATACCTCTCGTAGAATGCATTGCCTTGTAATACTTTCGTGTGTCCCTATATACAAACCAGTGATGGTATTTACTCCATTTTCAATGGGGAACATCCGATAGTGGACTTGAATAACATATTTCAATTTCTTAAAGATTTGTGTAAAGTAACGGTATCAAAATAGGGTTTACAAAAATACATCTCACAGAACACAATGCTTTAGAATACTTTCGGTGTCCCTGTACACAAACTAGTAACGGTATTCACTCCATTTTTTGTACGAAACATCCGATATAGTGCACTTGAATAACATATATCAGTTTCAAGAAATTCCATGCATATATACTGGAGTTAGAGCGCGGTCAGACAGACAGAAAAACCGAAGTCATTAACACTTTTCAATCTTCTCGGAAAGTGTTAAAAAAGGTACAACCGTTTTAATTACCCTTTTCCGGCATTTATACGATATGCTTTTCAATTTCCTTGCAGTAACTAAGTGATGCATTTTTTAAGTAATATATATATATATATATATATATTTTTTTTTTTTTTTTTTCATTTGCGCAACATTACCTGTGCTATTTCCTGATTATTTTCAGTTAATGTAACGTTTACATGTTACAAATTCATTACTGTTTGTTTACGTTTCCTTTTATTTTTACATATTTTTTTTTTTCATTCTTATAGATTTAGTATATTTACGAAAAAAAGTAAAGTTAAGAAGAAAAACTCACATTTTTCTCCAATACGCACACACGTTTATACATAGAAAACCAAAATAATTAATACCTTTGTAAACATATTAAAAGAATGTTTTTAAAAAACAGTGTAAATGTGTGAAATCATATTAAAATATGCATAATATTTTCTACTTATAATGAAGTAGGATTTTTGCCGTAAAACAAAGCGGAACTCAGGAGCCGGGGGGGGGGGGGGGTCCTTTATTAAAGCTGCCTTGCCTGAGGAAGTATGAAAACTGGGTCGTCAAACATGAATTTTATTTTGAAACTATTCTTTGAATGATTTGGTCTAACTATCATTAGCGCTTCATCCCACAAAAACTAACAATTTGGTTTCTGGTGAATTAAAATTTTAATTGGATGGTGAAAATGGTATATGACTTATAAGTTTCAAATTTTAAAAGGTAAAAAAAAAAAAAAAAAAAAAAAAAAAAAGGAAATTGCGAAAATTTCGCATGGGTTTGCTAGTTAACAATTTTAGAGTAATATTACAATACATTTAAATATAAAAACAATAAAAATAAAAGTATTAATTCAGATCATGGAGTCATCGCGTATCGCAACATATATTTTGAATAATTTGGGACTTGTAACAAGATTTTGAGTGATTTCATGTAATTTCTTCAAAATTTTTATCTATAAAATTTAATAAAAATAGTGATTTAATTATTTATTTATTTCGAAAATTCATTTAAACGCAGTGACCAGCGAAGCAAGCAAACCTTGTTAGTAATAAATACAGTAAATCAATTGAAAGTACTTGAGAAAATATAGCGGCTGTTATTAGAAGACATTCTTTATGCTTAGAAAATCAAACAAAGTATTTTGCGAGACTTAAAATCTTCATATCGTTTTCAATTTTTCCATGGACTTAAGTTCTTACTGAATTAATCTAGCTGAGGAGAAAAGTTTATTTTTGTAGCAAACAAAAAATCACTGATGCAACTTTTCTTGCCTTTTTTTCTTTATATATATATATATTGAATAAAATAAAAATACCTATTAGAGATAAATAGTTTTCAAATAATGGAAAGATTTTTCTCTGGATTAAAATGTGATAGATTATTCATCTTCAGAATCTTTCATACAGTTATATGTATGTATATATATAGTAAAATAATATTATTAAGGGGAAAGTATCTCATTGTAAAACGTTTTTAATAAGTTATTAATTTTTAAATATAATAAAGAGAAAGGCTGAAAAGATTAATTAAAAAAATATCTTGTTATGAAACTGTATTTTGCTAGATCATCACATATCTTGGATACCTTATTTTAAATATATGCATAGCCGTTCTTTTTACTTTTTTTTTTCTTTTTCTTTTTACAGTTGGTATTGGAATATATAAACATATTTCCAAATGCAGAGTTTGCAGCTTATGGCTCCTTATATATAAATTATAATTATCTCATTACACAAAGTCTACGGATTCTTTCAATGTTATGCGTTTTTTATTGTTTAGAAATATCATAAATTTGTTACTCTATGAATTCTACCATAGGAATGATTTGCATAGTTTAAGGATTCATTTAAGAATATTTTACAAATGAACAAAAGCAAATGAAATGCGCGAATGAAAGCGAATTCAGCGAATGAAAAAGCACTTGTGATCATTATTGAGAGATGAAAAATAAATTATAGCCATGTTAAAGATTTTATATCATTCGGATAATAATGTTATACATTATAGATATAATACAATTGATAATGACAGAGGTACAAATATTTATTTAAAATATATATCGTTCTGTTTTTTTTTTCAGTTGGAGATAAACGTGCAATATTTTACAGAAAGTTTATATACAATTGAAAAAGTATCAACGTATCAACTATGTGTAATTAATAAAACAATAATTTCACTAGTAATTAAAACAATAACGCATTATACTGTTAATACCGTCTTAAACACATTGTAAGAAAAATTCTTAAAGCACATAAACACCAAACAATAATGTATCTCAACTATATTGTACTTATAAAGTGAAAAAAGGATGGGAGATTAATATATATATGCTTAATATGCACTAAAAAGAAAAAAAAGGTATTCTTTGTTCTATCTTTATGTCATCAATTTTTGATGGATGAATCTAGTGTGTGTAACATCTTTAGATAAAAAAATATATATACTTAATTATATTAAATACAGGGTGATCCAAAAGTCAGGACCAACTTTAAAATTGAATAATTCGAAAACGAATCAAGATACAAAGATATGGTTTGCACCAAACGGATCGAAAAGTAGCCGGGTTTTTTGTGGCAACGAAAAAAAATGGTTCTGTTGGCGACCAACAGATGGCGCTGACGTATTTTTGATGTAGGATTATGCAAAGCAACAAACGATATAAAAAGGAACAACTACAGCAGGTAATGGTAGTCGAAGCTTATATGCATCGAAATATCGCATTCTCAGTCGCTACTTTAATCACGCATGGCCTCCAAGATCTCCCGATCTGACACCCTGTGACTTTTGGCTGTGGGGATTCTTGGAAATCAAAAATGTACCGCGACCAACCGGCATCAGTAGCAGCACTGAAAGATGCCATCCGCCAAAATTTGTCTGCCATAACGCAAGAAATGCTACTAAATGCTGTGAACGATGTGTTGAATCATCTCACAGCTGTACTTCTGAATGATGGACATTGAACAGTTACTGTAGTAGTACTAATTAACTGTAATTAAGGTGATTTGTAAGTTGTCAACATTTTTTTTTTTCATTTGCAAATCATCTTTTGGTGAAATAAAACACTATAGCGCCATCTGTTAGTCGCCAACAGAACTCATTTCTTTCCTTTGCCACACAAAACCCGGTTTCTTTTTTATCCGTTTGGTGCAAACCGTATCTTTGTATCTTGATTCGTTTTCGAATTATTCAATTTTAAAGTTGGTCATGACTTTTGGATCACCCGGTATATATATATATATATATATACTTAATTTGTACTATAAAGAAAAAATGGTATTCCCTGTACTATCTTTATGTCATCAATTTTTGACGGATGAATCTAGTGTGTGTAACGTCTTTAGTTAAAATATATATATACACTTAATTATAATAAAAAATATATATACACTTAATTATAATAATATATATATATATATATATATATACTTTATATGTACCTTATAGAAAAAAAGGTATTCTATTGCCTGTTCTATCTTTATGTCATCAATTTTTGATGGAGGAATCAAGTGTGTGTAACATCTTTAGTTAAAAAAAATATATCTATATTAATTATATTAAAAAGTTTTATAATACTTAAGTAGTAGTATAAAGACAAAAAAAAGAATTCTATTGCCTGTTCTATCTTTATGTCATCAATTTTTGACGGATGAATCTAGTGTGTGTAACTTTTTTAGATAATATATATATATATATATATACTTACTTATATTAAAAAATATATATATATACATAATATGTTCTATAAAGAAAAAAAGGTATGTTATTGCCTGTTCTGTCTTTATTTCATCAATTTTTGATAGATGAATCTAGTGTGTGTAACATCTTTAGTTCATATATATATTAATTATATTAATTAATATAGTTTAATAGATATTACGTACACGTTATCAGCTAAATGAAAAAGGATGATAGAAGAGCCCATGAGAAGCATAAAACAATATAGCTCAAACTGTTTCCGGGTTATGGCGGATAGGTTGTACCGGTACCATTAAAGAAACTATGTGGCATTATAAACAAAATGTTATTTCAGGCCTCAAATAATAGTTGGCTAGAGATAAAAAGTGGAACATAACGGAAGGAGCTGATTATACATACATTATTTGATTCTTATGATAAACAGTATCAACAGTATGAACAATTACTTAACACACTTTTGCATCGACTTAAAGAAACTTCCTTATTTATCCACTGGGGCCTTTTTAGAAAGTATATTTTTTTACTTATTTATTTTTTGTCAGCACTTAAAAGAATTAAACTGTTATAGCCTCTAGATTCCTAAATGCTATGGTTGGTTATTGATAAAAAATATAATAAAAATCGAAAAGTAACTTTCAAAAACGGTTAATAGAAACTAAAATGAAATATTTAATAAAGTGGTCGTTTAACCTAATAGCTTTTATGAAAACTTATCAAATTTTATCACAAAATGATTTTTTTCGTTAATAACTTTGCATTGCTTAATGTTTCAAAAAGGAAATATCAGCATTTTACTTTCTATCGACAACTATAAAAGTCATTAACTTTTGTTTGAATACTAATATTATGCTTGCCAAAATTTTCAATTCTTAAATAAGATTTATTATCCCTATTTTTTAAGAGAAATCGGTCATATTATTTTTCTACGATTAAATAAAGTGAAAACGTTCCTAGAAAGTTTCTCAGGTGCAAAGTCATCCGCCGACATGACAACTGTATAATGGGGACATTCATTTTAGAATTTTGAAAGTAATTTCTTATTTATATCAATTAATATATATATATATATATATATATACATATATATATATATATATATATTATTTTAATTCTTTCATTCAAATTACTTTAATTTTAAAACTATTTTAGTTATGCTTGAAAAAAAAAAGATAGAACTTCTCTTTTTATTTTTATTTTTATTTTTATTTTTATGCAGTTAAAATATAAAGTATCTGTAACAAGATCAGGAAAAAGACAAAATTATTTAGAGGTCAAACGTCTTCACTGGATCTCAAATATGAACGGTAGTTTACCCGTTGTCAGTGACACGGACAGTATTTGTGTCATACAATTTCGTTAGTTTATCAAGATTCAGACTATTACGTATTACGAATTCTGTAATCTTGAGTAAAATGAGTTAAATCTTAGTATCATCCCTGTTAGAGAATTCGAGTTAATTATTAGTCTGATTCCCATGAACTATTTTTTATCAACAGGTAGTTGACGTTGATTTATTCTCCAAGATGGCAATTCGGGTTAGTATGGAAATCCAAATATTCTATATTATTTGCATTTTTTGTAAAACTTGAATGTTGAAAATTTTTTCAACACTATTTATTTTCAATACTAATTTCAGAATAAAGTATTTATATTGCAATTATTCATGATTTTAAGTAAAAATGCTATCCTATTTCATATTATCATTTCAGAAAATGTGTATTCAATATTTCTTTTTACACCTATTCCATCTCATGTTATTTGGTCCATACAGCTCAAAAGAAAAAAAAAATGTTTCTTGACAAAAGTTTTGCATGTAAACTCCATTTTTTGTAATATAAAATCATCGAAACAAAGTAACAACAGTGAATATTTTGGAATAGTCGAATCCACAATCATTCAGGATACTTGAGTGTAGTGAGTAGTAGTGAGTTAATGAGTAGGGAGTTCACCATTGAGTTTAAATATAAATGGTATTTCAAACATTGCACAATATAAAACCAAGCATCAAAGCATCCTGATTTAGAAACATGCAACTTCATTATTTTGTCAAGGGCATAGAATGAATGTCGCATGCAAACTAGGTGAAATTTCTGTCATGCTGTACGCATATTGCTAAAAATTTACAAAATGCAGTCGGTAACAAAAGTGTACGAACACTAGCAAAAATTCCTATGTAAACAAAGTATATTTCGTACGGTTTTGTTAAATAAATCCCTGTAGAATCCTGTTCTTAGTCAGTATAAGAACATGATTCGATAAGGATTTATTTAACACAACCGTATGAAGTGTACTTTTTTTACATAGGAATTTTTGCTAGTGTTCGGACACTTTTGTTACTGACTGTACTATGCCCGAGATCACATAAAAGACATGAAAATAATTTCAAAGAATAAGAGGATAATACATATTTAGAAGAGTCCCAGGATAATTCATCATAAGCAAACCTAAATATAATTTGAAATAAAAGCTAAATCACTCTTTAACAAAAACTAAAACCAAAATAAATTAAAATCATGAAGCTATTAATAAGTTTTATAGAAATGTTAAAAGTTTTATGATGTAAAAAAAACAATGCAAGAAAAGGAAAATCAAATCAACATGAAGATAATTTTAGAATTGATAATAATACAATGGATGTTCCACAAAATGCAGCATAACAAACCAATTAATTAGTAAACTAAATTAATTAATTAGAAATTTCCAAACAAGGGCACACCAAAAATAACGGAAAATGCAGAATTTTGCGTATAGAAATATGAATAAAATCATTCCAAAAGATTCGCGTAGTAGCTACGTCATAATTCAGGATGAAAATATATTGAACACCTTTTCAAACATTGCACAATATGAAACCAAGCATCACATGAAGAACCACAAAATATATTAATAAATATTACGAAAAGAAAAAAATAAGTATTTTGATTTAGAAACATGCAACTTCATTACTTTGTCAAGGGCATAGAATGAATGTTATATGTGTGTGTATGTAAAGACAGAATAGTTTACCACCAAAGTTTTTATACTATTTTCTTTAGAAGGAAATTATAGAACCTTTTTCTAATCAACTTTAAGAATAACTTATTGAAGGAAAAAAATGTCTGTTAGCTCAAATAAGGTTTTATTTCATTAAATATGTATATATATTCATAATATCCATACTAGTTGAATACATTTTTATGCTTCGTTAATTTTAATGAGTTATCTTTTTAAATAATTGTTCTTGGTTTTCTTTTCTATTTTAAAAGCGAATATTTATTCATTATACAATTAACTCTTTCTTCGGTATTTTTTTTTTTTTTTTTTTTATGCTTGAGATAAAATTTCTCTATTTTCATATATAAAATAAATAATTTTTATTTAAAAAGAAAAAAAAAAAACTAAAAATATATCATACTTTATTTTTCTGTTTACATTAATTAGAACGATGCCTTTATCTAAGTAATTTATGACTCGAAAATACATTGATAATTAACGAAGTGTTTTTGAAATCGAGTTTTCTACCCTAAATAGAGACTGAAAAATATGTATTTTCTAAAACAATATTATCACGATTAGAAAAAAGTTTCATTTCTATAACTTTAAATAATTAGTTATATACACATTTAAAAGAGATACTTTTTTTTTATGACTGATACCCAATGTATATTAATTAAATGGATTATTCATTTCGAAAAAGGAACAGATCATATTTGTGTTTATTTAGAAATAAAACTTCTTAATTAGTTTGAGTATTAAAATGAGTATATATATATACAGACATACACACGCGCACACATATATGTATATGTATATCACTATGTTTTATCTTCACGGTTCTTTGTATGAGATAGATTTTGAAATAAATAAAATTTTAATTATGAATTTAAAAAAAAATGTAAATACGTATATCACTATAGAAACTTTTAAAATGTATGTAACGTAGAGAAAATGTTCAGGAAAAGATATATAAAAGTTTACATAGTTATCAGATTGTAACATTTAGATGAGGTACGTCCTCCATTACTTTAAAAGACACATTGCTTTAAAAATATTTTCGAATAATGTATGTTTCTCAAATTTGTCTCTTTCAGCATTTTATCATATAAGTTAAATTTTGGTTATAGAGTAACATAAGGATGAATTAAAAAAAGGAAATTATTAAAAGTTTATTATAATTAACCCTGCTTATTCCACGATTTACAAAGACAAAGTAAATTCTGTAAAATTTGCGTATCCGGTGATCACGAGTGAAAATTTTCCGTCTTTTCACGGAATTTTTCCACCGGTATTTTTTATCAATAATATCCTATTTAGTCAGAAAATATTAGGGTAAAAATAAACTATTTTTTTTCTAATCTAGTGTACCAAAGACACGGAACCCCTGCCTGTGATATCCACGAGGATTTGAACGCAGGCTATAAAACGCTTTCTTAAACAAAAATAGGAATATAATTTTTATATACATTAAAAATAGAAAAAAAAATTATCAGAGATTTTGTTTAGTAAAGCTACTTTGTGACAAGAAAAAATAAAGCAAAACCTATATAGGTGGTTTGCCTATACATTTGTTGATTAAAATAAGGTATCTATTACTTAAAAAATATATACATTAGATTTCTTATTAACATGAAGATGAAGTTAATATTTTATGTAAAAATGAACCTTTGCGTACAAAATAAATATATTATTTTTTTTTAATTCCCCATTCGCTATAGAGTGCCTTAGCTTAATGCAGCATGTTGCTTTTGATTGTTTTCTCTAAAGCATTGCCTTCAAATAATTATTATTAAATGTGTTATAAAAATACATTTATAAATCATTCATAAGTTATAAAAAAAAAAAAGCACCTGATTCTGAACTTAGGTCAGATTAATCGTTTTTTACTTCCTCTTACCCATAAGGTAGATAAAGTATTGTTTTAGGGTAAAATTTTCGAACGTGAGTTTTTGTTATATTTACGCGTTTTGAAGTCCCCTGAATCCGAAAATCATGTTTTTAGCGGTTGGTCTGTGTGTGTGTGTGTGTGTGTCTGTGTCTCTGTGTGCATGTGTTATCAGTATATCTCAAGAACAAATAGCCGCATAAATTCCAAACTCGGTATTCTACATGTGTATCATATAGGGATGCTACACTAAGCTTTTCGTTGAGACGAAGCAAATGGTTCGTGTACAAGGACACTCAAGAGTATTCGAATACATTACGTGTATGGGAGAAATTGCAGGTAAGTTGAGTTTAACATCTATAGACTGCATTAAACCAAATGGAATGAATATATATTTTTTATATGCAAAAAAACATGCCTCATGTAGAATATGGCAGAGAAATCATTCACTGATCATTTACTGAGCTACACAAAAGAACTAGATTACAGTGCGACAGTAGCTGAAAATTGATGGAAGTACATTTCTGGTTGTGCCGTATATTATTACCATAGGACTGTTTTTAGGTGCACTATGTGGTTTGTACATATTCTTCAAAAGATATACGGGGCTGCAAATATTTAAGCGATAACATTCTTTTTTATTGTTAGTGGAAGAGCTCTACTATAATATTTTACCATGTCCAGGAAAGCTGCTCAGGAATGGAAATGAATTCTTCATAGACATATGATAAATAAGGTATGTTTATAAGCTAAATATTCATCGCTTGTTTTTGTGTATTTACACGTTTTGAGGTTTCCTGATTAACAAAGTCAAGTTTTTTAAAGTTTTATTATTGTCTGTGCCTCTTAGAGTAACTTAAAACAAATAATTTCAGGAGATCCAAAAGTTGTATTTTCAAATTAATATAAATTTGTTGCTGAAAAAGTTTGATCAAGACTGATAAGTTTCAAGGAATGTTGCATGTGAAAGTTGTCTGAATAATCTTAAGTGAACTTTTAATTTTAATAACAGATTTAAATTCTACCATAAATGTAGATAGAGCAATGAAACAGGTGGTTGAGGGGGGGCGGTAGCACCCCTCACGCAGAACTAATTATCATACAAAAATCCTCCGAAGCCTAATTTGAAATATTTTAACAAAGGTTTACATAACAGTACTCGTTATGTTACCTCTTAATTTCCAACCTGTATTTATAGCATTAAATTTCAGGGTAAATGAAAGTCGTGCGAGTGACACACCAGATTATTTAAATAATAATACATAACATACAAATTACATCAATGCATAAGACATACTAAAGCAGTGTAAAAGAGTTTTGTCGATTAAAAAAAAAATCCAAAGGAGAAATTTCCAACATTTTTTATAAGGCAAATTATTTAAATAAATAATGAGCTTAAACATACATTTTGTTGAAATGAGCTGAGCATCGCATTAGAGCTGCAAAATGGTATACTGGCGTGGGTCTGCATGCGAGTTATATATAAGGGTGTTCCGGAGATATATTGTCACAGTTTTGATTTTTCCACAGAGCATAACAATTTTTGAAGTGTTATGTTTTTTATTACATTTTTATGCTTTTTATTATATACTACACAGACGTTATCAGGGGTCGTACTCTTCGCCCTTTTTTCAGAACACTTTTAGAGATACGAAATTTTCGTCTTTTTTGCCACCACTAATTTAATGCAGAAACATCTCTGGTGTATTTATTGTAATGTGCCATGATTATACAGGGTAGAAAATATTTTATAAAAATAGTGGTAATAAATTAGAAAATTTCTCATTCATGAGAGTGTCCTGAAAAAAGAGGCGGAGAGTACGAACCCTGTGTTATGCCATTTTGTTGAAATGAGTTTAATATCGGATTAAAGTTGCTCAATGGGCTATTGGCGTAAGTCTGCTAGTCTTACATAAAGGTGTTCTGGAGATATTACAATTTGGATTTCCCACAGAGGTGTTATGCTTTTGAAAATCTTAGGAGAAAATATATTTCAAAAACCATGTACAGTTTTAAGATACATTTTTTTGTAAAAGATATTCTCTTAAAAATACATGAGTTAATTCCCCATGTCAAGTAAGAGTTAATTTTTTTATTAATCGACTTCAGTTAAAGATATAATTCTTTGAGCTAAATAGTAGCTTTTTATTTAAACGACTTGAGTTACCGATATTTATCAATACTTGAGATATTTCCGCTCATTCAACCACTTGTAAGTGGTAACATGGCTCTCGCTACAACGCATTTCTTCAGTAGCACGCATGTGCAACGATCAAGGCCATTGTAAAGTGATCCACTTTATTAAAATCATTTGTTTTTTAATCATTAATAAAATAAATAAATTATTGAAATACAATAAATAACTCAAGTTTGAGCAAATTACGTTAACGCATTCAATTTCTTGAATTTAACTCAAGATGAGAGGGCGTGTTTCTTCTAAGCAGATGAGTGAAAACTCACTCAAGTTGAGTTATTTTCATTCTTTCATTTTTATTTTAAGAGTGTAATTAATATTTTTAAAATATAGTTTTTTAAAATATTTTTAAAATATAGTTTTAAAAAGAGTGTCAATTGTTTTATTTTTTTGAAGATAATTAAAATATAATAGTAATATATGTTTATATGAATCAGCTTTAATTTTTACAATTTTTTTATTACTTCCTTATACAAAGTATAAGGAAGTATAGTAATCCCGATTTGCGAAATGGATTTTGCATTTCACATTGCTCGAAAACGAATCATCGCTGAATGTTGCCAGTTTATACGTGTGACTGTTATGATGTCTAGTTGTACACCTGCAAGTGTCGTCTTAACACGAGCTCTCGTTTTAGAGATATAAGGGACTTTGCACGATTTTTCGTGACGTCTGTATGTATGTGTGTGTGTGTGTGTGTGTGTGTGAGTATGTCGCATAACTCAAAAACGGTTGGATGTAGAAAGTTGCGAATTGGTACATAGGTTTGTTATAACATCTAGTTGTGCACCTCCCTTTTTGGACTTTGTATGATTTTCCGTTTTGGAGATATTTAGGAAAATTAGGTTCAGAATGGCCAAAATGTATCAAAAAACGGTAGTAACTCAAAAACGGTTTGGACAAATCTTGCAATTTAACTGACTTCCCGACTAGCTAGACATTTGAAACTTTCAGAAAAGTTCTGAACACGTTAACAAGGCATTTAAAAAATATTTTTAGCCAACTGTTTCTAATACCTGCTGCCTTCAGCAGCGTTTATGTGATTCAACAGAAAATTTATTTAACTAACTTCTCGACTAGCTAGACATTTGAAACTTTCAGACTAGATCAGAACACGGTGAAAATGCATTTTTTTAATACTTTTAGCCAACTTTTTAGGGTCCCTGCTGTCTTCGGCAGCGTTACCAATACAAATCTTGCAATCTATTTTTAACTAACTTCCCGGCTAGCTAGACATTTAAAACTTCTGGAAAATCTCAGAACACGGTGACAATGCATTTTTTTTTTAAATATTTTTACCCAATTGTTTCATGTGACTGCTGCCTTCGACAGCGTTTATGTGGTTCAACAGAAAATTTGTTTAACTAACTTCCCGACTAGCTAGACATTTAAAACTTTCAGAATAGTTGAGAACACGTTGAAAATGCATTTTTAAAATACTTTAAGCCAATTTTTTCGAGTCCCTGCTGCCTTCGTCAGTGTTACCAGTACAAATTTTGCATCGGTTTTTAACAAACTTCATTTTTTTAAAATATTTTTAGCCAACTGTTTCGGGTCCAATGACAATGTTTTTTAACATTATGTATATTTTTAAAAGTGTATAAGGAAGTCATGTGGTGCCCACATCAGATTTTTTTTTTTGTCAATATTTAAAAATTTTTTAATAGATTTTTACTTTCTTCTATTTTCAATAGAAGAAAATGTTGGATTCGTAAAAATTTTCGACCTCGGGTTTTTATGAATTTACTCGTTTTGAGAGCTGTGGAACACGATTTGACCATTTTTGGAAAACGTCTGTGTGTGTTGCGACAAAATTATGTGGATCTCCGGAATTGCTGCACAGAATTTCATACAAATTGATATTTTGTTACATCGTGACATAAATGAGTGCCTAACAACTTTTAGTAAAAATTGTCCAACAGGTTGCGTTGCCATCTCGCTTTTTCTAAATGTTTAATATGATGGTATAGGAAAAAATTTTGTATAAATGTGCTTAAAGAGAATTATTTTTTATTAATCATTGTGAAATTTGTAAGAATTATTTATAAAAATTATTTATAATTCAACTGGGAAATTTTTTTGTATATGTAGGAGCATCGCCTCCCCCCCGGGGAGGAAGTCCCCCTTCGAGGGGAATAAATTTTCATGATGGGTATCTTTCAAAAGAGCTCGCCAATACCTTTAAAACGAATGCTTGAACCATCGATCTGCGATAATTTAAAGCAACTTTATCGTTTTCTTTCTTTCTTTCTTTTTTTTTTTTTTTAATTTATATTATCGAGAATAAAATGAACATTTTTTGGATATTTAGTGTTATACTACTTCTCTAATATGGAAATCGTACTGCATTATCATGGAAGATAATTTTATTAAATAATGATTTTCATAAAATATTTTTACTGAGGGAATTTGCATAGGAAAATACAGAAGAAAGTCATGTGGTGTCCACAACATTCTAGTTTTAAAAGTAACGGAATGACTACTTTCTAAGCAAACATTTTAAGCATATTGTTATCATTAGTAAACATTCCTAAATAATGACAATATTTACATCTCTAGAGTTATTTCATTTGACATATTAATTTGTGTTTTCTATAAATAAAATTATTGTGAAAATATTCCTAATTTTAATGGTCATCTACAACTAATACATCTTATTAAGTTATTATGAACCAAAATGCTCACCATGGAAATTACAAATGTGGTAAGAAATGAAAAACGACAAGTATGGTGCAATCATACATAACAGAGAATTCCCCAACGATCTCCATTTGTTGAATATATGTCATCGTTTGAAAAATAAGTTTAGGTATCTAATATTTCTTTCAATAATCGCACATTTAACTTTCTCAGAAAGAAAAAAAAAATAAAAATAAAAATAAAAAAAAATAAAAAAAGGCTTTTTAAGAAATGCATACTAACGTTTACTTTTTAAATTGAATAATTCGGTAGGATTAAAATGCATTTCATTAGCTCGTTTATTTTTATATTATTAATGGATTCAGTAAGAGAATATTTAAACGTTACTTTTAAAAACATAATCACATAATGTACCAGAAATTCTTGTTACGTTATTTATTTATCTATTTGATTATTTATATTTATTTATCTTATTTATTATTTATTTATTTATTTATTGAAAGTAAATTGTTTTCTTAGACATTATATTACTAAATGCCCAGGGAAAAAATAATGCAAGAATTCCGAAAAAAAAAAAAAAAAAAAAAAAAAACCCACAAATTTCATGAGAATTAAATATAATTTGTTATAAACTTATAACTTCTTGCTTTTATAACTTCTTTATTTCAGTTTCCTAATTTTATAGGGATTATGTCATAGTTATGTTTAATTTGCTGTCCAAATACTTTTATTTCTGTGCTTATATTCTTTTTTTTTTTTTTTTTTTTTTTCACTATTTACAGATTAATTGATATTAAATGTGTTGTGATTATGATGTACAAAAACGTAAAATGAGATGACGAATGACCGTAAAAAAATAACAATCAAATCATCGTAAAATCTACATTTCTCTTAAAATCTGCAGCAAATGAATTTTATATAATAGGGTACAAACAAAAAAAAAAAAAAATTATTAAAATCGTTATTAAAAGTTACAACGAAAAAAGTATTAAAATCGGAGAATCCGTTATGAAATTATGAGCTAACAAAACAACAACAAAACATACGGTTTGAATTGAGAACCTCATCCTTTATGAAGTCGGTTAAAAACGACTGTGCGCTAACGAATACGACCGCTTACAGTGACCGCACTTTGAACTTTACGTAGCATACACGACACTCGCTTCGCTCCAACGTGTGCAACGTAGTTCAAGTATGCATAGTTGAGGACATTGCGAAGAAATAAATGCACATTTTAAGTGTTCTATTTTTAGCATTAATGTCTATAAACTGTCTTTTTGCACTAAATGGACGATGCTCTACAACTTTGTGATTTAGTTTTCCCTCTCTATCTTGAATCCTTTTTGAGATAGGAACGCTAACTTCGTTGTTTTCTATCAGATAGCGCTGTAAGCGGTTGAATCTCGTAGCGCATGGCCACTTTACTATGCTTACATACCACTTTCGTGACTATAACTGCAGCTGTTCAGCAGTTAAAAGGTTTGGGACTGACTGCTTTGGGCACCTGCAACTTGTTTAGATCGTAAAGACATGACAATGGGACCTAATTTAGTCCAAGGACTTTACAAAAAAAAAAAAAAAAAAAAAGTATAAAAATCCGAGCATCCGTTAAGAAGTTATGAGCTAACAAACAAACAAACAATAATAATAAAACATATGGTTTGAACCTTATTTTATTTGAAGTCGGTAAAAAATATGTAAATATATATATGCAATGACTGGAAGGTTTCTAGTTGCTTGGCTGTAATTTATTTTATTTTATTTTTTTCTGCGCTAGAAAATTTAAATATTTCAGTTTAAAGCTAAACGAAAAAAATAACTATTTGATTTCTTATTAATCCATAAAGATAATTTTGGAGTTCATGTTATAAAAATTTAACATTGGATACATCTGTTATTAGAAGAGAAAAATATATATAATAATTAAAATTTCGTTTATCAAATGATCCTCTGTTTTATCCTAGTTTCTATTGTAAAGTTTAGATTTATAAAAGTAATCGAGATGAGAATATAATTTTTATTAGTTATTCTTAAAAACTATCTGTATATTCATCATATAGATAATACATTTCTAACGGCATTTCTTAATATTTCAAAAGTCATCATTGTGGAATAGGGCGGATGTAATTTCCTTCAATCTACGCTTAATCGAAACAAATCAAACTAATATTAAGAGCTGCAATTTATAAGATTGTATATATATCAATCAAGTAATATGCATAATTATTAATATTATTTTTTTATATTTCGATATATTTTAGCTCTAATAAACTTTACCCTAATTTAATTTTCGATATGTGGAGGTGGATGTAGCGGATGTAAATTTCTCCAATTTACGGGTTCCAGTAACAATAAATAAATAAATAAATAAATAAATAATACTAAAAACATTAATGGCCGTAATTAAAAAAAATATGCTCAAAAGGAATAATTAATATTAAGGACAATATTTTACCATGTATTTCAATTATTTTTTATTAATTATTAAAAAATTACGATAGCTTTTCGTTATACGTGGGTAAGTGATGGATGTGAATATCTTCAACCTCGTCATTCTGCTATGTCATTTTGCTTCAACCTACGTCATCCTGCATAAGGATGCAGGATAAATTTTATCTATAGCAGTATATACCTATTATTCCATAATAATACTTAAAACTTTACAATAACTCTGTATGATTAGTTTTTAACAGTTACTGATTTATATGCTGTTTTGTTAAAACTTAATATTTCTAACCTATCATTAACATTTCAGTATTTTATATATCTTTATAAGTTATATGTTTTAGATATGTGAAAAAAATTGTAATAAGGGCGCAATTCGAATTAGCCAAAATGAGAAATATTTTTGTTACTTGCTTGCATGCATTGAAAAAGAAAGACAGATAAAAGGGAAATGTTAATTATCCATAATAAATTTCAGTATAAATACTTCAGTTTCGTGTTACAAGCATCAGAATATAAAAATACTTTTATTAACATTTCTATACATTTTTAACAAACTCGCCGAAGAGAAATCGTTAGAAGAAAGCCATAATATGTAGATAATCTTAATGTTCACAGCGGTTATTTGGTAAAATGAAGGCAATATTTTAAGAAATTTTACAAAAATTAAAAATAAATAAATACAGAAGTTATCATAGTAAATTATACATTGCACTAGAATTTTTATATGAAAGTAATTTTTAAAAAAATAAATTGAAATTAATTATTTGCAAAAGAAACTAATATTAAATAAAAAGTATCTTTACACCCTATGAAATAAAAAACGCTATGATTTTTTTCTTTTGTAGTGAATAAACGTTTACAAAAAATCTACTATTGCAGACAAAAAAATCTTTTTATATATATATATATATACATATTATCTTAGACATTGTAAAAAAATAAATTTTTTGATCTAAAATACAGTAGTTTTCGCATTGGCTATCTAAAATATTTGATATCTAAAATTTTATTGAAATGATTGAAATAATAAAAAAAAAAAAAAAAAATCTCGCAGCCAGTATATTTTTATGAATATTTTTTCTTCTAGACCTGTCAAACCATGGTACAAAAGAATGCAAAACTTATCATAAAACTTACAGCAATATATTTTTAGTTTATTTTCAAATGATTTTTAAGAGTTAAAAATATTTATGGATCTGTCGTAAAACAAGGCGTCGAGAAAACCGATATTTCTACATAAAAATTCCTAGGTTCATGCCAATTTATAAGAAAACAGATGTGGAAGTTTTTGACATATCGCCCTTTTCACAAAATGTCCCAAAAATGCAAGCATTTTAGAAAAGCAATATGTTCAACGTGAATTTTCTGGGGAAAAAATGACTGATATATTTCATAAACATAAATTTTATTTTATGAGAGAAATTTTTGGAATTTCATATTTATTGAATATGATAGGTAATTTTACCAGTCGTCTGCGTACGTAGAAAAAATTAGAGTTTTATTTTTATTTTATTTTTCATGAGAGATTTTTTCCTATTTAAAACTTTCATGTGACGCATAAAAATATATCTTTATTTTATTTTGCTAATAATAATAATAATAATAATAATAACAATAAACTATTTCTTTCTATTTAATTTCGCAAAATACAATACAAAATGTATTCAAATATATTGAAAATAACAGAAAAGTAACTGAAAAATATAAAAAAATTTTTAATAAACAAAATTAATTGTAAAAAATGAAAAGATTTTATGAAATTGGTAAACTTATTTTATATTCCACAGAAGACACACTGTGAATAGGTTTTTAAATTTTTGAATTGTAATATTATTTGAATTTTACATGATTCCTGTGAATAATTTTAAAGTTAGAAAATGGTCATTTTGTTTGAAATTTGTAGAAAATGTGAAAGTATGATTTACAAATAAAATGTTTTAGAATGTAGCATTCAAATCTAAAAGAAAAATGAAACTCTAAACTTCTTAAATGAACAGGGTGAAAATAATTGTTTATTAAAAGGAAATTAAAAAAGAAAAAAAGAAAAACTTTAACTATTTAATACTATGGGGCATAAATTGGTTATATTTTCAAAAAAGCATAAAATTTTATCGGGGCTTTGAGTAAGTTTTTTTTGTTTTTTTCTGTTTTTTTGTGCGGTCCTTGATTCTGATCATTTCTAATTTTTCAAATGTTTCGAAACGGATTTTTTAAGCTCAGCTAGCATCTGACATGTATTTTCATTAAGTATTTCCTTCAATTATTCACCTACAATTATTTTTTTATTTTTTTATTTATTTATTTATTTTTTTTTTTTTGTGCACCAGAGCGTCTTTTATCTTCAACATCAAAATCATATGTTTGAAACGTCGAAACCAGAGCCCCTATATAAAATAATAGGCCGGCGCATCACCGCTATTTTTTTGCCTCCGAAGCAGCATTCCCTCTTGGCGTCCTTATCGCTTCCCTAATGATTTTAAGAAATCTTGATCTGAAGCTAATCCGGTCAAGATAAGAGCAATAAGCAACAATAATATTCCTAAAAACACATTTTCTCCACAGTACATTCTCAGGATGTCATTTTATTCTGAGGATATCCTATGGATGTACTGGAGTAGGATGTGTTGTTAGGGCGGTTTCTGTTTCTTTTACAAAATGCCGCCAAAACTCAAATACACAGTAATAGAAGTTCTGTGAACACTTTATAGTCACTTCTTGAATGATTATAGCAGTTTATCGCTACTCAAACTTCCATATCATAGTTTACTTAGCTAAAACTATGAAATATAATAAAACAAGTTACTCTAAAGTAACGTAAGACGAAAAAAAAAAATGTTTGTCGTTTGTTTATCAGAGAAACGCGCTGGGTACATGTGGAAACCCTAAGGCAACAAAATGCCTGATGCGCCAGCTCGTATATATAGGAGCCTTAGTCGAAACCAGTCTTTGTATGTCGTTTTCGACTGAGCATGCTCACCGTAAGTCTCAACAAAAATTCTATGTACTTCAGCTGCAGATTTCTTTTAAGTAAAATAATGCAATAAAATTCCTCGCAAGTATTTTTTGATTCACTCAAAACTCGGCAATTTTAGAATTAATGGGGAAAAAACGTTTTTTACACTGTGGTGAACTAACATACACTTCAAGTACAAGCTTACCGACATGCACGTAGTCCTGGTAATTCCATCTGTCTGGAAACAGCGAAAACTGAATCAAGGTCATAATAAAATATGAGATTTTTAGTTTCAATAATACGTTTGTGAAACTTTTTCTTTTTAAAATGTTTTCCAAATTCAATTTTAAAGGAATTTACTTAAACAAAAAAAGACATAGAATTGCCACATTTAGACCACGGCATGCTCAGTAAGTACCACAAAGTGTGGAATAAATTTATGTTTACACACATTTATATTTGTCAACTGTAAACGTCCGTATCCACTGTAACAGATGATCGACTCTTCTGTGCGGCAGTTTTGAAAGCACACTTAAATACTGAATAGACAAAATGTCCATAATTTTTCATTGTGAATAGGATGTGTTCATATTATAATAAAATATTTTTCTTTAACACTGTGTATTTACTCGTTTAAAACCATAAATAATTTTTTAATAGTTTACGATACAATGGTGCAGTTTAGACATAATTTGTTTCTGGTAAATTATTATTATTTAAAAAAAAATGTATTTGCTCTTATGCATGTATAATGTTTTATTTATCAGTACATGAATACAATTTATTAACTATGAAGTTATAGATTAAAAAGAAATGGTTAAATCTTTAAGGTGTTTGTTGTGAACTGAAAGTTATTATTAGCATGAAAATAGTTTAATTTAGTAATAAAATGCGTGCATATCATTATTTCCATAAGACTATATAACATCATTAATTCTAATTTACACTGACCTTCCTTAATACATTTTTAAATGCTAAGTTGGTATTTGAAACTCGATATCCTTGGTTTCTCTTTCTACAACACTTATATTGTATCACACAATATTTAAATTAATATAAACTAATAAATTTTTTAAAGTACGCATTAGTGTCATAGGTAACACGAGACAAATTTTACTAATAAATTTATCATCTAGGTTTTATGACATGTAATTTCTCATAACACGAATTTTAAAATAGTATATAACAAATTACTCATTTGAAATATATTAACAATAAATTACAAATTATTTTTCAAACATAAAATTGTCATTCTGCAGTATTTTCACTTACATGTTTTAAATATTTTATGATGTTATATATCGAAAGAAAGATACGCTTATATCTCTAAATGCTAAAAGTTGCTTTTTAAAAAGACTTTTTAAAGCCTTTTTTTTAATATGTTACTTCATCTGCAAAGAATAAATTCAATTCTGCATCATCCTGTTAATGCATTCAATGTTTCCAAAATTAGATTATTCTTTGAGCTGACTTTCTTTTTTACATGAAAAGAAATATTTTTAAAACATCACACAAATATAATTCTTAGTTTGTTATTTATTTATTTTTAAATAAAAGGAAATAAATACAAATGATTGTCGCTTGATTACTTATATTAAGGGGATTGTGAACGTTATTACACCCGCTACCGTTTAAGAGGGAGGAGGAGACTTCCTCTTTTGCAAATTATAAAAATATGAACACATATGCTTTAAAATATAATACTATTAAATCTATTAAAATTGTATTTTCGTTTAATAAAGTAAAATTAAAAATTTTGAGTTTAAAAAATAAGTAATTTTTATAAATTTTCCTCGTCGATTTTATATTATTGTATTTTAACAAAACTTTCCAAAAAAGTTTGGATTGATTTGAAAGTCATTTATTTAATTACAGATACAAAATAATTAAAGACAAGCTCTTATTTCAAAATAGACTAGAAACTCCAATTCAGCGTATGTAGATAATATGCATGCATCCAAAACTTCAATTTTGTCGGATGATAGAAAGTGGTTCAAGATTTGAAAAGTAATTTTGAACTGAAGTTTGGGGCCCAGGCCCTCAGCCCTCCCTCTCCCTTAAGTCAGTTACTGTTTTAAAATGTATTGTATTCGGAATGACGCATTTATACAAAATTTCAGCTCACTCGAATGTTAGGAATTATAATGAAATTTAAAATAATAATAATAATAATAATAATTTAACTGAATTTGGGAGCCCAGTGAACTTATATGAACTTACCCCCAGTGAACTTACCCTCATCCCTGAGTCCGTTACTACTTCAGCATGTTTTGTCATCAAAGCTTTACATGTATGTAAAATTTTAGCTCAAAAGAACGATAGGGAGGTGTTAAAATTCGAAACAAGATTTGAACTAGAGTTTGGAACTCAGGTCTCTCCAAGCCTCATTTTTTAATCTGTTATAACTTGAGCATGCTCTTATTTTTTTCGACTTCTATAACGCATATAATGCATGGAACGGCGGACAGTGCAATGATAATTAGAATAGATGCAGCACTATTACCGTTTTGTTTACATTCCCATTTCGGGATATTCCCCATTCCGCTCGATCATTCCCAACTCAGTGACAACCACAGTTGTCTGTGCAGACACAGTCTTTTTCTGACAGTCCGGTTTGATACACTTTTCTATTCATGAACATTTCACAAATACGGCATTTTCGTTGAACCGGCTCCATGCATTCAAGGTTTTAGTATCACCCTACAATTAAAGTCAGTCAGATGACGTTTCTAACTTATGTACACAATCAGTTCATCTAGAGTATGTCTCAAGAACTCAGTTTTCTTTTTTAATTCTTTCCTTGAACTGTACCACCAACTTTGAGATCCAATGGCTTAATTTACATAAATGTGTCACAATAAAAAAGTCGCTCAGTATATACTTACAACGTAATTCAAGTATAAAGTAGTGCAATAGATGAAACTTTTTTTTTTTTTTTTGAAAACTTTGTCAATTACAATTTAACTTAAATCTTAATAATTACTGCTTCAATAATTAATATTTTATATTCTTAAATCAGTTGTTTAATTAAACATTTTAATTTAACTAAATTACATTAGGAAACGCCATAAAAATATAAATTTTCTATTTTTGATATTTTTATTTTTTGTTCAATATAATACTTATTATCTTTGGTAATATGTAGTGCTTTTCTTAATAATTTAAAAATGTATAATAGTTAAATTAGTTTTTAATGAAAATATTCTAAAACATCTTTTTTAAAAGAGATCAAAATTAGTACTTCAGTTTAGAAATAAATTAAATATCGAAGTCTAATTATATATTTTTTATTTTTTATGTTTTTTAAAAGAAGTATAAATAAATAAAATAAAATAAATAAATATTTTTTATCAATGCAATGTATTTTATTTGATTTTATCTCGATGTACAAGACATTTTGTTTGAAATATATGCTGAAATTTAAATTGCATTTTCACGAATACATATATATATATATATATACATAAAAACAAAATCTTTTTTGAGAAAAAGTGTATGTTATCTATGATAATTTAATTAAAATGCAAGTTTGCCGTATAGAAAAAATAAGTAGTTTTGAAAGATGTGGAGTTTACAGATTAAAAGAGAAAACTTTTTGAAGGCACATGCTCATGCAAAAAAAAAATCTTTTAAAAAATAATTTTATTTTTTAAATTTGGTACTTGTTTCTGTAATTTTCTCCCCATATATCATTAAATTCCAAAAATTAAAAAGTGCTATCAATATTTTTATACTCATAAAACTTCATTATACAGAAAGATATTATCTTAGCTAAGATTTTTCTAAGAAAAGTTGTCATTCTCTATCTCGAAAATCTTTAGGATATTTTTTTATCTTCTATTTTTTTGTCCCTAAATAAAATCTATTAACTTATTTTAGTTTGATTAAAATGCTATCAAAAAATATGGAGAAAAAAAAATTTTTTTAGATGCATTTTTTTTCTTTGTGTGAGTTTAATTTCTAAAATCTTTCACTAAATAATTAATATTAATTATCAAAATTAATATTAATCATTAAATAATATAAATAATCATCTTTAAGCGTTAATTTAAAAACATCTAAATTTCATCTAAAACCATCATTAAAAGCATCATCATTAAAAACATCATCATTAAAAACATCTAAACTTTCTAAAATTTAAACTTTACAGGAATGATAAACCCATGGGAGAAAAAAAAAAAAATTCAAATTATTATATTTAAGGATACATCTGTATTTTCTATACAGTTTTTTAATGTCAATAATTAAAAAAATACATTATAGAAAGACAGAAACAATGTTACAAAATATTTGTCTTAAAATTTACCGAATATTTCTTATTCTTCAAAAATTGTCTGGTAAGTGCATCTTAAAATTTATAGTAACTGCATTTTTGTGATAAAATTTTTTTTATAATTCAATTTAAATTTTCGTTATTATACTGCTCAAAACAACACTGTAAAAAATTTCGTATAAGAATACACAACATTATTGAGGGAACTTATTTTCCTCAACCATCTTGAGAAATGTTATCAGCTATAGCTGTGTAACAGACGCATATAGTGGAATATTACGCGATTACAATTGATAACATTTCTCTACATGGTTGTAGCAAGTAAGCTGCCTCAAAGTTGAGGAAAATAAGTTCCCTCAATGATGTTGTGTATTCTTACACAAAATTTTTTACAGTGATTTAAAGGATGCTCTAATTTTTTTTTCTTAATATGCAAAATAACTTTATGCCGAGAAGGAAAGAAGAAAGTCACAAATACAAGTTTTTCCTATTTTCAAATTTCGGCTTATGCAAATTTTGAGATTGGTGTTAAAAACGACGCTTTAACAGTAGCGGATGAAATTTGGTTTTCAACTTAATGGAAGACAAAGCAGAAAACAATGATCGACATTCAGTAATTGCGTTCTTTCGATGAATGTGTTCTCTCAACGAAGTCATTTAACCGATTCAGAAGCTTCCAGAATTGTTGGTCGGTTAAAGGGGAAACCAACTACAAGCTGAAGTAGCAGAAGCCACTAGAGTTTCACAAAGTGTGATTTCCAGTTTCTAGAGCCGTTTTTTTGAGATTGGAAATGTTGTCAGAATGCCAGGGCTAAGTCGGGGACGTGCAGCAACACCCAATGAAAATCGTTATTTAACGCTAATGGCTCGGATGCACCGAAATATGATTCCCACTCTTCTTTAGTATCATCTCAGCTAGTGGCACAACAGTTTCGACTCAAACTGTCCGAAACCGTTTCCATGCTGTACCAATAGGCCTGAGCATCTGTGACCGGTCAAAGCTCCATTTCGAATAATTTGGAGATCGGTGCGCCCATCGATGGAGATATCAGCAGAATCTCTCCCCCCGCTCCCACCGATAAATCTGGCACTTCCATGTACGAATACAGGATTGTTTTTAGTGCTACATTTCCTCAAATGCAAATACGTCAATTTTCAGGATTAACGGAAAAACGGGGTCAGAGAAAGGAATATCGCACTATTCATTTATCCTCCAGTTTATATGATCAGTTTCCTACTCCCTGTGAACATGAAGATGCCTTTCTGTTCCGTGATACAATGCCATTAGACGGCGAGTATACAGACCTACAGCTTGGAGTCGGTTTTGGACAGTCAAAACTGTGGTGCTTGTAGCCAAGCGAAGGTGTTTTTGAAGAAGATTGGCATTCCCATTTTGGTATCTCTGAGCCGTTACCATTAAATATTGACCTCCATTGGCATTGTAGCACGTTTATGTCCTTGTCTTCGTCTTCAGCCTGCATTTATAGACTCAATAAAAAAAAAAAAAGGTTCTAGATCTTGCAAGTCAAATTTTGTGAAACTCTAGTGGCTTCTGCTACTTCGGCTTGTTTTCGCCCCTTCCCCCTCTAACTGACCAACAATTCTTCAAGCATCTGAATCGGTTAAAAGACTTCGTTGAGGCATCGCACTCATTGAAACAACGCACTTACTGAATGTCGACCATTCTTTTCAGCTTTGTCATTCATCGAGTTGAAAGTCAAATTTTATTCGCTACTGCTAAAGCGTTGTTTTTAACGTCAGATTCAAAAATTTGGATACTCCGAAGTTTGAAAATGAGAAAAATTTGCATTTGTAACTCTTTTCTTTCTTTTTCTGAAAAAAAAAATGTGTATGGCGTTATTTTATAAAATACATTATATTTTACAATATCCTTAAATGTTTTGAGCAGAGTAGTATTACCTCAAAATCTACCTGTTAACAATTAAATTGGTATCCTATTTAAGCATGAAATAATGTATATTACCTGCAGTAATTCTGTATGTGTAACTGAAAGATTTTGTAAAATTCCACGAAATGATAACATAACCTAAGTTATTTAGCACAATTACTGATAAAAAAAAAAAAAAAAAAAAAAAAAAAACTGTATTCTTTGCTAAGATGTTTAGTATTATATACATGAAAGTTTTCTGTATTTATTACTAATAAAGTATGTACCTGTACCCATTGCAAAAGTTTCTTGGTAAAACGGCAGAAATAATTTATGTAATACTGCTTATACTTTTTTAATAGACATACAAGAATAATGACTGTAACGGTTACTAACGATTTCTTAGTATATTTACTAAGAAAGTTAATGCATTGTTTTATAAGTTTTATGCAGTAACATTGCTTCAGAAAGAGTTGTATTGGTTATTAGAAGAACTTCTTGAATACCAGTTTCTCAGAGAATTTCGAGAAATACTAAAGATTTGAATTTTGTGCAGTGTAGTGTTTTGAACTAATTTAAAACTCTGCGTAACGTCATTGAAATTTTAAATGCTGAAAATCCAAATGAACCGTTGGACAAAAAATGAATCTTGATCAAATTTTTTCTTCTAACCCATTCTCCTGAAATGTGTTCTTGTAGTAAGCTCCATAGAAATATCTGGTATCGAGTAATATTTATTACCTTTCATTCTTTAAGAAATAAAAGAAAGTAGTTTGGTCAGTCTAAAAAATTAGCTGATAATTGTTACGGCAAAGAAAAAAAATTTTCTTGCTGTAAAGTTTAGAAATAACCGGACCTCTCGATTATAATTAATTAATACTTCACGAGTATTCTCGAATACTGTAAAGTATTTGTTGACTTTTAACTGATAATTATATTAGAGAAACGATGATATAAAATGATTTTAATTTCTCATTAGTGGGATTAATGTTTTTATTTATTTATTTATTTTTCCTTATCGTTCAGCGGTATAGATATTTAAAGATGTTTTAAAGTCATTAATCCCAATCTTAAATGCTTTTATAATAATTTTAATTTTTCTTGATACTTTGGTTTTATGGAAATTCCCTATTTTATTTTCTTACTTTTCTTGAAATTTTTAATTATTTCTCTAAATAATAGTGAACAAACACTAAACATGTTGAAATAAATTTTGCAGCGATATTCATCAAAGATAATTAATATTAAAGCAAACGGATAAGTGAGATTATCAAAGTATTTATTTCTATTAATACCTAACAGAAGCAATAATAAATGTCCTTTTCACTCCTTCTGGGTGAAATATAAATGATATTATAAATAAATTTTTTCCAAAGTATTTAATATGTAAAATGTTATAATTCCTTTTATAAGAATTTTCTAAGCAAACTGAACGTTTTTAAGTTTTATTTATTTATTTATTTTTTTTTTAATTATTAAAACAGACATTTTTAAATAATGGAAAAATTTAAAAATTCTCCTTTTATTAAGTCAGCGTTTATATTCACTAATTTGCCCAACTTTAATTAACAAACATATATGCAAAGTTTTAATGGAACCACTTTCACTTAATACTGGGTATTAGTTCAGTAATTAAAGTAATTTAGGTACTTAAAATATCTTCAATACTTTCAAAACTAGCGTATTAAATTTATCAGCTGCTTTCATCTCACAACTGGCTCTCCAATTTTTAACAAGGATTTATTTTTCGAAATTAAAGAACAAAATAGCTGCATACATTTTCAATACAAAAGCGGGTTAAATATAGTTTTTAAAATATTAAAATTAAGACATTTATAGTTAGCCTGATGAATTTAATTTTAGCTGGTATATATATATATATATATGAGTCAATTTCAAATATATTTTATTAAGTATTTTTTTATATGGTATTTTTATTTTAATCTTATATGGTTTGTGATTATCATTTTAGGTAATAGTTTTATTTTGATCTTTATTTATATGGATTTTCCATGGATGTTTCGGGCCTGTGAACAAAGAAAATCTTAGCTTTAGCTCTCTTTGTGACAGAAAAACATCCATTTTTTAGCATATTTGCATTCTACCAGGCTCTTGAAAACGTTAGAATGCAAATTATGCTTTTTTTCTCATTCCAATTTCCATTTCAATTTCTCTTTAATTCTTTTTAAATTTGATATGGGTAGTCTTCGCTTATGATCCAAATAATTGTTTTAATACTGAAGTTAATTCATCCTTAAATTTCAAAAAAATTATTTGCAACTGATATTATTTTATTAATGTATTACTATATATATATATATATATATATATATATATATATATATATATATATATATATATATTTACATGCACATTTAAATACCATTAAAAAAATTTTAATATGTTTAGACTTTTTTTTTTGTAACATGTACATCGCACTTGCATGCTATAGTGTAGCACTAGTGCGACGTAAAGAGCAACCAACGAACCAACCAAACACACTTGCATGCTTTATCTGAAGTCCACGTGTAAATCGTTGTGAAGATGAGGACAAATAGTACATGATGGGATAACAATACGAATAATAAGAGTATGAAGTTGGATGAATTTTACGTCGTTGTAGTGCAACATTATGAGTAATTAGTGACGGTCTTGGATTCGACCTGGTCTACCAAAAATTGGAAAAAACACACCTAAGACCAGCTCGGGAATCGAACCACCTCTCCTATAGTCGAAGACGATTGACGGTACACTGTAAATAAATAACTATTACCAGCTGCAGGAAACTCTCTGTGATTGGAGAAAATAATTATTTTCTCCAATCACAGAGAGTCTCTTGCAGCTGGTAATAGTTATTTTTTTACAGTGTATGATGACATAACCACTCGGCGTTGCGTCGGAGGTAATATTTTTATATTGTATAAATAAATTAAAAATATGAATGAAATAAAAGAATTTCCTCCCTGTCGACAATATACGTTATTCTATTAACTGCAGCTGAAAACTGCAAGTTTTTAAGACATTTATATTTCAAGTATTCTGTTTTACCCAGATGTACTCAAAAAAAAAAAAAAAAAGACTTAAGAACGTTGCCACTGGACAATTACAAATTATTGAAACAAATCCAAGTATTTACTACATAAAAAAGAAAAAAAATATTTTTATTTTTTAAGGTGTATTTTAATATATGTTATCCTGATTTAAAGTCATTATTTCTTACTACCCTATCTGCAAAATCATCATGTCTTATGTATCAATTTTGTTTTTTAACAATAACAACAAAAGTATTATCAATAAAAACAGATTTGTAAATATCCTTGCTAGCCACTTTATATCTTACTACCTATACATATCAGACAATACATAAGTATCTAAAAAAATTTCATTATACAAAACGACCATAATGCAGTAAAACCACAATCTATTTTCATTGGGGTATTTTTTATATTGCATAGTTCTACCATAAGTTCTGTCCACTAAAATAAAACAACTACTATTTTTTTTTTGTTCCGGAAATGACACCGCTATGTTTTGTAAAAGTATAAATAGTGTGTGAACACTAAATAAATTAACAGTATTTGTTAAACATTTGCATAGTTAAGATGGAGTGGAGAAAAAAGAAAATAGAATCGCAGTACACAAGTGAAGAAAGAAACCAAAGAAGATTTTCATCTCGCTAAAGCTGCTGAAACATTCAACGAAGTTCTTACAACGTCCTCTAGCGACGACAGGCCCAGTGGTGCCATATTGGGGATTTTATCCCCATTTTGGGGATTTTTGAGGCTTCTGGGGACAATTTTGGGGACCAAATGTTTGTGGGGACTTTTTTGGGAAATTCTAAAATTTTTGGGGACAAATCTGGGGAGTTCTTCAACTTTCTGTCAATTTTGGCAACGTAATGATTTATCCCTACGACTAGAGACTTTCAATAGCTTTATTGTTATTTGGTGATTTTTTTCAAAAATTGCCTTCATTTGGGGAAAAATCTGAGCCTAAATCATGGAAAAATCCCTTCGATATTTTTTTTTATATTGAAAAAATTTTATTTTCCCTTTTTAGTAGAAATCAAATTGGGGATTTTTTCGAAAAAAAAAAAACCCTGATTTGGGGAAATTTGAAGACCTGTATGGGGAAATAATTTTTGATCATCTGGCATCAATGGACAGGCCACGAACTCGTACGAGCAGAATGCCAACAACTGTTAAAGACATAAAGGAATGGATTCGCAGAAATCCGCTACGTATGCAAAAAAAAAGGCTCGTGAGATCAATATACCTACCAGGACAATGTCCCGCATTATAAAACAAGACCTGAGTCTTGGTGCTTACCGTATAAGTACTGGCCAGCGACTTACGGCTGCTCTTAAAGAAAATTGTAAGACCAGAACGAAAGTTATGTTACAGCGGCACGAGGACGACAAACGTCGGCAAATTCTTTTATCAGATGGAAATTTCTTCACTGTAGAGGAAAAATTCAACAAGAAAAATAACAGGGTGTTAGGTCGCAGTTCCAAAGAAGTTGGAGGAAAATTTCCAGTCACCACCCTGCTTCAGTAATGGTTTCGTGTGAGTTCAGTAATGGTTTCGAATGAAAGTGTAACCAGGCTACATTTTTGCGGAAAAAAAAATCCAAAAGTGTCAGCTGAAAACCCAAAACAACATCCTAGAACAAGTTGTAAAGTCTTTAAGTGATACTTTGTTCACTGGAAAGCACTAGCTATTCCAGTAAGATTCAGCACCAGCGTACAAGGCGAAAACGACCCAACGATGTTGTGAGAATAACTTAATAGAATTGATTTGAGCTTATCATTAGCCACCGAGAAGCCCACATTTGAATCCACTGGACTGCCGTCTTTGGAACAGTTTAGGGGAGAAGGCTTGCGCTATGCCTCCTCGAAATATTGAGAGTTTAAAAGCATATTTAGTGAAGACAGCAATATACAAATTCCAATTGATGTCGTGTGTGCAGCAATAGGTGAGTGGCCGAAACGTTTGAAGTAATGTGTAAGGCAAAAAAGGGTTATATATAATAGTTTTTTGCTTTTTTGTAATATATTCTAAGTAGTAAAGGAAATTTATGTAAAATTTAAACTCTGTTTCATTTTCCACAACAACTAGACCTTTCTAATTTGTGGACAGATCTTATGGCAGGAATATGTATATGTATATAAATGTAAAAATATTTGTATTATGCTATTATACTCTATGTAATGATACTTTTTACCATGTTTTTATTAACTCCTATTCTTGTTTGTTTGTTTGTGTGTTTGTTTGTGTGTTTGTGTGTTTGTCAGGGACAAATCTTGCAATCGATTTTTAACTAACTTCCCGACTAGCTAGATATTTGAAATTTTCAGGACAGCTCACAACACGATGACAATACATTTTTCTAATAATTTTAGTCAACTATTGCAGGTCCCGCTGCCTTCGGCAGCGCTTATATGATTCGACAGGAAAATTTATTTAACTAACTTCCCGACTAGCTAGACATTTGAAACTTTCAGATTAGTTCAGAACACGGTGAAAATACATTTTTTTAATACCTTTAATCAACTGTTTCGGGTTCCCGCTGCCTTCGGCAGCGTTATCAGTACAAGGCTCGCAATCGATTTTTCACTAACTTTCCGACTAGCTAGACATTTGAAACTTTCAGGATAGCTCAAAACACGGTGACAATACATTTTTTTAATACTTTTAGTCAACTGTTTCAGGTCCCCACTGCCTTCGGCAGCGTTTATATGATTCAACAGAAAGTTTATTTAACTAACTTCCCGACTAGCTAGACATTTGAATCTTTCAGAATAGTTCAGAACACAGTGAAAATGCATTTTTAAAATATTTTTAACCAACTGCTCCGGGTTCCTGCTGCCTTCGGCAGCGTTACCAGTACAAAGCTTATAATCGATTTTTCACTAACTTCTCGACTAGCTAGACATTTGAAACTTTCAGGATAGCTGAGAATACAGTGACAATACATTTTTTTTATACTTTTAGTCAACTGTTTCAGGTCCCTACTGCCTTCGTCAGCGTTTATATGATTCAACAGAAAATTTATATAACTAACTTCACGACTAGCTAGACATTTGAAACTTTCAGAATAGTTCAGAATACGGTGAAAATCCATTTTTAAAATATTTTTAACCAAATGTTTCGGGTTCCAGCTGTCTTCGGCAGCGTTACCAGTACAAAACTTGTAATCGATTTTTCACTAACTTCCCGACTAGCTAGACATTAGAAACTTTTATAATAGCTCAAAACACGAGAGCAATGTATTTTTTTTTTACTTTTATCCAATTGCTCCGGGTTCCCGCTGCCTTCGGTAGCGTTTATATGATTTAACAGAAAATTTAAAAACATGGTATATAAAAAGATCTTTTTATCTTGTAATTATTATAAATCAATTAGATAATTATAAACCTATTGATTTTTGTAAGTATGGGTATGTGATAGTAACCAGTTCGAAGGTCCTAGGACTGAGTTGAATGTCTTTTAGGGGAATTTTATTAAGGGGTGCACTTCGGTATTCATACGAATTTAGAAAAAAGCCACGGAAAGCTCCACATATCTAGGCCACTGATCATAACTTGGGTTGCAAATCAACATTTTTCAGCCTACCAAATTTGAAAAATAGAACCTCTCGGCTACGGCCTCTGGACCCTTTAAAAATTAATACAATTATACACTCTGCTCATTTTTTTTTTTAAATGTTTCATATTTTAAACGACACTTCGCATTTTATCTCTCAAAATAAGATAAAATGCAAAATTTCACGTGCATTTGCATGTAATTATTTTTAATGACCGCAAAATACTGAAAAATAGAAAAGTGAAAGATTTAGAATACTCTACATTTTATTTTAGAATAATTTGTCATTTTATAACTAATTTAACTTTGGATTAAACCTTTGTAAATAGAAATATATGTGTACTATAAATTCCATTCAACAAGATTCAAATTCTCTTTTGCATTAAAAATATATGAAATAATACGTTCCTTCTTTTTTGGATATTCGGATAAGATCTGGATAAAAAGGCTTGTCAATTTCCATACCTTTTGAAGCAGTTTATGTTTCTTCGATTCTTTTCTTTATACACAAAAGTAACATAAACTTTCGGGCGTCAATAAGCAGACCTTCTGTTTCTTCCTTCACATCTATTTTTCAAAAGAACTAAGCCAGATAGTAATACCCTAGATAAACATCTGACTTGAAAAAAATTGCGTCTCCTTTTGAGTAGAAATAATGTTACATGTAGTTCAAAAACATTTTGCTCAAAATATATCTACCAGTGAAAAAAAAAATAAACATTGATTTTCTGTACATTCTGGAGTGGGTTTGTTTATTTTCAGGTGTAAACATATAAGTATTTGTATTAATTAAGCAATATCATTTGAAGCAATATTTATATTGTAAACCAAAAAAATTATTTAAGGATGATTTTAGAAAACAAAAAAAAAAAAAAAATCACTTTTGTATAAAAATAATATTTATCCTACAAAAATATTTTCTTAAATAGTTTTAAATATAAAACTTGTGAAATAACAAGTGGCATTAAAAAAAAAAAAAAAAAAAGATCAGAAATAATTCTTTAATCGTTCAATGAATTGGTAATGATGTATGTCTCCATTTTTTCACAGTCATCAAATGTAATATTATATACAGTAATATATATATATATATATATATATATATATATATATATATATATATATATATGTATGTATTAAATATATATACACACATACATAATAAATCGAATGAATAATTAAGGTAAGTAATTTATGTATATTATTATTATATCTTTTTCAGAGAAATTTTTAATTATGTAAAATCTATAGATATAAACAGTCTCTCAACTTAACACATAAGAATTATAGAATATTACAAACAAAAAGCACTAGAACGCAAATGATCTCATTGATCAAATTTTGTAAATAAGCTTCACATGCTAGATAATATAATTATGCTATTTTCAAAAATAAATAATTTCAATAGCATCGCGAAAAGAGACGATTGCAAAAACCGTTGATCACTTGGTTTATAATAATAAATTTATATCGGTAGTTGCCTTTATAAAGTAATAAGGGACATATCTTTTTTCCTTCTGAAAGCTTAATTTTTTCCATGATATATTCAAATATGCGAATTAACCAAACGGTGAAAGAATTTTGGAGATTTTAAAAGAGAGTGAAGAATAAAAAGGTAAAACAACTGGGATGAGACTGTGATCGTTTAATTTGGGAGCAGAACGTTTAGGATTCTTAAATTTATATAGAGCTTTATCGATAATAGACGGGTTATAACCACGAGAGAGAGCAAGAGATTTTAAATAATTAATTTCTTTTTCACAATCTGATAAAAAATGTCTGCTTTTTATACTTATGTTTATCGTGCCTTACACATTTGTTCTGATCCGTCTAATCTTTCGAAAGAAATTAATTATTTAAAATCTCTTGCTCTCTCTCGTGGTTATAACCCGTCTATTATCGATAAAGCTCTATATAAATTTAAGAATCCTAAACGTTCTGCTCCCAAATTAAACGATCACAGTCTCATCCCAGTTGTTTTACCTTTTTATTCTTCACTCTCTTTAACAATCTCCAAAATTCTTTCACCGTTTGGTTTCAAAGTCATTTACAAACCCGTCAATAAAATTAAATTATCTTCTCTTAAGGATCCCATTCCCACCGAAAACCGTTCTGGAATTTATTTAATTCCGTGTTCGTCCTGCAACTTAGGTTATATTGGTCAAACTAGGAGGCGTTTGAAATACAGAATAAATGAGTACCGTCGGAATGTTCGTAATGAAGAGATTACCAAATCTTCTATTGCTTCTCACTGCTGGTCTCAAGGTCATCGTTTTGATTTTTTCCAAAACTAACATAATTTCATCTCCTGTCTGTTCCTCCCATTTGGATATTCATGAAGCATTTTACATATTTAAAAATTCGAAAAATCTTGTTAATGATATTTCTTCCACTCCATTCTCCTCTGATGCTTGGAAATTACTCACGTAACTTAGATTTTCGTTGATATCTTTAAATTGTTATATGGTTAATCTCACTCATTTATTTATTTTCTTGTTTTCTTGTACAATTCTACTCACGCCAGTTGTCATGTTTACTTTCTACTTTATAAAGTTTTTCTTTTCATCTCAAACGATTTTGTGCGTTGCCGCTGTGACTGCAGCACTCGTGCTTACTTTATTCGCCTGATGAAGGGTCGTGTGTTTTTTCGACCCGAAACAATTGTTGCGAGTTTATTGCATTTTATGGTGTTTATTCAAAGTTTGTAAGTAATAATACGAGGTTTAGTTTACAAAAATAGTTGAGAAATATTATTCATTATCGATATTGTAACTTTTCTGTCAAATAGCTGACGAATACATGTTAAATGTAATTTCATTTTTGCGCTGGCTGAATTATCGATTCTTAACTTTATTGCATAGCTACTAGAAACAATGTTATTGAATCTCTTTGTAAACTTTAAAGAATAAGCTCTGCAATCAATTCATTTTAATTTACTTTTTTTTTCTTTTCTCATTCAGATTAAGTGAGTAACCTTTTTTAAAAAGCAGTATCTCCTTTCTTAATCCACCTTTTTCTGAACCGTTTCTATTCTAAATTCTTAATTATACATTTCTCGGATGCCACACTCTTTAATTATCTTTACCTTTTAAAAATTAATTAGTTAATTAGTATTATTACACGATGACTAACAATTTATTTTTATTTGTGGCGAATGAGAACTTATATTCTGTTAATTTATCGTTTTGTTTCTGTTTTTAAATATGATATTGTACCTATAACATCAAAAACTGCATTTTTAAAGAATTTACATTTATTTTAAGTACCACTATTTTAATTTTTAAACAAAAAATAATTAAAAAATAAAGATAAATTCCACTTCATAATTATTTTTAAATTTCTGTCACAAGCAGAATTAAGTTTTCAATAAAAAATGAGAAGAGACTGTTCTCGACTTTCCGAACACAAAGTAATTTACAGTTGGTTAAATAGAGTGTTTTTTCCAAACAGTACGTTGTTTAATTTAATGCTAATGAGCTACAAATGTTTTGAATCCAAAAGTCATAATGATAGTGAATTTTTAGCGTGTAACAGTAAAAATCTTAAAGAGCTTGATTCACCAATTGCCATACAATTTGTGCGACGGTAACCTATAACATGCATATAAATTTTCATTTCAATCGGATAAGGCATTTAGACTATATCACACTTTAAATAATTTGAGCCCATAGAGAATAATGATAAAAAGAATTTATTTTTGGGTCCCTGTGTAAAAACTCTAAGTGCTAGATTCTCCAAACTTTATCTACCATACATGTTTTAAGGAATTAAAAAAAAAAAAAAAAAAAAAAAATCAGTTTTTATTTGTTATATTTTGTTTGGAAGAAATAGAGATTTCCTTTAAACGAAATAAATTAAATACGTTGCAATTTGTAAAAATATTAAAGACTCATACATAAATTTTAAAGATTTTCTTTATATTATTTTTTTCTTTAATATATGTAAGTATTAGTGAGTCTTAAATTATGTTACCTATGTGTCATTGGAGTATATAAAACTACGTATGTGCAGATGTGTATCTACGTTTATGTAAAAGCGTTCTAATGGCATGTTGATATTTACCAATGACTGATAAACACAAACATATTTAGCCTGAATAATTGCAAGTAGTAAACATAAACGCCATTCAGATTATAAAATTACATATACTAATCCCGAAGGCCAATGCATGCATTTTATATTAATAACATCTGTATAATAACTGAAACACAATGTGTTTTGTTAATGATTGCTGAAAGCGTATTGTGAAAATAGGATTCTATCCTATAGTTGTGAATTATATTTCAAAGGAAAAAGAGTGCAATATTATGCATATTATGCATATTTATTTAATAACGCACATTTATTAGTATATACATTAACACAAGGATACTGAATAGCTTGAATTAATGATCATTTTAAAAAAGTATCTGTAACAAGTAATATACATACATACATATATATAATAATAATAATAATAAGTCAATTCCTATTTAGATCAACAAAGAAATATTTTATTTTAGTTATTTTTAATTAAATAATTACAAATAATTGAAAAAACTGCGTTAAGTGCCATCCACTACAAGTTTAAAAAAAAAAATGTATTTGAACTTGAGTGGATGAATAAAAAGTATTTTATTAATTATTGAAAAATTGAACAAGATATATAAATATATATATAGGGAGAGTGTGAACTAATAGTAGGAACTGAATAATTATAAGATAAAAAAAACATTTTATATACCATGTTTTACATTTTCTGATGAATCACAGAGCTCTTAGAGCTCTTATCAATGTGCATAAAATTTTAAAAGGATAATGACGTCAATTTTTCTGAGATGCATAATTTAACTTTTTATAATTTTTTGATGTTCACGTTTAATTAAATGTATTTTTGTGTGTGTGGGGGGGGGGGGCAACAATTAAATTATAGCTAATATTTTAATGTTTATTTTAACGCTATTAGGATGTTATTATTTTCATATTTTAATTAATTATAAGAAAACTAATCAAAAATTCGAAAATCGGGCTTCGAAGTATTGTGTTGTCATCGGGTTGTGAGCTATTGTAAAAGTTTTGAATGTCTAGCTAGTAGGGAAGTTAATTAAAAATAGATTGCAAGATTTGAACAAGATATATATAGGGAGAGTGTGAACTAATTGTAGGAATTGAAAAACTGAATAATAGCAGTTTTTTTCCCCTACCATATTAATTTCAGCACGTGTCTTAAATTTAAGGGGAAAGCAATGATTATATATATATATACTCATTACGAAAAAGGGGGAGGGGAGACTTTCTACTCGTTATTTTATTTTACCTTAGCTTAAATAGAAAATAAAACACAGCCTTATATTTATTTAATTCCCTCTTTAAAATTGATAACTTGCGGCTAGAATTCACTTTGAACAAATATAATGTTCATTGTACTACGCTCCAAAAGCATTCACAAAGATTCACTGGAGTTTAATTAAATAGTTTAATTGGCGAAATATTGCTTTTCATTAACTTTAACATATTTTTACATAGATTCCTGACATACAAGTGAACTCTAAAACTTCCCAAATTGTATCGCCTTGCTTTAAATACTTTTTGCACTTCCTTCTATATTAACGTCAACTAAACGAAATTCGAATGAACACCTCACCTTCAACTAACGAAACTCTCTATTCTGAACTTCCTCCTAATCCAACGCCAATTACACTGAACTCGAATGAAAACGTTACCCTAAACTACTCAAACTTTCCATGGACAAATTTACGCTTACAATCTCAGCGCAATTTTGATGTAGTGTGAGTGAGACTCAACTCTCTGACACATTACAATTCATACAAAGTTTAGATATTTTTAAAAAAGCAACATTCCGCAAATTTTGTTTAGCAATACAGTTATTTAGCAATACAGTCAATATTGACATTTTATTTTCGGTTTTTGATGAATTTAAACGTTTTGAGAGTTACTGAACTCAATTCGACCATTTTTAGAAAATATCTGTCTTTTTGAGTTCGATCACTGTACTTTATGAACCAATGAACTTAACTTGACCGAACTTGCTATTTGGTTGGATCTTGGTTTGAATGGGTGCCTATTAGCTTTTGGGAAGTGCTACCTTCTCATCGAACAAGTAGCACTTCCACTTTGCGACTTCCTCTCATTTAAGGAAAGGCTCAGCATGTACAGTGTACAAACTCCACTCACTACGGATGCATATCGACAAACAACTGGTGCAGCTGTATTGCAATTTAATTCCGTTTACGAGAAGGCAATAAGCTTTGCAGAAAAAGTGGTCGCGTTTCGACTACTGGGCGATACTAGTATATATAATTACTCATTAGAAACAATTATAACTTCAATAAGAATTTTCAATGATATTATTATTATACATAATGATATAAATAATTTTTGTGCGTCGTGCAATGGATCACTAAGAGTTTTTCACAAAATTCCACCTCTACAACTTGTAAAGAATTCAACTACACTTCTCTTACATTTACTCAGTGATATTTTACAAATTGTAGGTCTGGCAGCTTTACTAAAAATTTACTTGCATTTTATTATATTGTCACCACTATCATCAATAAGAAATTATGCTTGAGTATTTTTCAATGCTTTTGTACCAGAATATTACATAAAAAAATATAGTTTTAAAATAGTCGTGGCAATATGATAAAATGAGCGTAAAATTTAAGGAACGTTGCTAGGCCTGAAATTTATCTTCGACAAATATATCCTAGCAACTTTGACATACACAGTGATCACAAGTTCTCATTACCTTCTATGCATTCCATAGATGTTGTTGATTAAACTGCGTATTACATGACGTTGCTGCCACATGTTATGAGACAGTTGACGAAATTAAGGATGGCGTGCAACGTGCTTTGACTGCCATTAAGCGAGTAATGTTGGGGAGAATTTCACATCGCACATGGAGGAGAATCATACTCTGTTATGAAAATGATGGTGTACACACATACATTCTGGAATAAGTAGTAAAGAGCAAATAGTCATAATTGTTCTCCGCCATGATCCTACATTAATATAATGCGACCATCCATGAACATGTGGACATCCGATAGGGGGTAACCGGACTTTTTGAACACTCTCTACAGCAGGGCCCGAAATTTCAACTCAGGTTGCACTCGCCGAAACAAAAGTTTTACTCGCCTCAAGATAGGGTTGTCATTTTTTTTTTTTTACGCATTTTGGGTTTTTTATTTTTCCTAACTATTTGGATGGCTTTTACAAATATGCCTAAAATTATATATATTAAAAGTGTGTCGTATATCACCATGTCTCATAATCATCTATAATTAAAAATCATTATAATGGATTGTATTTGAGATTTGAAAAAGATTAAAATATCTAATAACATAAATGCAAAGAGTCATTAAAGAAAAAAAAAACTCTTTGACAAACAATATCCTGTGAAAATCTTTTTATTCTGAAAGATTAAGCTTCCTTATTTACATCTTTATTTATTTAACTTTTTACATCAAAAATGTGTTTTTCATCCATTTTATTTTTGTAATAGACGGAATGTCGATGTGTCTAACTTGTTCATTGTTGTCATTTTAAATAGCTATTTCGGAATAACTTTTTCGATAAAATCGTTGCTTACAAATCATTACAAGAGTAAATCATTGACGTTTCAGTAAAAAACTGGAAAATATGAACTGTTTTTTGATCATTATTCAACAAAATAAACATAGTCAGTATCTTTAAAAGGGAGCGGGCTCATGAAAATATCGCATAGGCAAACTTTCGAATATCTTTTCTCCGGGATAGTGGGCGACGGGCAAAGAGGCTCTCTTCTCATCTATTCTCAGTCTGCTTGGGGAAATAACAGTAGAAGAAACGAAACAACCGAAGCGATCAAAACTTTTATGTATGCACTAAGCATTTTTAATTTCCCAGGCTGGGGCGATATTGGGCCGCCCGTACACAAACTCGGCTCTCCGAGAATCTAAAAAAAAAAAGAAGATAGGTTAAATGTGAGGTTATAAGATGGCAATATTTTGCAATATTTAAATCTATAAAAAGAATGTTTTCTGTCACCGTATCGTGTAAGAATTCTATCTATAACCTGACCAAATTTTTACTCGCTACAGTAAAAATTCCACTCGCCAATGGCGAGCTGGCGAGCGGAAATTTCGCGCCCTGCTCTACAGTATACTACATGCATTTTCATACAATACACGACATACATATTGTAAGCAACAGAATTTAGTATATCTTAAAAGATAGTAAATAGAATTATGTTATGCATGTTCATTATGTGAATTTGTAGCAAAATTATAAGTATTTGATCAATTATGCCAATTAAATTATTTTTCATAAGCGTAGCACTGAAACGTATGATTAATCGTTGGCAGCGAATTTCAAAAATAATATGTATACATTTCATTTTATGAAAATATAATTTTATTTTTATTTTTGCAAAAATATTTTATAAAAATAATTTTAGTGCTAACAACTGATACAATTTGAAACAATCTTTCTAATACAGTTTTCCTGATAAATCTTATAATATTCACAAAATAGCAAAAATTTGAAATCCAGTTATATCCTCTATTCAAAATAATACAAATATCCGAATTTTATCTAGAATAAAGTATGTATCTGAGTTATAGGCTTATCGCACAAATGCTTTCGCTAAACATAAAATATATTGCATGTTCAAGGAATAATAAATGGCAAAGAATTTAGAAAAATGATATGCTTTGGGATATTTTGGATTTATAACTATGTTTTGATTTAGTCTTTTTGATTTATTTTTTTTAGATATTTTCAGAAAAATACTAACATAAAATTACCAATAATACAATCTTTCCTAAATTCTGCGTATGACAAAATGTAATGTCATAAAGCACTCTGGTTGAAAATATAAGAAATGTTTACAAATTTGTAAAAATTATATTAATACAGTGTTTAATAAAAAAAACATAAGATTAAGTTAAATTATCACATTCATTATTCTCTATCTACTTAATTTTGCAATCTCTAAATCAGCATAGTGCTTATTCTCATTTTAGATTATATCGGGCAAAAGTATATAATAAAAAAATCACCGTGTTTTCAATCCTTATATAAGTACTAACAAAGCTCCGGTTTGGGAACGAACTGAATTCTGAATGCGGAAAAAATTTCAAAATCAAATTCGAAATGTACAAAACTCGGCCTGATGTTGCCTGCGTGCCAATAGATCAAAGTTTGTTAACGAAACCATTTTTTAATTCATGAAATTAACGAAGGTTTTTCTCGCCTCACTGGTCACTCTATTTAAAGGAAACTCTTTTCTATATCACTTTACAGACAAAAATAAAATTTAAGGAAATCATGTAATTGCTTTAAAGCCCGCTTTGGTTTCCCGTTGGTTTATGTTATTTTAATTAATTAATTAATTAATTTTTTGTTTCTTTCTTTTCTTTTCGTTTTCCTTTCCGTATTTATTGATTTCGATTCTTTGTTTTTCAATATCACGTGATTGAGCAGACGACTATTTTATTTATTTAACGTTCATTTATATTTCCATTAATTTTTGGAACTCTAGTGCAACTTTATCTAAATTGTTTTTGTTACTCCATTTTCAATTTTGATTTTTTTATGTGCATGAGTAAAATATTTTATAATATTTTATTTTTCGCGTGAAAGCATATTTCATTTTATGATTGAAAAAAAAATAATAATAATTTATTTTTTCTTTTTAGAAACAATTAAAAATTTTAAATGTCCACATTTTAAGCTTTTACCAGATTATTATTTTCTCATTTTAATTAATTAAAAAAAAATCTAATCAAAATTTTGTTACAAATAAGGTACCAAATGAAACGGGCATTTTTTCTGAATCCGTCGGTTTATTTAACTTCTCGATCGGACAATTAGATTTTTTTAAATTAACTAAAGTATGAAAAGCTGGCGGCAATATCACACAGCCAAACAGAAGAAAATCTTTCTTAGCCAATCAACTTGCGTCCAGCCACGGACTTACAGGGGAAACTCTCTTAGCCATATATAGAGAGAGAGATCATATTGTTAAAAATATGTTTATCTTATGCACCATTAAAAAGGATGTGCTGAATTTTTTTATTATAATAATCAGCATTACATAAAAAATTACTGGATTAATAAGCATAGGTGTAATCGCTTTTTTGAAAATTATAATTTTTATAAAGCAGTCTCTATATTATTCAGTCGGAGATGACTACTGCAAGCGAATATGAGAAATCCTTTATATATGTATATATATTCCTTTTTCTCTTAAAAAATGTGATACTCATAAAAGTGACTACGCCGACTTCTGGATAAATGAATTTTAGTAAAATATACATATTACCATCTTCAGAAAATAAAGATTAATTCCTCCCATGAAATCAAATAATAATAATAATAATAATAATAATAGCAGTTATTATTATTTTTTAAAAATTACTATGAAATTTAAAATTCAAATCCTTACAAAAATAAATAAATAAGTAAAAATAAAAATAAAATAAATAAAATAAATAAATTCAGGGCTGTGGTAAAATAAATACATATATATGTTCTTTTATTTTAAAACACTAGGGGGCTCTGCCCCCTGCTCGCTCCGCTCACCAACCCCCGAGGAAGGCTTCGTCTCCCCCCGACTCGCTTCGCTCATTAATCCTTGCAGGATTCTACCCGACTATTCGCAACTTTGCCTTTCATTGAATTGGAATATTAATAATACATAACACAAGAGAGTTGAACAATATTATAGAAAGCTACCATATTTCGTATCGCATTGAAATACACAATATTTAATATTATATCGTTTATAATATGTCAAAAATCTGTTATAATGTTGGACAATTTAATAGCAATTTGCCATTATTTTGAGAGAGAACATAAAATAAACAACCATAGCACCAATTATTTAGAACAGAGTGAAATTCTTCACATCTAAATCATTTAGCGTCACAACTTTAGTATATGATCGACTTGTTAAATTTTTGTCACTGTTTGACGATGAATTTTTTGGGTGTTATTGCTTGATTAAAGAAATTATGAACTTATTTTTTCTAATGCCTATATTTTTTTACTTTTGAAATTTTTTTTAGTTAATTTAGGACACTATGTAATACTCTGCATTTATTTCCAGCGTACAGCAAGGTTTAAAATGGTGCTTCCAACACTAAAGATGCAACTTTTTAAAGCGCATTTTTTCTAGAATATGACTTAGTCAGGTTGAAGATAAATATCTTATGCGATTATTGCAATTATTTTAAAAATTTCATTAGTAGTAGTAATACGACAGGACAATTTCTTTCAGATAGCGATTTTGCATTGTCGCCGTTTATTGTATAACACCATGAATTTGCCAAGATGCCTGTCAATATTTGATTTTACCATTTAGTTTCTTAAACTGTATTAAATACTAAGGAACAACTTTAGTATATCCCCACAACGATATTTGGCGAATTTTTGTTGGCGATTATGGCTAAATCATAAATTATAAAACATAAAATCATAAATCCAAAATAAACAACATATAGGCTGCCATATTGTATCGCAAAGAGTCCAGAACGGCATCGTTATCGTTCAAAACGATGCCAAAGAAAAATCGTCAAATTCAGCTGTAGGGATATACTAAAGTTATATCAATACTAAGTTAAATCGAAAAAAAAAAAAAAAAAAAAAATCACATTTTTCGAAATCTACTGATAAGTGAAAAATTCATCCTTCATTGTATTGTAAAAACGAATTGCCGGTTTGAAGTATTCGAGATAAACCATCACCATTCATAAATTGGATGGCTTTTGAATATTTTTGACAATTTTTCTGAATAAGTGTTGATGATGGCTCCTGAATACTTGTTGGCGATATCTGCTGAATAATTATTATTGTTGGCGATATCTACTGGATATATATTGATCATGACATCTTAATAGTTATTGGGGATATCTCCTGAACATGTGTTGATTTTGGTCTGAATATTTGTTGGCTACATCTTCTGGATATGTACTGATTACACCTTGATTTTTTTTTTTTACATATATATTATGTAATATTAAATTTAGAAAATAAAAAATGAGCGTGGAGAAGGAAATTTAATGATACTGGATAATTTAATTTAATTTAATTTAATTTATAAAGACATCAATGGTACAGGAAAAACTACTTCAGCCATTTTCTTTCTAATAATGAACAGAACGAAAAACGGATATTTTAACTGGAGATATTTTGTATATTTAGACCAAATAAAATTTTTTCTTCTTTTTTCCCTCGTGAATTAAGTTGAAAAATATTTAAAATAAATTTGAAAAAAGTCTTTCTAAAACAATGGTACAGTTTAACCTCTTGGCGAAATTTTAAATTTGGCACCGAAGTAGCTTAGACGTTTCTCGCGAAAATCTTAACATGCATAATTGCTATAGATTATTTAAGTCATCGTCAAAATAAATGAAAAATTTTAAATCAGCCAATGAGATCCTGCATTAGCTGTAACTACAATATTTTAGCAATGCAGTTACTACATTCCTTTATACAGAAAAAAAAAATGTCCAGTTGTATTAAATTCTGTTTTCTGCAAAGTTTTATATCAATGCTTAAAAAACAAAAATAGGTTGCGGATTTTATTATTACTATCATTATTATTGCACTATTTTATAATTTATCTCTATAAGAAGGCATGGCTAGAGTTAAAAGGGCTATTGTGGTTGCGTAAATGAATTCCATGGCGAAAAACGTACGAGCTTCATTTCTAAATTTTAAAAATCGCTAAATTGGTCATAGTAAAGATCTATCCTATTAAATATGTTTTGAGTTAAAAAACTAAACCTTTATATAAACTATAAATTTTTATCTCATAAATTCCATTTTAAAAATGTCTGCGCTTAATCTCTAACTCTATACCAATAATTGTTTAACATAATCATGATGTTCATTACTAAATCTTTTTCGCCTAACGTTAAAATAAAGAAACAACTTCAGTATATCCCCACAACGATATTTGGCGATTTTTTGTTCGCGATTATGGTTAAATCATAAATCTAAAAATCATAAATCATAAAATCATAATCTAAATCATAAAACATAAAATCATAAATCCAAAATAATTAACATATAGGCTGCCATATTATATCGCAAACAGTCCAGAACGACATCGTTATCGTTCAAAAGGGCACCAAAGAAAAATCGCCAAATTCAGCTGTGGGGATATACTGAAGTTATACCATAATATAAACTAAAATAAAAATATAAACTAATTTTCGTTTCATCTTTTTACATAATATTTTAAAAATATCGGTTATTTTTAAATGTTTTGCTATTCTAAATATTTTTTTCTTCTCTCGAGCATCTCAAAGATGCCAATTATTAAATTTTTCTTACTTACACCATTGATCACATTTAAATTTTCCTGAGGAAAGTGACGTCAGATACACAGAAAATAACGTCATCCCTCCGGTGGTAAATAGAGTACCTTTATAAATCCGCGTTTTTACTTAATAACTTCGTTAATTAAAATGATAGAAATTTGTAAGCAGCTGAAATGCCTTCCTTGAAGCAATAGGAATAGACTGATATATCTCATGACGCGGAGAACCCTGCCCTCCGCGAGAAGTTGCTGTCGCAGACAAAAAAGAATTGACGCCAGCGATAGTTACTTTTTTTTTAATATATAGAGACATTTAGATAATAAATAAATCTTTAGTTGAGTATAAAAGCATAAATTTATTCAGTCATATTTTAAAAGAATACTGGTATGAATTCTATGCCAATTTTTCAGCCCTGATATATATATATATATACAAAACCAAAGTATTTTACTTCCAAATGTAAAGTATATATATATAGTATACATTTTCAAAATTTAGAAATACATTAAGAAAATAGCTCCAAGCGATGAATAAATTCTTTAAAAATCTTCCTTAATATTAACACACCTTTAAAGTTATTTTTAACGGAATCCACTTATTTTAAATAATTATCTTATAATTTGATTACTTTTCTAAATGAAAGTATAAAATTTTTATTTTTTAAAAGCATTATCTCGTTGTTATTTTACATATTTCAGGAAGACAATATTTAAAGGCTCGGTTATAATTGGATTTCGCTCACCATCTTCAAGTTTTTAAATGATTACTTTTAAAAATATAGATTACTAGCAGGCAACGCCCGCTTCGCTGGTCCCTATTTTTAAAAGAATCACTACAATTACTGAATTCTCAAAATTCCATTAATTTTTATCACGTAAAGGAAAAAAGAGAAACAAAATCTGATTGGGAAAAATGTCGCACTGGGTTCTCACTGCCTTCGGAAAAAATTCCCAAAATGCTCTAACTCTTATTTCTATTATTTTCCCCCTTCGTCCCCCCCCCCTTCCGTCTATCCTAATAATTTTACAAATTCGAAAATATCTGCAATCGATTTGTAAGTATCAAAAACCTCTATGCACCAGTTTTGAACGATATATCTCTATTTTTATTTTTTGCCCCTCTGCTCCCCCTTCCCGCCCCTTCCAATAATTTTAAAAAATCGAAAATATCCGCAATCGATTTGTAGGTATCAGAAACTTCTATGTACCAATTTTGAATGATCTAACTCTATTTTATTTTTTTTTTGCCCATCAGCCCCCACTCCACTTTCCCGGCCCTCCTAATAACTTTACACTTTCGAAAATATCTCCATTCGACTTGCAGGCCTCTAAAACCTATCTGTACCAATTTTGAACGGCCTAACTGTACTTCTATTTGTTTTTGCCCATAGCCCCCTTTACCGCTCCACCCCCGTTCCCGCCCCACCTAATAATTTTACAACTTCGAAAATATCCGCAATCGATTTGTACGTATCGAAAACCTCTATATACCAATTTTGAACGATCTAACTCTATTTTTATTTTTTTGCCCCCCCCCTCTCCCCCCACCTTTCCGGACCTCCTAATAACTTTACACTTTCGAAAATATCCCCATTCGACTTGCAGGCCTTGAAAACCTATCTGTAAAAATTTTGAACGGCCTAACTGCATTTCTATTTGTTTTTGCCCCATAGCCCCCCCTTCCCGCCCCTCCTAATAATTTTACAACTTCGAAAATATCCGCAATCGATTTATAGGTATCGAAAACCTCTATATACCAATTTTGAACGATCTAACTCTATTTTTATTTTTTGCCCCCCCCCTCTCCCTTACCCCCTTCATGCCCCACCTAATAACTTTACACAATCGAAAATATCCTCATTCGACTTCCAGGCCTCTAAAACCTATCTGTACCAATTTTGAACGGCCTAAATGTATTTCTATTTGTTTTTGCCCCTTAGCCCCTCCCCCCCCTGCTGCCCCACCTGGGGGCTGAATTTTTAAAATTCCAGAAATTGGTTTTTAGATATTTGCATTAGCTATATTTTAGGGCAAAAATTTCACGTATATCTATTTTTTTGTTTGAGATATATAGGATTATGCGAAATCACGTTTTACGCATGTGAAATCACGTTTTGCCCCCCCCCCCCGCCCCCCTTGGGGACTGAATTTGGAAAATTCCAGAGATTGGTTTTTAGACATTTGTATTAGCTATATTTTAAAGCAAAACTTTTACGGATATCTGTTTTTTTGTTTGAGATATGAAGGATTTTGTGAAATCACGTTTTGCCCCCCTCCCCTCCTTGGGGGGCGAATTTTGTAAAATCGCTTCTTAGTGGATGCCTACGTTATAGAAAGAACATTGTCACGAAATTTCATGCTTTTAGGTCCAGGGGTTTGGTCTGGGCGTTGATAGATCACCCCCTCACTCACTCACTCACTCACTCAGGAAGTGTTCTTTTATATATAGAGATTTTAAGTAGTAAAATACAAGTTATTACTGTGTTTTCCCGAAAATTGTCAGAAAAATAATTAAATTAGAAAATTTTAAATAACTTTTATAATTTACTTATTGTAAGTTTTTATTTCAATTGTGTATCGATTATTTTTTTGCAATATATAAGGTAAAAGCACCAGTAGTGGAACCTGTACCAGTTGTGGACACTTTCAATTGTAAACTCGGAAAATAAGCTATCGAATAATTCTGAAGATTCGAGCAATGTTTAGGAAGGAAGCTATAGTCCTCTACTGTTAAACCCTTTAATTAAAAAGAATTCCGGCCATTAGTTTTAAAATAATGTTAGTTTAACTAAAACAATTTGCACTTTTTGTGATTTTGGCGTTTTCTTCTTATCCGTTTGAATAAGAAAATGAAATTTTATTTGCTCTCTCTCTCAGCTTATTTTTAACTGATTTCTTCTACCTTTTACTTTCATATGACTAAAATAAGTATGCATAATTCTTTTCTTTTGCTATTTTTTAAATCCCGTATTAACACATAGTACTTTTATAGGTGTCCACTACTAGTACCAAAAAATGTAATCATGACCCATAGTGGACAACACTGTTAAAAAAATGCAGAAAAAATACAGAAATTCTCTGTAATTTCAGAAAAAAAGTCGTAAATTACGGAAAAATTACGTAGACAAAACGTATTTTACGACTTTTTTTCTGAAATTACAGAGAATTTCTGTATTTTTTCTGCATTTTTTTAACAGTGAACCCTGTCCGTTACTGGTTTATGTGACTTTTAAGGTCAGATCCAGTAGTGGACACAATTTTGTAGTCTCGCAATTTTAGAGTTGAATTCCGTGCTTTTAAACATAACTCATACATTTAGCAAATGGCGCTGGTTTGGGACACACTCCCAGAAGGGTAAGGAGACATGCTATCACAATTTTGATCTACTGCGGAGAAGGTGGATCCCAGGCTTTACCAAATTTGGAAAACTAAACAAAATGGAAATTTGCTTGAATCATGAGATAATCTTGGGACATTTAAATTTTTTTTATTTGCATTTCTTTTTTTTTTTTTTTTTTTTTTTTTTTTTGGGGGGGGGGGGGGTTAAGATTGGGCTAGTAAGTTCGGTTTGTATTGAAACATCGACATTGAAATAGCATATTCTTCGACCATATTTCATGAATCCATGGAAGCAACTGCGCAACTGAGCAAGTGCGAACTTAACAAGTTCAGCGCTAAAATAGGGGTGACAGTCATCTGACTCAGAGAAAATGAGCAATAACAGAGCGCAGAATTACTGGATGTTTCCCAATTTTCAAACTGTCGGACAAGCTGGCATCCCTTCAACGTTTTGGACGCGTACTAACTGCTAGTTTTAGTATATGTGGCCGCACTGTAACTGCGGTCCGTATTTAGAGGGTTGAGCACGAGTAACTTTTATGTCGCACTAGTGCTACACTATGGGCAGTTGACGATGGTCTGAAACTCCCCCATAAGGATAGTCCGGAGACATATGATATCCCTCAAAAGTTTAACTTTGATGGGAACATGGAGGACATTGCGCCACGAGGAGAAAATTGTAATGGGATGTCTCCTGACTAGCCTTATTAGGGATTTCTAGACTGTCTCCAATAACCAATAGTGCAGCACTAGGACGACGTAAAATTCACTCAAATTTCAGCCCTAAATGGGGCTGAATCCCCCGAACGGAGATTCATGTATTTGAGGACAAACTGCTAAAACGGGTCTGTCCCCAAGACATAGAAAGGTTTGGTCACTTTAATTTTAAAGCAAAATTCAAAGGGGTCCACTACAGGCACAAAGTGTCCACTATTGGGTTTGTAATGTGTCCACTACTGGCTCACTTTAAGCTATCCGGATGATTTTTTACATATATAAATGCTACAATTAGCTGTTTTCATAATACAGTCGGGTTAAGAAAGAGTTAGTAAAGGTGTGAAATATTAATTAATTTTTGAAACTCTAAAATTTAGGAAATTACACAAAAAATGTCCTTAAAGTGTCCACTACTGGTGCGTTTACCTTATATATATATGTATTTTTTTTTTAATGTAAGTATTTTATTAGGTGCATCATTCCCCTAGAGATTTTTTTTAAAATGCTATTTAGAAATATTAAACTGAAAATAATAGAATTAGAAATTCTTACAATTGATTGCAATCATTAAAATATAAAATATTGCATACATTTTTTGAAAGAATTATCATTTAATTATGTTTTTAACTGTAGTATGAAATATGAGAGGTCATTTTTAAGAAACTATCATGAAGTGAAATTAAAAGCGTTTTACAAATATATGCAATTTAAATAAAATTAAAAAAGAGTTATTTATTTACAATTAAAAATGCTTGTTAAATGCCCAATTTAAACACAAGACAAGCGTTTCGGCTGTAAAATTATCCCTCATCAGTGTCAATATATCACATGCACAACAATTAAAATCTAGTTAAAAAAAAAAAAAAAAAGTAGACACTCCGGAGGAGTTTCTTTTGCCTCGTTTAAGAGAAAAGGTTGTAGTTTTTTATATTTATTTAATTATCTATTTAATTATTCAGCAGTAAGACGTGATAATAATGTTTAATTATATTAACCCGTTAACGCCCGAATTAATTTTGCAAAATATTATTAGCTAATTATTTCACTTCTAAATTAATATAGACAACTGACAATAAAATACATTAACTTAAACAATTCTTCTGATAGTTTTAAATTTAAAGCCTATCCTCATTTATTGACGTTGAGTGTTCTGCCGAGAAAACTTCGAGATAGAAAAACTTTGAGATAACAGATTAATTTCCTATTATATGTTGACAAAGACCTCGAAAGTAGAGTATCTATATATTATTATTCAATTTGATTTAAGTTAGCATACCTGCGCAGAAAGCAAAGATAGGTGCGACGAATGAAAAATCATAAAATGACTATCCAAATTATAAAATAATAATTCATAGTAGGTACATGAAACTTTCAGGAATCATTTAGAGTGGCGCTATAAACTGTCACTAAAAAGCAGAAATCATTCCAAGAAACAACAAAAAATATACGTGCCATTTTATTAGCTGTCCTCAAATGAGGACACTGGGCGCTAACGGGTTAAATACATGCAAGTTTAGCAATTGACAAGTTCTGGTTCGTACCTTTCATTCAGTATTTATTTTTACAAATGCCCCCTTTTATTATTATTATTTTACAAAAGAAATGGTTATTAATTATTTCAAGATATTTTCATTCATTTTTCTGTTTTTTTTTTTTTTTTTTTTTTTTTTTTTTTTTAATCACGGGTTATTCCTAAACATTCACATGTGTGCGAAAATCTACTCTTTTAATAATTAATTTGCATTAAGAATCTAATAACAGTTATGGGTATATAGATATTTTGTTCAAATGCAAGTACTTAAAAGAATATATAATTCTTATATTGGATGGAAAAAGCATAAAATTGATTTCTAGCTCATGATAATAATATATATATTCTTTTAATTACGATAATTACTTTGGATTGGATTCAAGCGAAGACGTACAGTTGAAATTAGAAACACATATGATGAAATAATGAGAAAAAGTGATAGCCCACTTCACATTTTTCATAAAACGTAGAAATAAATTTAAGAAAAGTAAAAATTTTGTCAAAATATTTATTTTTAAAAGGCTGTGTCCATTTTGATGATCACTTTATTTAAAGGAATTTTCTAAATAAATAAATAAATAAATAAATAAATAAAATTAATAAATAAATAAACTATTAAAATCTTTCTGAACTTCGCTTGGGATACCTGCTGCATTCGACAGTGTCTTCCTACCTGCTCTGTGTCGGATGCGGGTTCCCACTGCTTTCAGCAATACTTTACCCGGGTACTTCAATTTAGGCATCGATCGGACGACAGGTCGCGCTGCTGTTATTCAAGAACTACGATTTTACAGATGACTGTGTCTCATTTTAGTTTTTCCACCTTGTATAAGCGAGACCTAGTCACACGTTCTTTCTAGCTCTGTAATAAAATTTTAATAATTTTATTGTATTTATAATGAAATATATAAGTACCATAAAGCTATAATTTTATTACTATTAGTTATATATTATAAATTATACATAAAAATAACTGTTATAAATGTCTTTAAATTTAAAATTTAATAAATGTAATATTTTCTACTCTATTTTACCACTTAATTCCGATAAATACAATAAATAAAAAACAAAAATATTTCTCTTTCAAAGGGACAAAATTAAATAAATAAAAAATAAATGGTATAACAGCCGTTTCTAAGGAATACAGAAGATGCAAATGAAAGAACAAATTTAATTAAAAAAAAAAAAAAAAAAATCAGTAGTAAAATGATGATGATGATAATAATAATACCTTAAAAATTTCTCAATTATATATATATATGTATATATATAAAGGATGATGTGCACCGTTGCAATGTGCAAACTACTACTTTACCAAGTTTTTCATCGCTGTAGTAAGTATCCCGAATGCCACTACGCACAAAGACTGCGAAAGAATAAATGTAACCTCCGAGTGGTTCAAAAGTATTTTCTGTTCTTTAAGCAGTCGTTTTCTCCGTACTATACATAAAAATCAAAAGTGCATAATTAAAGATTCTTAGTTATTATTATTATTTTAAGTGTGAAAATCACATATTAATTTTATTTTATATCATAGTCATAAGGTTTACCTTTAGTAAATAATGATATTTTTTATTTCAAGCTGTAATAAGCATGTTTTTATGTTTATTTTAACGATATTGATATTTTTTCCGTCCTTCTGTGCGAATCAATATTTTTGGAAGCCATTGGTGCATTACTATACTATCACACTTTTTTTTTTTTTTTTAATTCACATTTCTTACTTACATAGGTTCCCATTCACTATTTCATCAGTTTCTATCAGATATTTAATCTGGTTATATAAACAATTAGTTATCACTCTTCTTTAAAAAGTGATTTACTCACGCTTACTAGCGATTTCCTAACGAACTAAGTAGTAATAAAATCAAGTTTTCAGTGCTACTTCCACTAGATAAAACTGCTAATTGCCTATCTCTGATTAGTGTGTGAAAAAATGGTGCATTATAACTTAATATTCATAAAACTCATCACTGTGACTTTAATTTTGTCATTTATTTTGAAGGTGGAAAAATGTTAATAATTTTGTACGATTATTAATTTTAATAAATAACTGAAAAGTTTGAAATAATCTTTAAAATAATTTAAAGATTATTTACATTAGTTCTTCAGCTATTTCGTTTTATTTTGGATTGACTACTTATCAATTTAAAATGAGCTTAAGAAATTTTGTGCGTCTATATTTATTTTAGAATAATGGTAAGTCACACATGAAATATAAAAATTTGTAAAATTATTATTTTGATCACTTGCCTCTACAAGTTCTACATAATACTCTTCCAGATAGTTCAGCTCTATTTTCATAAGAACAACGGAAGTCAAGCGGCAGTGAAAGCGTCATCACATTAAATATTTCCTCTCTAAACATTTTTTCTTTCAAATAATCTGAGAGAAGACAAGGACTGTGCGATCTTTTAACATGCTCTGTATCGTATGTCCAACTTCCCGCAATGATTATCGGATGACCAAATTAAAATCCCCTCCCTTCTTCAAGGAAATAAAATTGTGTTACTAACAAAGAAACATTCAAAAGGTGTCGTCTTAAAAAAATATTTAAAATATATATATATGTGATTCTACTCTTCATAAAATACCAGAAAGTGAAAAAACTATGGGCTGAAATAAATTACAGTGACCACAAAAAATTATCAAAATTAAGCATATTTGGCGATTTCACATTGTTAGGCGAATGATTTTGAGTAATTGGCGGAGAAGCAAAACACGGTTCTGTTCGTACACGGCAATCTCGGTGTTAGCGAACTGGACACCTAACACCGCTAAATCGCCAAATATGCTTAATTTTGATTTTTGTGATCGCTGTAATTCATTTCAGCCGACAATTTTTTTCACTTCCTGGTGTTTTATAAAGAGTAGAATCTTCTTCTTCTTCTTTTTTTTTTTTTTTTTTTTTTTCCCCAATATTTTTTGAAGACGACACCTTTTGAATGCTTCCTTGTAAGATGTTTTTAGATAAACTTTTAAAGAGGTTCTAGAGAATCACCAATATTTAACTGAATAGGTCAAGTGCGTCGTTATTTCCGTATTCTCACTTTTTAAAGTACACGAAAAGAGTACAATTAGCAATATAATTTTAATTACAGACAATTAATACAATCTTTAATATGAGAGTTCATCCTTTTTCGACACTAACACAGTGTAAATGAGCAAAATATTACTAAATGAGTAATTTAGAATGATAAATGTCAGCTTTGCAAGTTATCGACGAATTGCTGATTAAAATGGTATTTTTAGTAATTTTTAATATACTGTATAATTTTAATTGAAATTTTAATTATTTTTAATTATTTTTATATTATATAACTCAGTATCATGATCTCTCATATATTAAAAAGCTAGAATCCGATTTGAAATGAAACTCTTTTTATCTAATTTACGTTTCCACGAAACATCTGTTTAACTTTGAAGAAATAATATAATTTTCAATAGTCTGACGTATAAAAATTGTTTTCCATATATATGACCATTTTACTTCCATTACCCTACTACCTTAGGTAATGGAAGTTTTGTATTTGGTCCAAAAATTTGATGTCGAGTTTTCATCTGATTTACACGTTTTAAGGCCTCCTGAGTCCAAAAAGATAGTTTTCAGTAGTTGGTCAGTGTGTGTATGTATGTATGTGTGTATGTATGGAATCTTCTGGCTATCATATCTCCAAAACTAATAAAGATAGAACTACGAAACTTCACAATTGATACATATCTGGTGTACAGAAGAATTTTCCAAATTTTGGTGAAAATTGGAAAGACAGAAGTGGGTCATCAGAAACCAGAAATGCTGTAAAGAAGTATCTCAAAAACGTCTCTAACGATTTTCTTCAAAGTTGCTACATAAACATTCTATTAGATGTCCTTTAGAATGATATAGTTGGTTAGTTCAGGAAAATTGACAGGCGTACTGTATAAATAGCTCAATTTCAGGTCTCGCAAGTGTGTTCCTTTAAAAACAGTTGTAAGGATTTTTTTCAAACTCGCCATATTAACTCTATTTTAATTATCCTTTTTTATGTAATTATTGTTTTTCGGTCAATAATTGAGTATACTAAGTTTTGGTAAAATTGCTTATCTCAAAAACGGCTCTAACGATTTTCTTGAAAATTGTTTCATTAATACACTTTAAATACCCTTTCTCATATATTACATGGTTATTACAGAACTATTATTGGTCATCCTGATCAGGTAGTTCCGTTTTAGATCTCGAAAATTGGTGTTTCAAAAAATAACTATCTATTTTTTTCTTATTTTTTAACTTGCTATGTAAACTCTGTTTTATATGTCTTTATACGTATATCAAGTTTCTCTTACTGGAAAATTAAAAAAAAAAAAAAGCATATAATACGTGTAATAGTGGGTAATGGAAGTCGTGTGGCTGTTTCACACCAGATTTTTATATTTTGCTTTGTTGAACATTTGTCAAGTATCTATTTGTTTCCTTGAGCGATTTTGAAATTAGTTTATAAAGAAAAAAAAAATATGAATTACTAATTATTGTTGCTAATATTACTTGAAATTTTTCAGATATTTCGTAAGCAACGTTTGGAATTTTTTTTAATCAACTATTCGCGATTGAACAACTATTTTGTCCTATATTTTACGGGGAAAAAAAAAAGCATAATTTTAATTACATTTAAAAATTCAAATGTTTATACCTTAATGTAGTAACTCAATCATTATTATTACAAAAATAAAATGAAAAAGTGTAATCTCATTTTGAAATGTACTGACTTTAATATAATTTATGATTATATCAGACATCCTATTTTACTCTGAAGAAAGAATATAACTTTCACATTTCTGACGTATTCAGAATTCTTCGAAACAAAAGATCATTTGTTATTCTGCTGCGTTGAAATGTTGCCAAGTATGTATTTGTATTTGTTACGTTACACATTTTTCAAATCAGTTTCGAAAGAAGGTTTCTTTTATTTACATTTATTAAAGTTTAGACTTTTCTTTGCAGATAAAATGAATAATTTTGAGCACTAAAGTGTTTTGATAGATTTAGTCTTATTTATAAATTATATTTTGTCTGTGAAAAAAATAACGTTAGAAAATGTAGAATAACATAATCATATATATATATATATATATATATATTGATTTTTATTAATTTTACAATACGTAGCACACAGTATATAAAAAATAATGTCAAACAAATCAGAATAATGTAAACTTATACTCCATATTTGAAATAAATCACGTAGGTATTATATAAGGATATTTAATTAACATTATTTTCAAAAAAGTTTACATTTTAGCTTATAATAATTTAGGAAAAATAAAAAATAAAAAAATATAACATCAATGGACAGTTAAAATGTTCATGTTCTAAATAATAATCATTGTCCCTCTTTTATGTGTTCAACACTTCAGGAAATCCTACTAACCAAACGCTATGTTAAAACTATTATTTTTTACTTACTGGAATCTAAAAGGATTCTGTTATACAGTTTTCTAAAGAAATTTAATGATACTTCAGAATTAATTATCGGAACTGTTACAAACCTAAAATTGTTCAGAGTTATCCAACAAAAGATGAGAATGCATACAGTGTGGTACGATGCCATGGGCTGTACGGTAGATTTGCACGACAATTAAATATAATCTTCTGTGAAGCGAAATTGAACCAATTGTCATATGTATGTAGATTCTCTTTAAAAACACAGTTGGCTTAATTATTTATATTACTAATTAGGCTCAGGTATATTCCTATTAAAACTGTATGTGTTTCCCAGATTTCATTAATAAAAGTAGATGTAATTTACAATTAATATAACAATTATTTAAAATTATTTAAAATATTACGACGATTTTGGAAAATATATAACAAAACATATGTTTCATGAAGTATGCAGCATATTTTAGATTTTTATATGACACAATATGCTGACTTACTTTTTAAAGCAACAATATAAAATAAAAAATCACATTTGTACGACATATATATATCTATATCGATCTATATATCTATATCGATCGATAGATATCGTTGTTTGCTTGTTTACAGCCAAAATTCTTTTAATTAGAATATGACTGTGTTTGTTTGAAAGTATAAGCTGCAAAAGAAAGGAATGAAAAACATTTTCTATACAATGCCATAAAGTAAAGAAACACGCACGAAGCAGTCTTTATTGATCAAAACAGCGACTTACAATCCTAAATCACAACAAAAATAAATAAATAAACATCATTAAAATGACAAGGTGGAGATTTACTTTCTGTGTGTATATACAGAATATTCATATTCTTACACAATTATATAAATAGATATAAAGCTGTATGAAAAAATAATCATACCATTTCCAAGAATTTTATAATCTACACATGACTCTTTCACTACATAAAACCCGTGAAGAGAATTTTAATACAATAAATAACTTTTTTTTTATTTATATTTTTCCTACTATACTTTTTAGTTCAAAAACCAGTTTATACCCAGATTTGTTTATATCTGTAAACTATTTGTTTACATACATAGATGAAAAGATATTATTTCTATTGAAAAACTTATGATATTATTTCTTTTTAAAATTAATTATTTATTATTTCATTTCAAAAACTTTTATTTTTATCTTCCCCAAATATCAAAAGAAATATTTAATGCGAAGGAAGGAATTTATACGGAATTTAAAAGCACTATAAACGATTGTTTATATATTAATAAATATTCCGGGTGATCCAAAATTTACGAAAAAAATAGAAAATATATGATTAAAAAACTACTGACAGTGTGCAGTTTTCACTAAAATGTACAGAAAAACATGAGATTATATATATATATATATATATTAATGTATAGACCCCGCGACAAAAAGATACGTACAAAGGGTTTTCTCTTTGATTTTTCATAAAATAACATTATCTAAATTGTGCTTATCATTTATTATTATCATAAAATAACACTATTCCCGGACTCATTTTTGTTTTAAGACTAATTTAGGAAAGTTTTAAAACTAAAATTTTTCTAATTTAAGACTACACACCGCGACGAAAAGATAGAAACAAAGTTTTTTTTTTTTTTTTTTTTTTTTTTTTTTTTTTTAATATGATTATTTTGAATATGACTCAAATATTTATTTTGTTTTTGATATGATAATATTTTGTTATGATAATAAACGATCAACACAATTTAGATAATGTTATTTTATGAAAAATTAAAAAAAAAAACCTTTGTTCCTATCTTTTTGTCGCGGAGTGTAGTCTTAAATTAGAAAAACTTTAGTCTTAAAATTTTTCTAAATTAGTCAAAAATGAGTCCGAGAATAGTGTTATTTTATGATAATAATAAATGATAAGCACAATTTAGATAATGTTATTTTATGAAAATTCAAAGAGAAAACCTTTTGTTCCTACCTTTTTGTCGCGGGGTGTATGTATATGAAAAAATATTAATTAATTTTTTTATCAACATATCGCGCTGTTTTGGCAGTATTCCCTCACATTTTAAACAGATCCGTCTGATCGGTTAACGGCATATATTGCTTGCGAATGCTAAAGCGTTTTTTAGAAGAATTTTCAATACGCAACGCATGACGGTCATTCTAATAAATGACGGCCACCGCATTGAGCTTTTGTAGTCCTAGTTACGTTCAGGAATGTTCTGCTCTACTGTTTAAAATAATAATAATAATAATTTTACAATTAAAACGCCACTTGATTAAGAAAATTTAAACTAATTAGCTAATAAATAATTTGTTACCTAAAGAAATCCCATGTCTTTCTGTGAATTTCAGTGAAAACTGCATAGTGCTACGGTGAATACTTTTTGAATAATATTTTTTATTTATTTATTTTGTCTGTGACTTTCGGATCACTCTGTATTTATAAAGGAAAATTTTAATGAAATTTTCATAACAATGGCAACATTATGTTAAACAATAAATTAAAAAAAAAATATTTTTAAAAAAAATCAACCTTTATTTAGAACTAAACTTACAATTTTACTATATTAAAATAAGAAAATGAGGGAATTTTTTATTCATAATTCATTGAAATGACATAATTGTGAAACAGAAAGGTGAAACAAGTGGTACATTGGATGGACAGGTATGGAATATGTTATACACCGTTTTGCACAAATAGTTGCTTGATTGACTAAAAAAAAAAAAAAAATCATTTTTTTTTTTTTTGTTAAAAGTAAAAAAAAATCGATAACTTTGTTTTAAATTATCACACATTCATAGTTAAACCATTCGTTTTAAAGGTGTTGACGAGATCTTTCGAAAGATACCCATCTTGAAAATCTACTCCCCTCGAGGGGGGGACTTCCCCCCGGGAGGGGGGGGCGAGGATCCCACACATACAAAAAAAATTTCCCAGTTGACTATATCTATTATAAATAATTATTGTAAATTTCATAATGATTACTAAAAAATAATTCTCTTTATGCACATTTATACAAAATTTTGTCCTATATCACCATGTTAAAAATTTAGAAAAAGCAGGATGACACCGCAACCTGCAAGACAATTTTTACCAAAAGTTGATAGGCAATAATTTATGGCAAGGTGCAACTACATACCAATTTGTATGAAATTCTGTGCAGTAGTTCCTGAGATACAGTTGCCACAAAATTTTGTCATACACAGACAGACATTTTCTAAATATGGTCAAATCGTGTTCTACAGCTCTCAAAACGTGTAAATCCATCAAAAACCTCAGGTCGAAAATTTTTACGAATCCAATACTTTCTTCTATTGAATATAGAAGAAAGTAAAAATTCTGTACATATAAGAATTCCCATTATAAAACACGAGATAAATAAACAATTCCATTAATTATAATTTCCTACTGGATATTTTAAACTAATATCAACATAATTCCTTCTGAAATTTAACATTGTTTTTAATGGTTTTAGTACAAACCTATTTTCAGTTCCTCATTTATAGAAATGTTGAATATTTTTTAATTTTTTTTAATATAAAATTTTAGTATCTAAAAAATATTGAGAAATGAAGTCTTTTATTTATTTATTTATTTGTTTATTTATTATTTATTCTTTTACAGAAAAAAATACACGAAAGTTGAAACGTATATTCCTTAACAATCATTAATCTTTCAATTTTAGTTGATCTTACTTTTTTCAACATTTGAAAGGAACAATCTTTCATAAAGATTATTATCTCTGTGCTTTTAAATTCCTTGATTTATGAATAAAATGCGTTCATAAATAAAACAGATTAATGAATATTTTTTCCTATTTAATTAATTACTTAGATATTCTTTTTAACCAATCAGATTATTCATTTTTTTATTATTATTTTCTACTATTTAGATTGGTATTGAAATAAAAGAAATCGCTTTCTGTAACAATAATTTTTATTACAAACCAAATTACAAATAAATTATATACAATACAAACTTCTATAATACAGTTACTGAAAGAAAAAAAAATAATATTTATTCGAAAGAATAAATTTAAATAGCTTCTATTATGAAAAATATATTAGAGAAATTTTAATATAAATTATATAAAGTGAAACATTAGTAATAATTTGAAAATAATTGTTTTTGCTAAATCTCTGACACATCAAAAACCTTTAAAAATGTGGTTCATTTTTATTTTGTCTTGAGTAAATTTTTATTTTCTAGTGAAAAGTCAAAAATTTTAAACATTTCATCTATTTGAATATGAAATGCACTCTATAACAAAAAAAATCGACGCAATCCTTTTTTAACGCGTAAATTTCAGTTTACTAGATTTTGAACTGAAGAAACGAGCAGTAAATGTAATAATTTCGCGCATGCGCTGTACAACTAAAAATTTTCTAATGAGAAAATATATAAAGTTTTGAAACATCAAAATGTATGTCAACGTTTAAATTTAGTTCGTCATAATATTTTCATTTTTTTTTTTTTTTTTTTTTCATTAAAATTTTGTAACTTTTTAAAAAGAGATTTATTTTTTTTAACAACCTTTAAATTTTACACTTTCTTAAATAAATAAACAAAAAATATTAAAGAACATTCTACCTGTTACTTTTTAGATTTGTAATATAAAATATAATTAAATTAAAATTCTAACGACATAATTATATTTTATTTGGTTTCCATACGCGCTCATCATAATCTACAAAGTTACAACATTTTATTTATCTCCCAAAAATATTAAGAGAAAAAGATACTTACGGAAATATATGTTAGTATTCTTTAATTAATGAAACATGTTTATTCCGAAAACTTCAAAAATACATTCTATTATTTTCGATAGTTACTGAATGCTACTTCTCTAAACAGGGTTAACTAAAAAAAAAAAAAAAAAAAAAAAAAAAAAAAAATTATACGAAACACACTATTTCAGAATGTTTTGTGATTCTATTTTCATTTTTCAAAAATGTATTTTTATTAAACAACTGTTGATTCTATTCATAATATAGAAAGAGAAAAATGAAATAATAGAATGGCTTTTAATTCTGTCAAAATAGTCAAATAAATTTTCAAAGTTTATGGGTTGTACAAAAAACAATTTTTGCTTAAAAAAAAAATAAATAAATAAATAAATAAATAAAAGAAAAAAAAAAAAATCTAAGCAGAATATGTCTGTGATATTGAAAATAATTATTGCATGTCTAAGATTATTTCGTAAACAATGGGATATATTCAAGAAATGAAGGTCTTTTGGGAGTTCTTTGTTATGTGTAATTACTTTTGTAGACCACACTGTTTTTTTTATTTCTTACCACATTCATGATTTCCATAGGGAGCCTTTCGACTCATAATGTCTAAGTTAATACAATGTATCAACTGTAGATGAAAGGTATGATTATGAGTTTCTTTTCTATTTTTCTCATATAAAATGTATTTGCAGTTAATAAAATTCGTTTACAATTATCAATAATTTTATGAACTTATCTGAAAGTAATACATTGGATGAAATACTCAACATGCATAAGAATAGTAGTGGTATAAAAATAGGAAATATTATTTGTACAAATCTATCGAATGAATGTCCATTTTTATTTTAAAAAAATCTGTTTTAATTTTCAAATAATTAAGTAATTTTATTATAATTATCTTTTATCAGGGAATGAAGTCACCTTTCATTTTTAAATATTCTTAAATTAGTACTGCACTGCAATATTCTAATAATATTATTTAATATAAAAGCCTTTTGGTGTTAAGTTTTTAAGTTTTTCAAATTTTCAAACTTTATGCGTATATCCTTATTTATGTAATTTTGATTATAAAATCAAATGTAAAGTTCAGAAACGGCTTTAGTAAATTATTTAAAAAAAAATTGTTAAACTGTACTAAATTTCAATACCCTATGGACTGCGCATACAATTTATAAATAATATACAGACCTACACAAAGTGCGTCACAGACATGAATACATACTATAGCATGATATTACTATATGATATTACTATAGCATGTAATTGGTAGATGTACTTTAATAAATGATATTATATAAAAATACGAATGGGTCACTAAAATTTAACTTATGATAAAAATAACGCGTGATTAAAATACGTGTTGTAAATTAATAAAATATAAACCTTGTTTTCTAAACGATGATTTTAACGATCTGATCAGAGCGTAATTCGTTTTGTTTTCTTGTTTTTATAAATGTCTGGATTACTTTACATGCTCAAAAATATTGTCTAATGAAAAAGTGATATTAACCTAATTCTCAAATAGAATTATTTATTAAGGTATACATTACAACCATCAAGAGAATAAAACAAAATAAGACATAAATATTTAACAATATATATACTCTAATTCATCGAGATGTTTTTTTCTAGAAATCTACATAAAAAATGTTCGTTTTCCTTTTCCGGGAGGACTGTGATTACACAATGATAATTCCGGATAATAAGATCGCTTTAATAATTATACTTCATTAATAATTTAATCTTTCTAAAATGATAATATTCTAATAGTAATGCTATTTTATTTTCCACTAGCAGGCTATGCCCACTTCGCTGGTCACTAAATTTAAATGAATTTTCAAAAGAATCGAATCACTATTTATCTTTTATATCACATTTCGGGCTTTGTAACATAATTAAAAATCCCTTTTAAGGTCAAAAAGTCAAAATAAAATATTACAAATTAAATTAAATAAATATTTCTCTCGTTTTGCAACAATATTCTGTGGTCTTATATGAATGATTCTCAAGAATGAATCAACAATTGTTTACAATTTTAATGGATTATGTATGGGAAATAAGTACGCTGTAATTTAAACATTGTAGCTCTTAGAACTTCAAAACTGAGGATTTTTAAAACGCTATTCACTATTTTTTAATATTAGACTGTTTTTTTTTTTTTTTTTTTAAATATTAGACTCTTGTTTTAATATAAAAGCAATCGAATGACATCGCATTGTGAAACTTTGCAACGTAATAACTCAATCTGTATAGTGTCCTCACAAAAAACGAACAGTTTTTAGAGCTCATTTAAAAAAGTATAATATCTGTACAGTACCTTTAAAAAAATTCATCAGATTTTACTAAACAAAATGGCCGACCTTCACCAAAAGCAATTGAATGATATCGCGTTGTGAAACTTTGCAACGTAATATCTTTAAATCTAATAACTTAGTGTATATAGTGTCCTTACAAAAAATGAACAAATTTTAGAGCTCTTTTAAAAAAGTATAACATCTATGCAGTATCTTAAAAAAAAAAAAAAAAAAAAAAAAAAAAAAAAAACTTATCAGTTTTAACTTAAAAAAAATGGCCAACTTTCATCACCAAAGTAGTTAAATCTAGACCAATCAAAAATAGGAATGGTCAGAGTGGATGTGTTTGGCTGACAAACTCTTTGCTTTATTTATAAAGAAAATATTTATTTTTAAGGTTTATATATAAAATAGAAATACCAATTTATTTTAACTCAGTTAATTATTGTCCTATTTTTCAACAATAAATTATTTAAACAAATACCGGGTGATCCAAAAGTCAGGACCAACTTTAAAATTGAATAATTCGAAAACGAATCAAGATACAAAGATACGGTTTGCACCAAACGGATGAAAAAGAAACCGGGTTTTGTGTGGCAAAGGAAAGAAATTAGATCTGTTGGCGACCAACAGATGGCACTATAGTGTTTTATTTCACCAAAAGATGATTTACAAATGAAAAAAAATGCTGACAGCTTACAATTCAGCTTAATTACAGTTAATTAGTACTACTACATTAATTGTTCAATGTCCATCATTCAGAAGTACAGCTGTGAGATGATTCACCTCATCGTTCACAGCATTTAGTAGCATTTCTTGCGTTATGGCAGACACATTTTGGCGGATGGCATCTTTCAGTGCTGCTAGTGATGCCGGTTGGTCGCAGTACACTTTTGACTTCCAAGAATCTCCACAGCCAAAAGTCACAGGGTGTCAGATCGGGAGATCTTGGAGGCCATGCATGATTAAAGTAGCGACTGAGAATGCGATATTTCGATGCATATAAACTTTTAATACCATTACCTGCTATAGATTTTCCTTTTTATATCGTTTGTTGCTTTGCATAATCCTACATCAGAAATACGACAGCGCCATCTGTTGGTCGCCAACAGAACTATTTTTTATTTCTTTGCCACACAAAACCCAGCTTTTTTTCCATCCGTTTGGTGCAAACCGTATCTTTGTATCTTGATTCGTTTTCGAATTATTCAATTTTAAAGTTGGTCCTGACTTTTGGATCACCCTGTATATGATTCCCTTTTGAATATAAACAAATAAAGAAAAAACATTTTTTAATATAAAAAATTTACAAAATTATATATATACTAGCAGGCTTTGCCCGCTTCGCTGGACATTAAACTCAAATGAGTTGTCAAAATCCCATATCTTTATTAATAACCTAAGTTCTCGCTGTGATTGGTAGAGGTTTTCTCGCTCGCAAAGTGAGGAGTGTGGGTCTCCACTGTCTTCGGCACAACTTATCCACTCCTTAATACCCCTTCCTCAGCGGGTAAGTTCGAAGTTTTGCAAAATCCCACTAATGTACATAATGCGTACACTTAATCAATATCCAGTCTGGCTCCCCACTGCCTTCGGCACAACTTACCCACTTCTTACTTCCCCTTCCTCAGCGGGTGAGTTCGAAGTTCTGCAAAATCCCACTAATGTACATAATGCGTACACTTAATCAATATTCGCACACCAAAATTTGCCATTCTAAGATAATTCAAAGCGAATTCAAACGGAAAAAACATGTTTTTACACATGTTTATTGGGAACAACTTCAGTTTTACCCCACAACGATATTTGGCGATTTTTTTGTTGGCGATTATGGCTAAATCATAAATCTAAAAATCATACATCATATATGATAAATGATAAAATCATAATCTAAATCATAAAACATAAAACATAAAACATAAAATCATAAATCCAAAATAAACAACATATTAGGCTGCCATATTATATCACAAACAGTCCAGAACGACATTGTTATCCTTCAAAACGGCACCAAAGAAAAATCGCCAAATTCAACTGTTGGGTTATACTGAAGTTATACCGTTTATTGCCCTCCGAATCCGAGAAGGGAGGGGGATTTCGAATTTCGTGAAATCCAGTTACAATAAGTGCCGGATGCAAACAAACAATTTACGCACCAAATTTCGTGACCACAGAAGTCTTTAATAGAAAATATTATACATAAATAAATACAAAACGCACAGCTTTAGTATGGAAACCCTTTGGTGACTTTAAATATTTTAAGCCATTTTTGCAATGAACTGAATTGGCTATCTCAATTGTGCAATTAAAGATCTTGGCGAGAAACGTCCGAGCTACGTCGGTTCCGAATTTCAAATTTTGCCAAAGGGATCCAATACTAAAGCTGTTCCATCACAAAATAAATAAATAAATAAAATAAAATAAAATTATAAAATAAAATAAAAAGTCTTTTCTGATATTTACAAAATAAAAATAAAAAATCTTAATAAAATCCAAATTATAATCATTTACAATTAATGGGAGAACATAAAAAAACCCCATAAGGTACATAATAACAACAAAAACTTTTGTTTTACTGCAGGAAAGAAATGTACTGCTTAATTAAATAAAAATATTAAACTAATGCCAAATACCTCTATGAAAATATTTATCTACGTGCAAATTTCTCATTAAAAAAAAACACCAACGCTTGTAGGTATTTTTTTCTCTAATTTTTATTATTATTCACGTAAAATTAAAAATATTTCATTTTATTTCTCGAAAAAAAAATATATATATATATAAATGCATATTTATAAATATAAAACCTTTTACCGAATCCGCGTTGAAAACGGAAAAAGGGTAAAATAAATTAGAAATATCAGACCTATATTTAAAAATTTGATACCAAATGAAAGGGGTGATTTTTCTGATTCCAGGGGTGCAAACAGTTTTTCGATGCGACAATTAGATTTTTAAAAAATAACTAAAGTATGAAATTTAAGTGGCAACGGAAAAACGGAAAAGGGGGAAAATAAATTAGAAATATCAGACCTATCGTTACAAATTCAGTACCAAACTAGCTGGAACCCGTCATATTCGACGATCACTTTATTGACCGTAATGTTTCAAAAACCGTCGCATCATTATTTAAATGTATTTCATGTTAAAACATCTAATATAATTTACGACATTTCACTTAAAAAAAGAAAGTCGGAAAAATGCTTATAAATCGAAATACTATGTATGACATCACTTTCTACAAAGTACTCTCAATGTGACGTCAAACTGACTTCAAATAAACAGATGCTATCGTTTATTTTCTATTCGTTTAATACTAAGACTATATGTTAGCTGAACCGTCTGGCGTTGCCCGGGCCCATGATACCTTAAATGAACCTTAAATTTGTATTATTTTACACCTTTAACTCGATTTTGTTTGAATTTCTGTTTTTAAATGAAAGCATCACGAAAAAAATAATCATCTGTAACAAAACTATTACCTCGAACCGAACGAAAGTCTGCCTTATGACCCCGGTGCTTGCGGCAGCGCATGCACGGGCCGCTAACAACATAATAAAAAAATCCAAAAAATTAACCTGGAACCGAACGAACCCGCCCGGCAATGCCCGGGCCCATGATAATAACCTTAAATGAACCTTAAATTTGTAGGATTTTATATCTTCAATTCGATTTTGTTTGAAATTCTATTTTTAAATAAATGCATTGCGAAAAAAAATAATCTGCTGTAACAAAAAATAATTACCTCGAACCGAACGAAACTCTGCCTTGTGACCCCGGTGCCTGCGGCAGTGCATACGCGGGCCGCTAACAACATAAAAAAAATTCCCAATAATTAACCTGGAACCGAACGAACCCGCCCGGCATTGCCCGGGCCCTTGATAATAGCCTTAAATGAACCTTAAATTTGTATGGTTTTATATCTTTAACTCGATTTTCTTTGAATTTCTATTTTTAAATGAAAACATCACAAAATAATTAATCATCTGTAAAAAAAAAATTACCTCAAACAGAACGGAACTCGGGTTTGTGACCCAGTGCCTGCGGCACGTATATGCAGGCTGCTAAAAACATGGAAAAATTCTCAAAAATTAACCTTGAACCGAACAAACCTCTGACTCGTGTTACCACTGCCTGTGGCAGCGGCACCGTATAGAAGGCATGCTACGCACACGCTGCAAAATCCACTTTCCTCCACCAGGGAGCGCAGTATGTTGTACACGAACATCACCAATCGCCTTGAATTCCCAAGACCTTTCAAATAAGGTGTCACATGGTGGTATCAACTGCAAAATCCTTTAGTTACACTTTCAACCGCCAGGGGGCGCAGCGTATTCTATACATAAACACCAACGGTCAGGAAATATCAAGACCTTTAAAATAAATTGTAACATGATAGGGTCTACTGCAAAATCACCTAGTTCCATTTTTAACCACCAGGGGACGCACTATATTTTATACAAACATCCCCAATCAACATGAAATTTGAAGACCTCTATCAACAATTGCCTCGAATTTCCAAGACCTTTCAAATAAAGTGTCACATGGTGGTGTCAACTGCAAAATCCTTTAGTTGCACTTTCCACCACCAGGGGGCACAGTGTGCTCTGTACGAAGATCACCAACCGTCAGGAAATACAAAGACCTTTAAAATAAGGTGCAACATGATATGGTCTACAGCAAAATCACTTGGTTCCATTTTTCACCACCAGGGGTCGCACTATGCTGTTTACAAACATCCCCAATCGACATGAAATTTCAAGACCTTTAAAATGAGGTGCTACATGTGTGGGTCTAGAACGCATTTCCCTCTCAAACTAATTTCCCCCCTTTCCCCTCCCCTCCAAATCTACTTTCCCCCTTTCCCCCCCTTTAAAATCGAAAATTCCAAATTCGCAGATATTAATTTTTTAGTATTCGACTGTAGTCCCCATATGTACAATTTCTTCACCGTGAAGTAATTTGAAGCTTAGTTAAGCTCGTAAACGTGTTTTTAACCCAAACGGGTGGGAAACAGTTTCCCACCCGTTTCCCCCGGGGGAGAAACGATTTCCCCCCCGGGGGGGAACCGTTCGACTTTTTTTTATTTTTCTCTTCTCATAGCACATCTACAGACCAAGACTTTTTTTTAGACACCTCAACCAAATTTTTACACCAAAGTAGTTCTCTCAATATAGTGGAGACAGACAAAAACATGTTTCAAATTAATATATAGATGAAAGAGGTGATTTTTCTGAATCCCGGGGTGTAAACAGTTTTTCGATACGACTATTAGATGTTTTAAAATTAACTAAAGTATGAAACTCAGATGGCAAAACTTCATTTCAATCTTTTCATAATTTGTAGCGCGAATCAAGCGAATAAAAAAAGTCTTTATCTTAAAAATTTATTTTTGCATTTTATTTTTCCATTCAAAACGTTTTAGTGAAAAAATATTTATGGCGCATGCGCAGGCATTTTTTACCCACAATTTAAACACTAATCAGAATTTTGAAAATTTCTATAGATATAATTTTAAGTTGGATGAAGACCTAAGTTTCTGCCAAGCGCCGTTGAATTCCGTCCAGCTGTTCTCGAGTGATGCCCGGACAAACGTGTTTTAGTCTTTTACCCCCCGGGGGGGAACGGGGGAGAATTCCTGAAAAGTTGATAGATATAATTTTAAGTTGGGTAAAGAGCTAAATCCCTGCCAAGCGCCGTTGAATTCCGTCCTGCCGTTCTCAAGTGATGCCCGGACAAAAAAAGCGACATACGGACACGATGACACACACACACACACACACACACACACACACACACACACAAACACAGAGGCAAAATTTTCTGAAGTCATTTTCGGCTTTCATGGGGTGTGAAACGTGAATATATCGCAAAATTTTTCGATTCCGACAAATTTACAGACAAAAGTCTGATTTTATTAATGTAGACTAGGCTGCCATATTATATCACAAACAGTCCAGAACGGCATCGTTATCCTTCAAAACGGCGTCAAATTAAAATCGCCAAATTCAGCTGTGCGGTTATACTGAAGTTATACCGTTTATTGCTCTCTGATTCCGAGAAGGAGGGGGGGGGGGTGATTTCGAATTTCGTGAAATCCAGTTACAATAAGTGCCGGATGCAAACAAACAATTTACGCACCAAATTTCGTGACCACAGTCTTTAACAGAGATGCCAAGTTACTACTAACGAAAAATCAATTTCATACCACAATAAAGAAAAAATAAAACTTGTCCTATTTAACTGCAGATAATTATTACAAAAGAATACATTAAAAGCTCCTCCGGTATTAAGATTACGGACAATCCGTAATAACTTGGAATCTATGGTCTTTATAAAAAATATTATAAATAAATAAATACAAAACGCACAGCTTTAGTATGGGAAACCTTTGGTGACTTTAAATATTTTAAGCCATTTTTGCGATGAACTGAATTGGCTATCTCAATTGTGCAATTAAAGATCTTGGCGAGAAACGTCCGAGCAACTTCGGTTCCGAATTTCAAATTTTGCCAAAGGGATCCAATACTAAAGCTGTTCCATACACAAAATAAATAAATAAATGAAATAAAATAAAATAAAATAAAACTCTTTTCTGGTATTTACAAAATAAAAATAAAAATTCTTAATAAAATCCAAATTATAATCATTTACAATTAAGGGGAGAACATACAAAAAAACCTCATAAGGTACATAATAACAACAAAAAATTTTGTTTTACTGCAGGAAAGAAAAGTGCTGCTTAATTAAATAAAAATATTAAACTAATGCCAAATATCTCTATGAAAATATTTATCCACATACAAATTCCTGATAAAAAAAAAAAAAAAAAAAAAAAAACTTTTGTAGGTATTTTTTTCTCTAATTTTTATTATTATTATTAACGTGAAATTGAAAATATTTCATTTTATTTCTGGAAAATAAAAATATATATAAATATAAAACCTTCTACCGAATCTGGGTTGAAAACGGAAAAAGGGTAAAATAAATTAGAAATGTTAGACCTATATTTATACATTTGATACCAAATGAAAGGGGCGATTTTTCTGAATCCAGGGGTGCAAACATTTTTTCGATGCGACAAATAGATTTTTTAAAAATAACTAAAGTATGAAATTTAAGTGGCAACGGAAAAACGTTAAAAGGGAAAAATAAATTAGAAGTATCAGACTTATCGTTACAAATTCAGTACCAAATGAAAGGGGTAATTTTTCTGAATCCTGGTGTGTAAACAGTTTTTCGATACGACAATTACATTTTTTTAAATTAACTAAAGTATGGAACTTAGATGGCAACACTTCATTTCAATCTTTTCATAATTTGTAGTCCGAATCACGCGAATAAAAAAGTCTTTAACTTAAAAATTTATTTTGATATTTTACTTTTCCATTCAAAGCGTTTTAGTGAAAAAATATTTATGGCGCATGCGCAGGCGTTTTTTACCCATAATTTAAACACTATTCATAATTTTGAAAATTTCTATAGATATAATTTTAAGTTGGGTGAGGACCTAAGTTTCTGCCAAGCGCCGTTGAATTCCGTCCAGCCGTTCTCGAGTGATGCCCGGACAAACGTGTTTTAGTTTTTTACCCCCCAGGTGGGAATGGGGAGGAATTTCTGAAAAGTTGATAGATATAATTTTAAGTTGGGTGAAGACCTAAATTCGTGCCAAGCGCCGTTGAATTGCGCCCAACCGTTCTCAAGTGATGCCCGGACAAAAAATAGCGACATACGGACACGATAACACACACACACACACAGGCAAAATTTTCTGAAGTCATTTTCGGCTTTCATGGGGTGTGAAACGTGAAGATATCGCAAAATTTTTCGATTCCGACAAATTTACAGACAAAAGTCTGATTTTATTAATATAGATATATATATATAGAGAGAGAGATATTGACAGATATATTTAGATTAAAAAATAATCACACAAAGAATGTCTTAAAAAGATAAATAAATAAATAAAAACATATTTGTTCAGTAATTTAGCTTGCTAAAATAACGATTAATAAAAATGTGTTTAAATAATACGTATTGGATATATGCATATCCAAATCTAATGAAATAGAGTCGTTTCTTTTTAATTGACAGGAGAGCATTTTCATTCAATGCTCCATTCTTAAAACTATTTCAATCCAATTCTATTATTTTCTAACACATAATACTCCGCAGACATTTTAATTCGAGGGCTATTCTAAAAGTAAAGAATGTTTGATCTGACGAATCGAGAAGTTTTCCTACTACCTCTCACCGCAGAATCACTGGCTTTCTGAGAACATTAAAAAATAGCCGAAAATGTTTTTTTGCTTTTTACATACACTGCTTGTTAATTTCAAAGGAAAAACTGGTTCTTGTAAAGTATAGATCCCCAAACGTACTATAATTAAATATACAAGGGGTAGTAGGGCAGATGGTGTTATCTGCATTAAACGGAATGCACGAATTCATTCAGTCCATGGAATTATGTGATTAACGAAAGTAGCTCTGTAAGAGGGGACAATACCTAATCCCGCGGACAGCCGTGGCCAATGTTATTCTATGGGAAAATTTGTTGCGACAATTACACATTACCTAATGCATATTTTTTTAATTCTTTTTTCGCAGTCAGAAAATTCATAACCGTGAAATGAGTACTCATTTTTGAAAAAATCATTTTTTTTTTAATTTTTACATTTTAATTTTGAGTTCAAAAATACGATTTTTCACAAAATGCATTTTTCTCATTTTCTAGCCGCAAAATGAAATACTAAAATTTAAAAAAAATCAATTTTTGGAAAACAAGCACTAATTTAACGCTTATGAATTTTCTAAATGTGAAAACAGAATTGAAAAATATACATTAGGTAATGAGTAATTATGTAATCAAATTTTCCCATAGAATAACAGGGGCCAAGGCTGCCGGCGAGATTAGGTATTGTCCGCTCTTAATTCCGTGTGGTGTGGCAATAATTAAAAACAAACGGTTTACAAGACCCTATTTCAGTGCTTACGATCGTAGACCTCGAAGCAAGTTAAAAATTCCCTATTGTGACCGCAGTAATGAAAATATCAAAAAGTGTAATTTCTAGATTATGAAAAGGTGGATAAAGAAAATTGCTCTGCAAAATAATGCCTACGATTGTGGAAGAATCACCACACTTCAACAGGACTGATATATATCCCTAGCAGAGAAATGTAACAGAAATCTACATCCTTGTCAGATAACTGAAGTCCTTGAAGCTGATACTTGTATACATATATTTGCCAAAACCATTTTTCGACGATTCAATCAGACAATAGGTAAAAAGTAAACTTGCTTATTGACAACATGTAAGGTGTGCCCAAATGAAAAGGAGACCTTAGCTGTAGCGGCGTTATATCAAATCCCAGTGAGTTAATGTGTTGGCCGATATATGGCATGGTGTTATTGCTACATGCACATGCGCAGTTAACGGCTTAGCATCAATATCCTCATTGCTGGAGAGTCATTTTCGCAGTTCCTTGCATGATGGATTTCTCCAGCTCAGCACAAAAAGATCGGCTGTGGATGAGCTCATACGGCAGAATCGCCGAATCACCACACGTGAAATTGCTGTTGAACTGTCGATAAACAAAGGAATTGCGCATCACATAATCCACAAAAAGCTTGGGTTATGGCAAAGTTTGAGCACAATGGGTGTCCAAGCATCTGTCAGAGAATTAGAAGACGGAGAGAATGGATGTTTGCCTGACCCATCTGTTGAGCCATCCACTCCCTTCCTAAGCGCTGGGATCAGTACATCAAATGGCAATTATTTATACTTGTACTATACCACATGAACTGTAATTATAATGTTGTTATTAAAATTTCTTCACATATAATTTTAATCTCCTTTTCATTTGGGCACACCTTTTGTGCTGATCTGGAGGAATCCATCATGCAACGAACTGCGGAAATGACTCTCCAGCAATGAGGATATTGATGGGAAGCCGTTAACTGCGCATGTGCATGCAGCAATACCACCAGGCTATATATCGTCCAACACATCAATTCACTGGGATTTGATATAACGCCGCTACAGCTAAGGTCTTCTTTTCATTTCGGCACACCTTATATTTTTTATTTTACATTAATAAAACCAGCAAGGTTCATACACCCCAAACTGTGTCGTCTTCAGGTTGAGGTTTACCCTGTTAAAAAAGAGAACAAAGAAATGGCTCGCAGTTTTCAATTTTTATATATTAATAAGTACTCAGAAAGTTTTCCAAAAATGTTGGCAATGGTTATGTTAGAAAATAAGTTTAAACTTTAAGAAATTTCCAATAAATGATAGGGTTAACAACGATAGAGAAATTATAATACCGGTATAAAACAAAATGTTTTAAGTAATTAAAATTTATAAGTATAATTATGTTCTTTAGATTATGTTTACAGAATTATCAGACTTAAAAATATAAATATTCACTTAAACTAGTGGATCTGCAGATCAGGAGCCTCAACATCCTATTTGCTTGACGAATTATTCAAAAGAACATTTTTTTTTATAACTTATTATATAATATATATATATATATATATATATATATATATTGGTCCGATTGATTTGCTACATAAGCAGTAAAGTTTAAGCATCTGAGTAATGTACGCAAATTTCATTTTGTTGATAACAAATTAATGATGTCAAAATGTGTTTAAACGAAATTGAACCCATATGTTGTAATGAAAAGATTTTTGACGTGCCCCTGTACACAATCCATAAAAAATATAGACATAAAAAACTATATAGATATTTCTATACAGAGCCTGAATGTGTGTGCCAATTTGCAAGTCAATTGAAAGATTTTTGCGGCCGCTCTTGCGGTATGCACAAATTCTGCCCATCGGCCGTGATGATAAGAAAAAATTTGGTGTATCCCTGTACACGAACTACAAATGGAATACACACCGAAAAAAATACAGCTAATTCCGTTAGGTTCTCAAACATGTGTTCCAAATTGCATGTCAATAGCGTGATTTTTGCGGCCGCTATCGTGGTACATACAAATTCTTCCCATAGGCCGTAATGATGAAACTTTGGCGTGCCTGTATACACGAAATTAAAATGGAATACACAGCCAAAACTATACAGCTGATTCTGTGGGGTTCAGGGACATGTGTACCGAATTAGCGTGAATTTTGCGGCCGCTATCGCGTGACAGACAGACAGACACACAAACGGAACCCAAAACCGTTTTGAGTCTCAACAAAGGGCAACGTTTGGCCAAAAAAAAAAAAAAAAAAAAAAAAGAATTATTTATTTAAAATACTCCTAAAATAAATTTTTACATCATTTGAAAGATATTTTAAACTAAAATCAAAACCTATGATTAGCTGCTTAGATATTAGACGCAAATGCACAGTCAAATATATATCACACTATACCATACAATTGCACAGTTAGAAACATGTTTTATTTAACTTTGATGTTGTGAATTTTTTTATTATTTTTACAATAATTCTTACGATATATATTTGTTACAAAAGATAAAGTTTGATTTCGTAAGTTCCCTTTAATTGATTTGTTTCATATTTCATTAAAAATTAAGCTAGACTTCTAATACATTTTAATTTTGCTTAGCATATTTTGTTAACTATTTACTGATGTAATATAAAATTATAATAAAAATTATGAGTGCAAATAATGGCATGTGATGCATGGTTAAATTGAAAAAAAAATAAAGAAAAAAAAAAACTGTCTTTTAATCTTTTTAATTAGAGAATGGCAGCACAATAAATACTATGAATAAAACTAATTTAAGGCATCAAAATAATAAATAACTTACGTACATTAAAGAAAATATAGTTTATTATGCTATGTAAAACATAATATTATTTTTTGAAATTTATAAATAATTTATATTTAGAAATGTCAGTATTTCAGTTTTAGATATTTTTAAAATAAAAAATAGTCTCTGTTGAATTCCATTCTTTCCAACAGATAGATTCTATTTTGTTATTTTCTATCTATATAGAAACATTGTGAACCACCCTAAGATTCAACATGAATATCTTTTTTAAACTTATATTTCCCCCAAGAAACGGCCAAACAAAATGGTAACAATGAAAAATGCATTTTCTCTAAGAATTTATTATATTGAAAAATTTCTGTTTCTAAATAAAATCTATAATTTTTTTAACATTTAAATGCATACAACCACGTATATATTGGGTTGTTGAAAGTTGTATTTTTACTTGTACGTAATTTTCTATTTCTCGGCGTTATGTTTAGGAATCGGAGATTATTTTAAATATATTTATTTAAATATATACCACCGTGCGATAAAGAAATTATTGTTTTGGAGTGAAATTTTTGAAATGGAGTTTCTTGCTATTTTTTACGCATTTTAGGGTCTTTCTAAATCCAATAATATAATTTTTAAGCGGTTGTCTGTCTCTCTCTATGTATACGTGTGTGTTTATGTGTTTGTGTGTGAGAGAGAGGGAAAAAATGTTATAAACATGACAGATATCAGGAGGGCATCAAAATTCGATTTTCTGAGACGGAAACATATTGGAATATTACTTGAAAATTTTTATTGAGATAGGACAGATATTTCGTGTATGCGGACATACAACTGTATATCATGTAAAACAGAAATCAAATACGTGTGTGAGCACATTGGTACACTTTAAAATCTCAAGTCTGCTATACAAAAATAAAAAAATAAACTAATGTGCATTTTAACCTATCGCATATAAACATGTTTCACAAGAATATGGTATGTAAGCGTACCATTTATTTACAAAATTAAACAAAAGTATAAGGATTCAATAGGACAGTAGTTAGAAATTTCTAGCAGCGTATTTTAAGTAGGGTTATGCTCTTTTTTTTCTGTGCTGTAATTAATTATACAGTCGGTAACAAAAGTGTCCGAACACCATCAAAAATTCCTATGTCAAAAAGGACACTTCATACGGTTTTGTTAAATAATTCCTTTTAGAATCATGTTCTTACACTGATTAAAAAGAGGATTCGACAAGGATTTATTTAACAAAACCGTATGAAGTGTACTTTTTTTACATAGGAATTTTTGATAGTGTTCGGACACTTTTGTTACTGACTGTACTTTGTGATACATAAACAACTTATAGAAAATATACGAGGAACACCCAAATGCATTTCAAAGCGTGATCTAATCAAAAACTCTTTGAATAATTTGAAATAAACACTTAGTTTTGTAAAAATCTTAAATTAATTTTTATAACACTGGCTAGAATATTCATTTAGAGGATTTAGAGGGAGGTATCCGTCCTCTTAAACAATGTGTAGAAAATAAAATTGTTTTAAAACAATTTTTAGTTTTTAAAAATGCTCTGAAAAAGTTAAATAGAGTGCTTTTCATCATTCGTGACATTTTGTTTCTATCGAATAATAGGATGAATGAAAGTATTACCGGTGACACACAAAATTACTATTACTTTAAAATGGTAACGATCTGGTAAATAGTGTTTAAAAATATACAGTTAAATGTAGGAATTACTTTAGAAATTAAAAAAAGGAACATTTACCAAAATTCTTATGAAGGGAATATTTTGTTTTATCAAATGCAACTTTACACCTTGATATTTAAAAAAAAGTTCGTATAACAATGTGTTATATTCCTGAATATTAAACAAAATTTCACTACCTTGGTCAAAGTTAAGAAAGTATTATGAATGAGAAAAATGAAAAATGCGTGGTGTATCTCGCATAATTATAACACGGTTAAGGGCAGGATGTCGAATTATATTTCAGATTGTTATAACACCTAGTTATGCATTTCATCAATCACTATATGACCTTCTATTTAAAAAAAATAAATATATATATATATATTCAATTTAATTATTATTATTATTATTATTATTATTATTGTTATTATTTATTTATTTATTTATTTATTTATTTTGTGTGATATCTGTACATATCTCATCTCATCAAGAAAAATGACATAACTCAAAAAAGCAGCATTTGAGAAAAATTGACTTAACGATTACGATAATGCGTTGACTAACATTGACACAAAACTTACACAACTGCCTCTTGTGTGATTTCCAAGACAGAGATGTGACACTGACACTTTTTTGTGTAGGCTGTGGCACTTAAGACTGCGCCATCAGTCAGATTTCCCTTTACTTTCTTCGCATGTTAGCTTGTGGGATTTCTGTTGCTTCGTTTTACAAAGATATCTCATTAAAAGTTTTTTTGAAATCTGGTTTCTGAATATAACTCTTTAAACGTTTTAGCCTACTGAGTAAGTCTAAATCACACATTACTATACAGATAGGACAGTGAAGCTAAAACACGAACCGGAAATATAGTGGCACCACTAGTGTCAACAGAAGGAAACTGCATGTGTGAAGTCTACATAAGTAGCATCTTTGATCGAACATTGTTTTTCTCTTTCGAGATTAGTTAGTAGCAAGTTGGTATATGAAGTTTTTTTTTTTTCTTCATTTTTTATTATTTTTGAATTCACAAAATCATAATAAAAACATTCACAGCTATTCTCTAAGAAATAAAATTATTTTTTATTATGTTTAAAAATATATTTTGCCAAACATATTCTTATTCAAGTACAGATTAAAATAACAAACTGTAACTCTGAAATAGCAGTGTGAAATCTTAAATATTTAAGATTGCTTGGTTTAATTAATACAAAATGCTTTAAAATGAAAAAAAATATGATAGATTTATGTATATTTTCGAAATTTATTTGCTAAATATTTAGTACTTGCTTCTTAAAATAAATTGCTTTCGACAATCAAGTTCGTAAACAATAACAAAGATGCCAAACGTAAACATCAATACAATGGTTAGTTGGTTGGATGTGGGGTTTAACGTTGCACTAATATTACGATATGAACATAGATACAATAAAAATAAGACGAGCGATTGCGTAAGCTGCAGAGCTCGAGAAATTTACAGCCGTTGACAATAGTTTCGTTGCAATCAAATTTTGGTTACCAAAGAATATACGGGAGTGTCCTATCTGTATAATAATCTGTGATCTAAATTTACTTAATGAAATAAAATATTTAATTTTTTTTTAATGTTTATGAAGCTAATAAACAATATATTGAAAAAGAGTAATAAAAAAAAAAATAATAAATAAAAAAAAAACAGCATTCGAAAAACTTTCTTGAAATAGATATCCTAATAGGAATTAGTAAAAATCCCACAGTATAACATGGAGGAAGAAAGGTTGAATCTGTTTAATTTGTCTTATTATTCATTCAATTTCTACTGTTAGTTCACACTCTCTCTCTATATATATCTTGTACAAATCTTGCAATCGATTTTTAACTAACTTCCCTACTAGCTAGAAATTTGAAACTTTCAGGATTGCTCAGAACACGGTAACAACACAATACTTCGAAGTCCGATTTTCAAATTTTTTATTAGTTTTCTTATAATTAATTAAAATATGAAAATAATAACCTCCTAATAGCGTTAAAATAGCCATTAAAATATTAGCTATAAATTAATTGTTGCCAAAAAAAAAAAAAAAAAAAATACGAGTTCATTTTCTTTCGAAATAAAAATAAATAAATTAAATCAAACGTGAAAATTAAAAAATATAAAAAGTTAAATGATGCATCTTACAAAAATGGACGTCATTATCAGTTTAAAAATTTTATGCACATTGATAAGAGCTCTATGATTCATCAGAAAATTTAAAACATGGTACATAAACAGTTTTTTTTTTTTTATCTTATAATTATTTTTATTTAATTTTGCACACACGTTTTTTATTTCCTAATTCAAAATTAAAAAAAAATAAATAAATAAATAAATAAATAAAATAAATAAAAAATAAAAATAAAACTTTTTCGATAGTGTTTGTAAGTAGGAATTGACTTTAAAAATGTTCTTTTATATTACTTGTTTTATAATAACACATACTCAAAATTTTCATTTTTTAATTATATCACTTTTCTTGTCGAAATTCTTTGCGATATGTGGGAATATATTTGTTAAATAACTATTATAACTCAAAAACATGAAACGTTAAAATTTCATATTTGGGACTGTTATAACATCTAGATCTGCACTTTCACATTTAACACAACAGATCGTCCAGTTTCAGAAATATTCTTTATACCCGTATACTAAAAACAGTTAAAGTGAATGTTAACATTTAAAATTGCTTCTAAGTACTGTAATTATTTAAATCCTCTTTTTTGATTAATTTCTTTTACCTTATTTTTCATAAAAAAACTGTTACAAAATCTTGTAAAAAAATTCTATAAAGTTACGGGTATCCAAAAACCGCAGTATTTATCAGCTATGATGTAGACATTCCTGAATGTTTAGCTTCATACATACACTGGTCAAAAAAATTTATGGATCAGCCCGTTTTCTCTTTCTCTTCTTTTGCACATAATTTTTAAACAAGTAAACATATGAACATAAAATTTGGATGGCCTGTTCATTATCATATTAATAACCGAATCTTATGTAATTTTAGCATAAGAATAATTTTTAAGCTAATAAATATTCATTTTTCTCGCAAAAGTAAGCTTTGGAAAAAATGAAAAATTTCAACAAATTTAGGAAAGAACACATAATGAAAAGTGGTGTTAAGGATGCATTAGAGATAGGTAAAGACGCTCATACCTTGAAATGTTAAACTAAATCTCGATTTTTCTTTTTGTATTAACTTTTCTTTTACTTTTATAATGACCTTTTTAAAAATATATAATTACTAATTTGTAAACTATACTCAGCACTAGAATAATAATGATGTCGAAAAATAATTGTATAATGAACATCTTATCCAATTTTCATGTTTGTATGCATATTTTTTAAAAAGTTATTCACATGCGAAAAGAAGAAGAAAAAAGAAGAAACAGAAAATGAATGCAGGTAGAAAGATTTGGTTGTAATCTAACATAGGAACGCGTGTGCGTCTTTACCTATCTGTAATGCATCCTTCTGACCATTTTTTATTAAGTGTTCTTTCCTGAAATTATTGAAATTTTTCATTTTTTTCAAAGCTTACTTTTGGGAGAAAACTGAATATTTATTAGCTTAAAAATTATTCTTATGCTAAAATTACATAAGATTCGGTTAATAATATGATAATGAACAGGCCATCCAAATTTTATGTTCATATGTTTATTTGTTTAAAAATTATGTGCAAAAGAAGAGAAAGAGAAAACGGGCTGATCCTTAAATTTTTTTGACCAGTGAATATATATATATATATATATTAAACAATCTACGCCTTTTTAGTTAAAGTCATATTTTATATTTTGATTATTAGAAAAAAAAAAAAAAAAAAAAAAAAAAACATAGTTTCATACTACTGCGAAAAATTTTGTGTCGTCGAAATCTGATATTTTTAAACTTATTTCTGAATTTTTTTATTTTATTAATTTGGTGTAAGATTTTCTACAAATGCTGCATTATGAAGATATCTGCACCAATATTTTAAGATGAATTAAATTTAGCTGTTAGATAAAGTTAAAAGAAAATATTCTGTAGTTTTTCATTCTATTAAATATAACAAGTAATTATAGAGTAGATTTTCTGCAATAAAATAAAATAAATTATTAATAATGTTTTTAGTTAAATATTTTTTTAGTTTATTCCACATTTCGTTAAAATGATTACTTTATCTATTCTCTTTGAACAAATAATTTGCTACTCGATAATTGTTTTTCATTTGGAACACATTCAGTTCAAAAGGAAAATAGTTTCTATGAAAAACATTAAAAATTATTTATAAACTGATGTAAATAAAAAATAGTTTTCGTTTAATGCTAAAATAAATATGCATTAATCCTCTTAATAAAAGTGAATACATTTTTTCTTCAGCATTTAAGAAATTGCTGATACTTAAATTCCAAAACATTAAGCAAAGCAAAGCCCTTAACAGACAAAATTAATTTTAAGATAAAATTGTTTTCATAAAACCCATTACTTTAAATGGGCACTTTATTAAATATTTCATTTTAACTTTCATAACCAGTTTTTTAAAAAGCCGTTTTATTAGTTCACTTTATAATTTTAATCAACAGCGAGCAATTACATTCGGAACTCTACAGGTTATAACATTTTAAGGACTTTAAGCAATAAAAGATGTTAAATTAAAGTGCAGGTTTTTATATTATTTACTTTTCGTAATTCAGGACATATTTGTCTCGAAATTAATAATGAGTCAATATTAGAAAGCGCATAAGCAAAATAAATGGTCAAATTCAATGTACTGTTTTATGTTTCATTAAATATCGAAGTCTAGAACTATCGAATACAGCATAAAATTTGTCATTTTCACTAAATAGATTATGTTTTCTTATAAATAATATATTCCTTATAAATATATACTATGATATATTCTAGAGTAGAAAAAATTATGATCCGATATGTTTATAAATATACTATTATAGATTATGTTTATAAATATGTTGTACATTTTTGTATTTTTCTTTTTCAATTAAAATATATTTCAAGTCTGTATATATATATATATATATATATATATATATATATATAAGAAATTTTTAAAACGAATAGGGGAGAGTCGTGTATTATGGGCCCCCAAAGCAAGAATGCTCATAAAACTTAAATTATTAAAATAAAAAGATTTAATTTGGTGACTGCTCATTACAATTGCATAGTTACATAGTTTAAACTTGGTAATGTACTCTGGGAATTATTAATAATTGCAGAAAATCGTTATTTTATTTACGTATCGTTGGTCCATATTACACGAACGTATGTGTAATATGGGCCAAATGGTCCATAGTGGTCCTTCCCGTTCCCCAACAGTTGACACACTTGGAATTGTGAAACGAACTGTCCAGCATGTTCCCTCACACACTTTTACATCTCTTCGGAATAGTAGAAAGGGACGGAAAAAAAAATAGTTAATTGACGAAAGAAAGGGGAGGTCTAAAGATTATATCCAATGGTATGCGAAAGAAGTGATAATTTGATTACCTCTGCTTCCCTAGCCTATTCTATATCCTCAAGATTTGGAGTATGCGACGTATGTACGCCGAGCATTAAAAAAATCTCTCTGTTTTTATTATGGACCACTGGTCCATATTACACAACACAGCATGGTTCATATTACATACATAAACAAAGCAACGTGGTTTCCAAACAAAAATCGCTATGCAAATTGATGCCCATGAAACGCATGTCTAAATTGTTCATAAAATAAGTACATTTGCTACTATTAACGCGAAAATTATATTACAATTACCTAACAGTAGAAAGTAATACTTTCATTTTAACATACCTGTTACATCAGCGATCATATAAACCGAAAACTCAATTTCATAATCGTCCAAATACTGGTACGCACGTACAAGTCACTTCCTGCTTTATATAACAGTATTATTCACTAAACGCAGTGAGATGATTTCACCATCTAGCGTTGAACATACAAATTTTCTCATGGTCCGTATTACATAATGGTCCATAATACACGGTTCTCCCCCATGTGTATGATATAAAACGATATATAATTAAAGATAACTATAATAAAACGTAAAACGGAGAAAGCTAGCGCTAAAAGCTGCTTATATATATTTTTTTTATTAAATAAGGAACTTTTAAAACAAATATTTATGTATATGAAATTAAAATAAAAGTTTGAAGTTTCGAAAAACCAACAGGAGATTTACAAACCAATGCGCAAAATTGCTGCAAAAGGAAATGTAAAACTTGAATATAAGAATAATTTAACAAATGAAATAAAATAAAACCCCCCAAAAACATAGAAGTCTTCATCAGGGAGGCCCCTCCGTGTAGGTGTTAAAAAGAAGTTTCTGAAAGGATAGTAGCAATTAACTAATAACTATCCTTTGCCCCCAACTTCTCACCAAACAGAAAACCACCTTTAACAGAATAGAAATCAACCAGATCTGAAATGGAACAAATAGAAAGAGGAATACACTAAAACATTCGGTTAAGAGTTATAACGTAACAGTTACAGACGTAAGTCCTTTCGGTTTTTTTGGAAGGGTAGTTGATTTCTTTTTCCTTATCAAGTAGCCGCCATTTTTAAACAAAATAACCGCCATTGTAGTTGTTACTAAAATTGTAGCCTCCATTTTGTTTAAAAATAGCGGTTACAGTTTATCAACAGACTTGGTGAAAATATCGATGAGGACTATATACATAATGAGTTTTAAGCAAATAGGTTTATAGAACATTTTTTTATGTGAATTTCAAATTTTCAAGTTGTCGGCACTTGGGGAAAAAATGGCGGAATCAATTTGTTTAAACGGACATACCAAATGCATTTCTAAGAGAAGTCTACTCAATAAATTTAGTTCAGTATTTAAAAAGTTATCGTGTTGACAAATATTCAAGCTTGAAAACGACAAAGCGTTAGAAGTTGCTCAGTTAATCAGTGCAAGATATTTGTAAGGTAAGTCCAACGTCCAACTTTAGTTCGAATAATTACAGTATTTTAAAAGTTACAGTGATAATAAATTTTCAAGTGGTCGCAACTTGGTCGATTTCTGAAGAAATCAACCTAAAAAGTGTTAATCCTTTAATTTTGCTTGATGATCAAAGATTTATTGATACAATATTTTTTACAGCAACTCTTAAAATTTTTACGCGACAATTAAAAAAAAAAAAAAAAAGAATGTTTTGACTTGCAATTTTAATAGTACTTTAAAGTTATATTAGTGCATATTACTCCTTTTTTTTATAACCGAAAGTAATTATAAAAATATTGCAATAAACATTAATTTTGTATTAAAAACATTTTTTTTTTTTTTTTTTTTTTTTTTTAAATTACCGGAGCACTCAAAAAATATATTTTGAAAAGTAATTTAATGGACATCAATAAATGGATGTCCACGTGTCAAATTTATTTAAAAAAAAAGAAGAAGAAGAAAAATTAATTTTAGTATGAGTATTGGATTGTGAACTATGTATTAAAAAAAAAACTGCAATTAAAAAAGCGCCTATATCTTTAAAACATTTAAAAAGAAAACCTTTTTAATTATTGATAATGTTTTCACAAAAATCTATAAAATATTGCATGTAATATGTTACAACTGCAGACTACTTGAAAGTTTTTCTATACAGGGTGTTCCATAAGTCTGTAGACATTTTAAAAATTCATAACTATTGAATGAATGGATAGAAATGAATCGCAAAAAAATCATTCTCGTAACTTTTTATTTATTTATTTATTTATTTATTTATTTATTTATTGGTAAAGAAAAAAATATAGTTAATTCTTTTTTTGACGATAGTTAGACAAATAGTTGAATTTTTCGCACGAATGTGAAAGAAAAATATGCAAATAAAAGTCCTATAAATTTCAAAATTTTGCGATGATAACAGTTTCTCTCTTATTCTGCCTCCTACTTGTGAATACATGAAGTTTTCATTGCGATGCTGATTTGGTGAATAAAGCGTCATTGGTGGAGATCTTTTCCTTTAGGTTGTGGTTGTGGTTGGGTCTTACGTCACACTAATGCTGCACAGATGAGCAATTGGCGACTGTCTGGGACACACCCTTATGGGTGGTCCAGAGACATGCCATCACAATTTTGATCCTCCACGGAAGGGATGGCTCTCCCGCTTCGGTGGCCCCCAGAGGTATAATTTTTGATGGGAACATGGAGGACTTTGCGGCCACGACAGATTTTACGTGCACCAGCCACCATTAGTGTACTAGACGGTCTTTGGCCGGCTCGAGTACCGAACCCACAATCTTCCAATTACGAGGCCGGCGCTCTACCGACTGGGCTACCGCGGCCCGTTTTCCTTGAGGTAAAAACCACCAACCGAAGCTGCAGTTTGCCCTGTTATAACTCGTCTGCAAACTGTAATTTGTGGTAACGACGAAAACCTAGAATAGGATTTATATGCCAGTAAACATTTGCATGGGAGTAAGTGCAGTTTTTCGTTAAAATGTGTGATCTGGTCACGTACAACGCCATCTATCGACAAATAACTGAGTTATTATTTTTTCTTTACCCCCACCCCCCAATCAAAAAAAAAAAAAAAAAAAAAAAAATCCTCCTTCACTAGACTAATGTTTTCTCAAACCACGTTCAATTCTATCAATTCATTCAATAGTTATGAATTTTTAAAATGTGTACAGACTTATGTGATTCCCTGTACATAGGTATTACAAGGATTATTAAAAATGTTTAATATGGAGTTATCCGGGTTTACTGGTATTTGAATTCTCAAAGGAGAGTGTGAATTTTAATATGTTCGTCATATAATTCCAAATTGAAGCATGATTTGCCTTAATATACCTCAATTGTTTCAATGTTTTTTATTTTCTTTAAATGAATAATTTTTTCATCGTAACGTTTGTTTGAGTATATAACGAATTTTAAAAGCAAAGAAGAAACCAACATTTTGTCATTCTGTATTCAAATGCTTCTAATATTATATACATATGTATTTTTAGTATTAAAATATATTTAGAGTGCACATATATTCTATGTAATCACGTCAAACAAATTAAAATATTATAGAAATGAAAAATGTCTAAATCAAAAGAAATCCTTTAACAAAAATTTATTTATGAATTTTCTAATACATTATTTTATTTTCAAAATAAGGCAAAACATTTTTAATGCTCTGTAACCAAAATTTTTGCATATCTTAAAAACTTTTATCAATCAAAAATAATTTGCTACCAAAAATTACATCTAAATGTACTATGTATATAAAAGGTTTAATACAGCCATTTAATAACATTTACGATTAATTAATCCATTTTATCTAAATAATTTACTTTTTTTTCCAGGAAAAAAAAGGCAAGGTTACAAAAAGAAAATAAAAATAGGTTAATGATTTTAGCATTCTGGAATTTAAATAGTTAATTAATTAATTAAGCATGTTTGAGTAGCTGAAGAATGTGTTCAAGAACGATTTGTTTTTATTTGTCTATACCTATTATCATTATTTTTAAAACAAGACCACAAAATAAAAGCTTAGTTTTTATACATGTTTTTCTTTTCTTTTTTAGAGACTTAATGTTATAAATGCCTTTTTTTTTTTTTCTAAGGGCAAGCATTTTTATCTTTAATTAATACTTTTAAACATTCTTAACTCAGGGATATAATATTTATTCATTATCTATTAACATGTAATAATATCATGAAGGGAAAGCTTATAAATCGTTTTAATAATTATATAATTGTAAATTTGAAAGAGAATTGACTGCACTTAGATTAAAAGTGAATTAAAAACATTTCTTTTTTTACCATGTTTTTATTAGCTTCTATTCTTGTTTGTTTGTCCGGTACAAATCTTGCAATCTATTTTTAACTAACTTCTCTACTAGCTAAACATTAAAAACTTTCAGAGTAGCTCAAAATCCGGTGACAACCCAATACTTCAAAGTCAGATTTTCGAATTTTCGAATAGTTTTCATTTAATTAATTAAAATGTGAAAATAATAAGCTCCTAATAGCAATAAAAATAGTCATTATTAGCTATGATTTAATTGTTGCAAAAAAAAAAAATAATAATAATAATAATAATAATAATAATAATAATAATTAAGAGTTAATTTTCTTTCGACATAAAAATAAATACATTTAATTAAACGTGAGCGTTAAAAAATTGTAAAAGGTTAAAATATGGATTTGGCAAAAATTGACGTCATTATCACTTTAAAGATTTTCTACACATTGATAAAGTGCTAATGTACACATGATGCAAATATATGTTGTTCTAAAAGGATGAATATTTTATTTTTAAAAACCAACTTTTTTTTTTAAATTCAAATTTCCCGAAACTATTTAACCAATCACATTAGAACGTCCATCTTTGGAAAATCGATAATAAGGATTTTCTCGCCAAAATTCGCCAAGGGTAAAAAGTCGCCAAATTTGGCGCCAAATCCATTACCTGCCTATTGGAGCTTTTTAATGCGTTTTAAAAGGAAAATTAAGCTATTATAACGTGAAAAAGAGCTGTAAGTGCAGAAAATTGACATTTTATGAACTTACTAAGCCTCTTTGAAAGAATTTATACAAAAATAAATACAATTATTTACAATTTCGTAACAATACGCATTGATAAAGAGCTAATGTAGTTAGTTCTATAGCTGTAATTCAACAGAAAATTTAAAAACATGGTTTATAAATAGTTTTTATCTTATAATTGTTTCAAAATAACTTTTAATAATAATAATAATAATAATTAAAGCTCTACATAGTTTTGAATAAGCTATTTATAATTGCCAATAACGTCTATCAATGTAAAATATTTTTTCAGGTTCATTTTATCTATTGTAACTCGTAATATAGATTCAGCCCGAGCTTGAATTTGTATTACGAGTAAGTTACAATGAATCTTCGTGAATATAAAACTCATTAAGAATTTGTCATATTAATTATAAAAATTATATTAATTAGAAACAATGTATTGCATATAATCATATGAACTGTAATACGTCCTACAGCCAACAGATCCAATATATGATAATTTTTTCCCACACTTTCTATTTGTACAATATTTCCAAGAATATTAACAAAGAATTAATAAAATATGTTTAGAGTCATATCTTGATAGATATTGCCAAATTTTAAAAGTCTGAGAAACCGTTTTTTTTTTTTTTTTTTTTTTTTTTTCTTTTGTCAGAATACAGCATACAACTTACGTCGCTTTCAGAGAAAAACATTTATCGCTCTCTGTACAATTTGTAAATAAAAATAACTGAAACTTATTGAATTTTTTTTTTAAACAATGCACAGAAACAAGATGAAAACAATTTAACCATTTTTAATATTGAATTAAAAAAAATAACCATAAATACAGCGTTTATTTATTTACTGGTTGATTTTCAGCAATGAAAAGCGTGGATTAATATATTGCTTTTCAAGGAGTAAAATAAACAAAAATCTGCAAAATAAATTTTAATATAAGCGCTTATAAAAGATAAATCTGTACAAACAATCACTCGTGGTCTACGATGTATTATTATTGTTATTATTTTTTAGAAATATTTCGGGATCAACATTTAATAATATAAAACGATTGCTTTAGAAGTGAATTATTTCATTAAGCAATTAATAACTCACTTTTTTTTTTTTTTTTTTTGTAATTTATGAAAAATATTACATGTACATTTTTCTGCCTGCTTCTCTGAGTATCATAATACGTTCTTAAAAAAGAAAAAAGAAAAAAAAACTATTCAACTTTTTTTTTCTTCAATTATTGGTTTTAGTTTAGTTATATAATCCAATTCAAGTTTGAAAGTATACTTTAACACGTGAAGCTCTTTTCCCATTACTGAAATCTCATGTAGAAAACTTAAACTACTAGTGGAGATATGGACATTTACTTAATATTTCTTTCGTCAGAAATATCATAATCGATATTTGTCGTTATATCGATTTCGTTATTTCGCTTCTGATTATGGAATATCAGTACTGAGTTAAAGAATTTTCTTTTTATCTAATGAGATATAGTTTTTCTCCACATAAGTGTAAAAAATAAAATAAAGTAAAATAAACGATAACTGACAGTGTATATAAAAAATCCAGTGAATAGGATGCATTTGTATTTGAGCATATTCTCCACGTGATGAGAGAAAGGTAATAATACCCGTCCATCGATGATGCTGTTTCGCAAAATGGACAGACAATTTCCAAAAAGACTATTGTCAATTAGATGACACATAAATTGTAGGAATAAATCTCTTAAATTGTATAGGTTAAAGAAATATTTAATATCACATATGAACTTAAATTTCTGTTTTTATTAATTTTTAAATGTTACGTAATTTTACCAGTGACTAGCCCCATTTGTTGCATTTTTTTGCCTTAATCATAATAATAAACTCCAGTATTAACTGTTTTTTTAGCCTGCTTCATATTTATTTTAAAGAAATTTATACTTGCCTTAATTATAATAATATATCCAATATTGACAAATTTTGCCTCATTATGTCTGATTTAATAAAAATATATATGTACATTTTAATTGAATATAACTGAAATCAAATATTTTCATAAAGGATATTAATATATATATATATAGTTAAGTTACTAATTTCAATAGTTAAGCACTAATTTCAATTTAGTATTCAATTTAGTATATCATTTCCTCAAATAATAATAACTGCGAATAATATTTTATGCAGTAATTATCAATAATTCTGTAAATTGTTATTTATGATCGATGACAATTAATATATAGAAAACATAATTAATTAATACTCTTATAAAGTCTAATTCATAAATACACGTAATATTAGTTCCCAGTCTTACTATAAATATGAGAAACTAAGGTTATCACGAAAATTGTCGACCAATTTTTACACTTTTTTAGGTGTGAGAAATCCGAAAATCGCAAAACTGTTAGGGCGCCTGACTATGGAGTGTCTGTGAGTTTCTTGTATGTTAGTGTGTTAGTGTTTTTTTCTAAAATATATATAACTTTATTATAGCATGCGCCTTGACCAGCAGTTATACTACATTGAGTAAAACAAAGAACATATACATTTTAAATTCAAACATAAAAGACACTGTTAATGTGTACTGTTAAAAAATGTATATGGCATATAAAGAATAAATGATCGGCCACACTGAAAATGAACTGGAAATGTATATACATGTTTTAGGTCACCGTCGCACAGACTGTATATATTTTAGTGAATCTAGAACTTATAGTTTTTACAGGAGCAGATGAAAAATTCTTTATCATTATGGCCTATGGGTGCAAATTATTTAAAGTGTGACAGCGTCTAAATTCCCTATTCGATTGAGTTTTAAATTTACGTACATACTTTAAGTTAACGTCTCCTAGATTGTATAGATTTTAGAGAATCTAGCAAAATTCTTTGTCATTATGAACTAAGGACTCCAATTTTTTTTAGTTCAATACCGTTAAACGCCTTATTCGATTGAGCTGATGGATTTCGGATTTCACTTACTTTATTTTATATAAACAACCAGTGGCGGTTCTACTTTCAGGACCAACGGGGCACGGCCCCACCTAAATTTTTTCTCGATTAAAATAGTAATAATAATAATAATTATTATTTTGTTTTTTATAACTGTTCAAAAACATATATACAAAATAACAACGGCTATATAACTTTTTCTTAATCTTCTTTCATTATCATTTATTTGTGAATATATTTTTTTCAGCTGTCACAAACCACTAATGACCTTCTTCCCTTCCTTATCAAAGAGAATGGACCGTTTACAGTCAGACCGAAATTGGCGTGTTTATTTGTAAGTTTATTCTACTAGAATAGCGGGTTGACAGATTTGGCGACGAACTGCTTTATCAGTGTTAGCACGCTGAAATTTTGTCGTTGATGGGCCCACAATGAATGGGCCCTTTGGAACAAAACTATAGGGAAAAAACTGTCTCTTTTAAAATATGTTAACCATAGAATTCGCGGATAAAATTTGGAGACTTCTGCATTATTTTTGTTTCCTCATTGATTTTTCGGTGCACGTTTAGAGTTATATATGACGGTTTAAAATTTTAGTGTTAAAAAAAGAAATCTGGCAATAGTCAAAAATATTTTCTAGATTAGCCTTTGAGATAAAAGCTCGTATAAGAATGTAAGACCTCTTTAGCTAAAGTATTTTGAATTTAAATGGGGGAAAAAAACAAAATGAAAAGAAAATAAGATTTTTCTTTTTTTTTTTTTTTTTTTTTTTTTTTTTCAGAATAGTGTACTAAAACTTTTATGCAAATAAATTGCAAAATTTTTAGATTAATAATTAATGGATTTACATGGATAAATGGATTAAATATTTGCATAAAATTGTGATTTATTACTATCATTAAATGATTTTTCTTTTAAATACGATTTAATAGAAACATCCGCAATGTTTCTTTTTTCTTTTTTTCTTTTTTCTTTTTTTTTTTAAGGTGATAGGCTGTCTTATTTCTTTATTTATTGTAAATTAATTTAAATTATCAAAAATTAAGCTTTTAAAGTGAGAAACATGTTTTTTTTTTTTTTTTTTTTTTTTTTTTTTTTTTAAGTATGTATTCACATTACATTAATCATGACTTTCTAAATTCCAATATAACTTCTTACAGATTTATTAAGGTTTATTTTATTTACTTTTTTAAGATAAGAAACATGAATATAACATTTGAAATTGTATAATTAAAAGACTTAGGGATATAATTAGCATAAGCTAAATAAGATTACATTCTGAGACATTTGAATTTAAATTTTAATGGTGTGTAGTGTTAGGGTTAAAGCCAGTTGACTAAAAGAGGGTCCTAGACCTGAGTGGTGTACACTTTTAGTCTTTCTAAGTGTTACATAGTCCTTATTTATGTGAGTTTTGGAGAAAACCATGGAAAACTCTAAATGCATATGTCGACGAAAGCGACTTGTTATCGAACTTGGCAATTTCCATCTACCAGCTTCCTTTAAATTTTGATATTCTATTGGTCAGAACATTGTATAATTTTGCAATTGCAGATATAAAACTTTAATTTTTGAGATAATTTTATGGAATTTTTTTCATAGTGTTGAATTTAAGATTCGCCATCATAAAAATAAATAAATAAAAACGAAATTTCGTTTTACATCCCACTTTAATAATGTTTGTTTTTCATGTTTGAATAATGAATAGTATTAATGTTAAATTACGCATCATACGATGAATTGGGTTCCACCTATGAAAATTTGCACGAGCCGCCACTGTAAATAACCGTTAACTACTTAATGCTCGGAAAGTAGAGTGGAGTCATTACAGAAAGATTTTTTTTTTTTTTATGTATCATTAAATTTATTCAAAATGTTTATTCATAATTTTTTAGGTGCAATACGAATACTCAAATACTAGCAAACCCGTGCAAAATTTTCGCAGTTATTTCTTTTCTTATTTACCTTTAAAATTTCAAACTCGTAAATATTATATTAATTTCACCACCTAATTAAAATTTTATTTTACCCGAATCCAAATTGCTATTAAAACCAAATTAATAATGTTCAATAGTGAAATCGAAATCATTCAAAGAAAGTTTCGAAATAAAATTCATGGTTGACCACCCAGCTTTTATATTCAAACATAAAAACTTCTTCACGCACCATAACAATGATGAAAAAATACCGGTCCAAACACCTGCCTTGGAGGAAAAAGCAAGACTTCATTACCTTTATGGCGCATAAGGAATTTTTTACGCTTGAAGATTGATTGTACACCAGTTCTTTTATGCAGTTTCCATACTTCTGATGGCAGTACAATTTTAGTACAGGGTCCTCATGACGCCTTTTAAATTTTTGCCGCTATGTTGCCGATGACTTTTTATTTATTTATTTTTACAAAATTTTTCGTTTAGAAAGAAAAAAGAAACTAATTTTTATATTGATTATACTTTTTATGATTACATTTTTTTTAGTCAATTTATGATAATAATTCATATTCTATATACGTTTTTAAAGCATTTTTGATTTAAATTGATGCTTGCAAAGTTTCTGAAGAAGCAAATCTTAAAAACAAATTTTTCCGTAAAATAATGAAAATAGACAAATTTCGTTATTTTTTACTTTATTAGATCATCAAACTGAGTCCGCGTGCTTAAATATTGTTCATTTTTAAATATTATTTTTTATCATCGCTTATTTTATTAATTACATCACTATCGTATCATTTCGACAAAATTTAATCGTGACTGATCCACGTTCAAAAAATGTTATATAGATTATTCGACTTAGAGAAGTATTTTTATTGATATTTTACTTATAAACTATTTACTTTAAAATCGTTGCGTGTTTCTTTAAAATTAATTTACACAACATTATACTTAGATGTCTAAGTGTGATAAATACGACCTTTTTACACTATGTGTGAAGCACGTTTTACGGGCTGTAAACAATAGATGTTGATCCTGAAAGCTCGTTTATACAAGCTTCGACAATTAATTATTCACTAAACACATCAACGTGTCAGTCATTAAATGAGGAAAATTAAGTGCATTAACGTTACATTCATAATATAGTATTATCTTATCTTTAACGTATGTGTTGTTTATAATCGCATAAAATGTAACCCCAATGCTTCTTGAATGCCACTATATTTGAAATAGATATGATTTAAATGTATAGATAGTAAGTAATAACATAAGAAATTTATTCACTGACTCTTATCATTGTTTTGATAACATTTCATATTCATAATATTATTTTTTAATATCTAATATAATTATGTCAATTCTAAAAGTTTTCTCTTTAAAAGTGCATAATTGTTTATGAACACGGGATAACATTCGTATTAACGGTAAGACTCAATTATACTACATTCATCATTTCTGATACTTCTAATCATGCTTTGTAAAACACTCATAATTTAATATATATTTTTCGATAATTTTATTTATGAAATGTTATTGGAAAAACACATTTAATATTTTTGTGAATGAAGATTTGATCTGGCATACCTACGAAGAAGTAGAGTTAAAAGTGCAGTAGATGGGAGAACAGGGGGCCAGATATTTCAAATTTATAACATGGAGCAAAGACCTTCAATATTTACACTTCAAAGTTTTTTGGCTTGAAGAATCGATCGCACATACTTTCAAAAATGAAACAACGATATGAACAGATGAGAGACAAATTATTAAAATAAAAAAATAAAAAAATAAAATAGATCTGGGCATTGAAAATTCGTTTTATAAGTTTTTGAGAGCGACGAATGGATAGCTCATACTTTCGAAAGAGTAAAATTATTTGGGGAGGGTCTAGATGAGAGTGAGACGTCATTAAACGGAAGTTTGCTTCGGTCAGAAGTTTGAGAAAATTTCATTTGCACGGTGAGCGAATAGGCTGTTTCATGGAAAAGGGCATATGAAGTCGCTGCAGGCGCTATAAAACGGTAGTTTGCTACAGAATTTTTAAAGGTATTTTCCATGATGAGGGAGAACCCTGTTTCAGATCATGAAACTGAGAGAGATTGCCACCGGGAATCTGCTACAGTCAGAATTTCCAAAAGCGTTTGTACTATGTATGAACAAACTGTTGTAGGTTCTGAAACGGAGAGAGGGAAATGGAGATTTTTCAATAATCGTGAGACAGTTGGTCGCGAAAGGCAGCTAATAAATATATACATATATGTGTGTGTATGTTGTATATCCTTTCGTAAGTTTTAATACTCATAACCATAGTATAAGAGTTCGAATTTCATTTTCCGAAATGTATGATTTATCGAATATTAATCTCTCTGTTTTCTAAGAAAATAAATGTTTAGCAAGAACAAAAATCATGGAGTACGCATGGATGATTAACACTTTACAACTGAACGTACTCGTTGCATCGTATAAAATTCAATGTTCTTCGCCTACATTATCACAAAACAGACCAACAGAAGGACAGAAAGGCAGGTCGATAGACTAATTAAATTAATAATGACTCTTGTCAAAAATGTTTAACACAAACAAAAATGCAGCGCTTAGGTATCTAAACGCTAAACATATCATATTCTTTACAAAATATTAATTTAGCATATTAACAATAAATGTCGATTTTTCCATGATTTTGAAATAAAAAGTTATTTAAATGAGATTTACGAAAATGTTCCTCCTAAAATGCAATTCACTGGCATTTTTCAGAAGTGCCCCTGTACATAAACCAACTGGCTTATGTACAGGGACACTTATGGGACTACAGGGACACTATGTACAGAACCTATTAGTATCATGTTTAATAGGGTACACTACATAGTGAACTTGAATAACATATCTGATTTTTAATGAATTTTTAAAATACTTACTGACGTTGGAGGCAAACAGACAGACAGCTGGACATCCGGACAGAAAGATACAATAATTCCAATCATATTCACGTTTAAAAATTGTTAGAAAGTGTTAAAAACGCGTAATATAAACGAAACTGCAATTCCAGCAAAATTCCAATAGTAACCCTTAATGTAACCAAATAGATTTTTGTGCGTGTGTGTGTGCGCGCAACCTTATTTCTAACCATACTATATTGTACAGAAAACATTCTTTTGTGAATATGAATAGCATATTTGAAACTACACAAGGTTTGTGCAAAGTAAAGTTATTGAAGTATGGTTTATAGAAACGCCTCTCATAGAACGCGACGCTTTAGAATACTTTTGGATGTCTCTGTACATAAACCAGTGGTGGTATTTACTCCATTTTCAATGGATGACATCCGATAGTGAACTTAAATAACATACGTCAGTTTCAAGAAATTCCATAAATATTTACGAGAGTTACACCGCCTATAGACAGACAGACAAACAGAAGCCATTATCCCATTTTAACCTCGTTAAAAAATGTTAAAAAAAAAAAAAAAAAAAAAAAAAAAAGCCTTTTTTTTCATAAATATTTTGCTTTTTTAAAATGATGTTACTTCTATACAACTGATTTTTTTTAAATGGCAATTTCTATATAACGAATTTCTCGACAATTTAATTTCAACTTCAAAATGCTTTTCTTCTTTAAGTATTCAGCTTCAATCATTATAAAACTGTTTATTTAAACATTTACTAACCTTTGCAAAATTTTTTCTCACAAAGTTTGTCTTATAAAATAGCTTCTTCATTAAAGTGCAAAATTCATTAAAGTATGAAATTTCTTATGAAACTATGACTAGGGAATTTATCTTACCAAAGGAGGTTATATTAAAATTTATTTGTTATTTATTTAAAATTCCTGTGATTCATCTGTTTAAGATTATAATTGGTTACCTAAATGTAAATATAAAATCTCGATTTAATGCCACTGATAAGTTGATTTCATGATTCGTATCTTCTTTAGTACCTCATGAACGAAACATTGATTTTTTGTTTTTAATAAAAATGTATAATTTGCTTAAACAGTTTTTTTTTTAGAAAGAGATTTTAACCAGAAGAATACTTATGATTATTTGATTGTTTAAATTAAACTATATGCATATATTCATTAGGAGCTATTTCACTTAATCAATAACCTATCCAATTTTTTGTGATATGGTCCAAAATACTTTGGTAATCTCAACTTTTACGGATCATTTCGTTAATGTAAGCTCGATTTTTAACCTTTTTAATACTATCCATTATTAATACTTTCTTTTCTACTACATTACCTTGAAAGACCCTTCTTTTATTTGTTTTCAACAAGTTTTGTAATCTAATAAGTTTTAAAATTAGGTAAGTAATTTTATTAACTTTCTAATAAATTTAAATTAATATAACTATTCAAATACATTAAAATTATCAAACGTATTAAAATTAACTAGTTACCTAATCGGGTTTTTGTGGTAAATTATTCAACTGATTACTTTTCGTTCTCATTCTTTTGACTATACTCATGAAAAATTATATATACATATTTCAATATGTATATATAATTTTTCAGATATTTTAATTCAGATATTTAACCTTTCTATCCTGTATGGGTCGATTCGACCTATTTCAAAAAAAGATTTTGTGATATCTCCCAAAGATTTTAATTATTATCTTTAAAATTTCATGTGTTTCTCGAAATTATGTATTCGCATAATATGTGACGTTTTCAGATTCATCATCAAAAAAAAAAAAAAAAAAAAAGGAACATTTTACCTGAATAGGTCTAATCGATCCATATTTATTTACATGCATAGAGATGCATGAAAAACTAATTTAATACTCCAAAATAAATTATTTCACTTGATTTGCACGTTGTAAGGTGTCCTGAGTCCAAAAAAGTAATTTTTGGCAATTGGTCAGTATGTGTGTGTGTGTGTGTTCGTGTGGGGATGAAAAAAATGGGGGCGGGTGAATTATAAATGAATTAAAATATGTTTCGAACAGTAAATGGTAATAATACATATAAAAAAATTCTGTAGAAAAAATTTCTTGCGGTCTAAGTAAACATATTACGACCTGGGTCAATTAGACCCATACAGGTAAAACGTAACATTTTTTCAACGGGGTAGGAAGGTTAAAGAAACCAAAGTCTCTGAATTAATAACTTGCAAAACAAATGAAACGATAAACTAACTCAAATAAAATCTAAACAGAAAAACCTAAACTAAAACAAAATTTAAAAAAAAGTAATTTATGAAAGGAAAGAGACAGGCGGCAAGACTTGCCAGTGGGGTTAAACTAGTTTCATGTCGGCAACACTCCCCCAGCCTGCCAAGACCAGAAAAAACAACAAACTACTCTGAAACTATACCTTAAACATCAGTTACCATTCTGAAAACAATCTCCACCAACCTCAATAACTTACATCAATTCACTTTGGTATTTTTTATATATTATAAAACCTTTGAGCAAAAATTTAATAAACTTAACCGGATAACTTTGATCAATAGCTTGCTTGTAAAATAATCATTAATTTTATCAAAATATCATTAATTTTATCGGAAGTTTCAGAATTTAGTCTATTTACAGTGTACACGTCTAATTCCATTCAAAAAAATATTTCTGAAAACTGATAAATGCAAATTTGATGAAAATGTAAAAGCTTTATAGTATCAAAATTAACGTAATCTCTTTTATCGTAAATTCTAGAAATTATATTATTATCTTTGATATTTAGATTAATATCTAAATAGTGGACATTAATGGGACTACTGGAAGAAAGTTTTAATTTTAAAGAGTCTGTATAAAAGGCAAAATTTACCGTTTCTTCAACAGCATTAAGTTTAAAAAGCAATAAATCGTCAATATACCTGAAACATTTTATACTGTAATTTAAAATTAGGTTATTTTCATATATATGTAAATGAATGTCATCTAAAACTGAACTATAGCTCCTCCCCCCCCTCCCACATTGGGGTGCCTGGAATCTATCTGTAAATATTATCACCATCGGAAATATAATTTTCTTGAACTACAAAATGAAATATAGAAAAATCTCATCCTCATCAAAATTCATTGTAGTGTACGTCTCAAAAAAATAAATAAATAAATAAATAAATAAATAAATAAATAAAAAAACTCTTAACTTTGTTTATTAGATCTGATAAATCAATTTATATATCGAAATGTATATTTACACATTTATACATATAAATAATAATAATATATATAAATATAATTACATTTATATACATAAATGTAATGAAATTTTGTCTAGATTACACATTGGCATAAGGTTTTGATTAATGTAAAAAAAAAAAAAAAAAAAGAAAAAAGAAAAAAACCTCTAATATTCATCATTAGTTTAAATGTGTCGTTCTGCAAAGTAAGTAAATAAGCTAATTTACAAAAAAAAAAAAAAAAAAAAAAAAAAAAAAATCCGCAGTATGCACAATCATCTTGTTGTAATATATACTATAAAATTTTCGTTGATACATGCAGTTGAATGAATTTACACTACTAAAATCATTTAAATTATGAAAACAGATTCAAATCTCTGTTTTTTTTTTTTTTTTTTTTTTTTTTTTTTTGGTTAATAAAGACAGATCTTATTAGGAATGTTTTTGCATCAATATGCAAATATTACCCCCCAATGTGTCATATTTGTGCTTTATAAACCTAACACATTTTTCAGTCTGATGTTTATTTTATTTAAACCCTTGTTCATAGTGTAATTTAAGTTATATTGACCAAATTCGAAAGTTTTTGAAACATAGACATCGTGACCACCTTCGTATTGTTCAAAAAGAAGAAATCCTTAATCGCCTGTTGCCTTCCGCTGCTGGTTTTACTGTTACAGTTTTTACTTTCCTAAGGTTAGTGTTATGTTTCTCCTTATTTATTCTTCCTAATGCGATTTCCATCAACCTTTTTACATTTTCAGAAGCTCGAAAAATCTTGTTACTGTTATCTTACCGATGTTTTTCATATCCGAGGCTTAGAAATTGCTCACATATTTTTTTTCCCTTTATTGTTGCTGTTAATTTTTGATTTTATTCTTTGTAACTTTTTCATTTTACATTATATTTTCAAATCACTTTACTTCTTTTTATTAAATAGCAATTTTGTATCTCCTTCATTTTAAAACTCTTGTCACACTAGTATTTATTATAAATTTCCCTTTTATTTCTTTAATCTTGTCTATGAGTTCAAGTTGGTACATTGGTGTTTTAATGCCACAGTTGTGTCCACTTTTCCCACCTAATGAAGGATCGTATTGCTATTTAGACTATTATTTAAATCATACTATTAATTAGAAAATAGTGTAACAAATTCTGGTATTTGCTTATAATTTTTTTTTATAAAAATTAACTATTAAATGTACTATAAAATGATTAATTAAGCATTATTAAATATTAATTATTAAATATTAAATATTAATTTTTTTTTTCTGTTTTAATAATTATTAAATATTAAATATTAATTTTTTTTTCTGTTTTAACAAACTTAAAAAGAAATTGCTTATTTCAATAAACAGCATAGCATAATAAAAATTTAAGGATATTGGTAAAAAATAAAAATAAAAATAAAAATAAATAAAAAATATGTTATTGAAATGATCTCTTTTTTTCCTTGCATCAAAAGACTTTTCTTTTCACAAAAAAAAAAAAAAAAAAAAAAAAAAAACTATCTATGTCTTTATACAATTTTTCAAGTTGAGAGACGTTTTAAAAAATCTTAAGCAAATGAAGTTCTATTTACATAAAAGGAAAAGTAATAATTTTAATTTTATTAAATTTATTCGTTAATATTTAGTATTTATATGCATCGTATCAGGATTAGAAAACTTCTATCTCTTTGAATTATTTCAAGAATTTATTGAATTACTTTTTTGTCTTGTAGATTATTAAAAAATAAAATAAAATAAATAAATAAAATAAAATAAAATAAAAATATTTCTTAAAAATTCGTTATAAACCGGAAAATAAGTTAAATATATGTATATTTGTGATACTTTATGCTTTTTTATTCTTCCTTTGTAAATGAAAATTGTTTTTTGATATTGATTAATCACCAAAACTGTAAACAATAGTAATTCTTGTAATGGCAACGAGCTGACGGTTGGATTGAATCGTCTGTGGCGCCACCTCGTCGAGGGAAAAACTAACACCGCTGTGGGGATCCCCACAAAGATGAAAGCCGCGATGAAAACCACATGAAGCAAGTGACGTCTCCATATTATGTTTAAATTAGTTAATATGCTCCAATTTTTAAATTTTATTAAAAGGTATAGAATTATTTAATTATATAGCATACGTTATATTATATTTAATTTCTCTGTCCAGTACTTTGCAGTTAATAACACTGCACTATTAGATTACACAGACCGACAAAAAGGAAGTTGACAAAATTTGATTTCATGATTTCAGCTGATCTTTATGTTTTTTGATATGCTGAAACCGAAAACGCAGCCCATTTTTCTCTATCACGTATAGATTTTTGTCAATACAGGATGTTTACCGACACGATTTCTTACATATATTATCATAACAATCGGTTGGTTGGTTAATATGGTTTTAAGTCACACTAGTGCTTCACAATTACAACAATAGGCTTCTATTATTAATTAATCATGGAAACATGCTATAAAATTACTATATAATTATACTAGCAGGCTACGCCCGCTTCGCTGGTCAATATTTTTAAATGAATCACAATAATTAATGAATTCTCAAAATTGCATTAATTTTTATCATGTGATAAAATAAAAGAAAAAAAATTCTCATCGGGAAAAATGTCGCATCGGGTCCCCACTGCCTTCGGCAGCGTAGACCCGTGCGCTGCGCGCACGTACTCCTTCACCATCCTTATGACTTCTCAAAATTCCACGTTATTACTCATAAAATTTCATTCTTAAAAAAAGGAATTAAAAAATATATCATTTAGCATCGGGTAAAAACTGACACCGGGACCCCACTGCTTTCGGCAGCGCAGACCCACGCGCGCTGCCCGCGCACGTTTCAGGATGTGCGTGCGCTGTACACGCATATTCCTTCTCAACTCAAACTTTTATTATTAAGAAATTAAAATTAAAAAGAAATCTTTTATTATCGGGGAAAAACTCGCAACGGGTGCAAAACCCATGCGCGCTGCGCGCCTATTCCTTCCCCACCCTTCCAGCCCCTCCTAATTAACTTACAAATACCAATTTTGGACGGTCTTACTCAATTAGCTGAGATGCAAAAGAAAACCTTATCAGGACACCTTAAATTTGTAAATCAGGTGAAATCTCGAATTCCACTTTCGATAATATAAAAGAACTTTAAAATATCTTTCGAATGATGTATTAGAAATAATTTTATCATAATTAGAATTTGAAATATTTAAATTTACAAAAATTACAGCGCCATCTTGCGGTAGAAATTTCTGTAATCTATTGTTCCATTCCAGATCAACAAAGCTTTCAAATGATGTGTTACTCATGAAATTATTTTAATTAGTAGATGAGATACAAAAGAAAACCTAATCAGGAAACCTCAAAACGTGTAAATCGGGTGAAATCCCGAATTCCATTTTTGATAATGTAAAAGTACTTTAAAATATGTATAAACTAAAATAAGCTTTCAAATGATGTATTACTTATGAAATTTTTTTAATTAATAACTGATATACAAAAAATAAAAAACTGATTCAGGACACCTCAAAACGTGTAAATATGGTGAAAACTTTCGATAATTTAAAAGAACTTTAAAATATCTTCCGAATGATGTATTAAAAATAATTTAATCATAATTAGAAATTGAAATATTGAAATTTTAAAATATTACAGCGCCATCTGGCGGTACAAATTTCTGTATTCCACTGTTCGACTCCAAATAAAAAAAGCTTTCTAATGATGTATTACTTATGAAATTATTTTAATTAGTAGCTGAGATACAAAAGAAAACTAATTCAGGAGACCTCAAAACGTGTAAATCTGGTGAAAACTTTCGATAATATAAAAAAAACTTAAAAATATCTTTCGAATGATGTATTTAAAATAATTTAATCATAATTAGAAATTGAAATATTGAAATTTTAAAATATTACAGCGCCATCTGGTGGTAGAAATTTCTGTAATCAACTGTTCAATTCCAAATTAAAAAAGCTTTCTAATTGTGAAAATATTTTAATTAGTAGCTGATATACAAAAGAAAACCTAATCAGGAGACCTCAAAACGTGTAAATCGGGTGAAATCCCGAATTCCATTTTCGATAATGTAAAAGTACTTTAAAATGTGTATCAACTCAACAAAGCTTTCAAATGATGTATTACTTATGAAATTTTTTTAATTAATAACTGAGATATAAAAGAAAACTGATTCAGGACACCTCAAAACGTGTAAATCTGGTGAAAACTTTCGATAATTTAAAAGAACTTAAAAATATCTTTCGAATGATGTATTAAAATTAATTTAATCATAATTAGAAATTGAAATATTGAAATTTTAAAATATTACAGCGCCATCTGGCGGTACAAATTTCTGTATTCCACTGTTCGACTCCAAATAAAAAAAGCTTTCAAATGATGTATTACTTATGAAATTTTTTTAATTAATAACTGAGATATAAAAGAAAACTGATTCAGGACACCTCAAAACGTGTAAATCTGGTGAAAACTTTCGATAATTTAAAAGAACTTAAAAATATCTTTCGAATGATGTATTAAAATTAATTTAATCATAATTAGAAATTGAAATATTGAAATTTTAAAATATTACAGCGCCATCTGGCGGTACAAATTTCTGTATTCCACTGTTTGATTCCAAATAAAAAAGCTTTCTAATGATGTATTACTTTTGAAATTATTTTAATTAGTAGCTGATATACAAAAGAAAACCTAATAAGGAGACCTCAAAACGTGTAAATCGGGTAAAATCCCGAATTCCATTTTCGATAATGTAAAAGTACTTTAAAATGTGTATCAACTAAAATAAGCTTTCAAAAGATGTATTACTTATGAAATTTTTTTAATTAATAACTGATATACAAAAAATAGAAAACTGATTCAGGAAACCTCAAAACGTGTAAATATGGTGAAAACTTTCGATAATTTCAAAGAACTTTAAAATATCTTTCGAATGATGTATTAAAAATAATTTAATTAGAATTTGAAATATCGAAATTTTAAAATATCTGGCGGTAGAAATTTCTGTAATCTACTGTTCAATTCCAAATCAACAAAGCTTTCAAATAATGTGTTACTTATGAAATTATTTTAATTAGTAGCTGAGATAACAAAAGAAAACCTAATCAGGACAATCCCAAAACCTATATATAGCACGGTAGTCGGGTAATGGAAGTAAAAAGAAAAAGAAAAAGTATTTTTTAGTTCCCTCAAATGTATTTTGTTGCTATGGAAATTTCTATCGTCTATTGAAAGATAGATTACGTGTTGGAATAAATTTTAATTTGCAATTAAAATGTAACTGCTTTGTTTATTAATGAAAATTGATGAAATTTTAACTGCAGGTTGGTTTTGTGCTGAATAGGTTGTATATTAAGTGTTGTGTACGAAAAAGAAAATTTGAAGCACTTTGAAATTTGCAATTTTTAACCTCAGTTAAAGATCATGTGACATTAATGAGTTTCACATGTTTTGTTTCCGTTAGAGACAGCCGTTAAAATCGTCTGCTGAATGCTGATAGAATGCCTCTTTTTAAGCAATATGGATTTGTGGTCATTTTTGCGATCGATATGGGTCAACATCTATATATTAATACGTGAAGCAAAAACTTTGTACCCCTTTTTACGAAAATTGCGCGGACGGAGGATTATGAAATTTCGCACACTTATAGTTTATATAGAGAAGAAGTGCAGAATGCTAATATTTTTTAAAAATACAACGACAAAGACGAGAAATTGGAACATTTGTGAAACGACAAAGGTGCAATTCAAAGCCTATATTATCGGGTTTTATTTCCAGATTAAAATTAGCATTTTCATTTTTTTATACTGTTGCCAAAATTTTGAAATTTCAATTAATAATAAAAAGTTAATATGTTAATAACAATAATAAAAGTTAATAACAATGAGTTATTTTTTAAATAGTTTCATCTGAAAGAGTTATCGCAGAATGCTAATATTTTTTAAAAACACACAAGTTTTGCATTATATATATACTAATTAATCAACTCAACTCAACTCAACTCATTCAATTTGTATAGATCAGTTTCTAAAGAAATCAACCTAAAATAAAAAAAAATAACGATTTTTTCTACTGACGATGAAAGTTTTTTTCTACTTTTATTATGCCTCGACATAGAACATTAACGGGTCGGATTGAGAGACAAAGAAGAAGGAATCTATATTTGCGGACACATAATAATAATAGTAATGAAAATACAAATAGTGTTAATATTATACAGAATGAAGAAGTGAATTTGACAGATAAATTTAAAAGTGCACGAAATGTCATTCCAAAAGTTTTTTATAGTTATGATTGTGGATTAATGGATTTGGAATGCAGGTTTTGCAATGCGAAACATTTTGAATCTGAAGTCACTTTAGGTGACAGAACTGCATTCACTTCATGTTGTCATAAGGGTAAAGCAATATTACCGCCCTTAAGTCAAAATGAATATTTTAAATCATTGTATGATGGACTTATTTCAAATGAACCTTCAATAAAAAGTAAGTCAAAAAATTATTTTGAAAATATTCGCAAATACAATTCATCATTTGCTATGTAGCTCTTAGTCTTTGACAATAGAACCTTAATAATGTTTAAACTTATAATTTTAATTAATTATGGTCGAATTTCGACCACTGGGCGACCACTAGTTTTAATTAATATCTCCGAAACTAATTAAGATTTTTAAATTCTGTTTCGAGGGAAACATCGGAAAGGCTCCAGAGCATCCGTATGTCAATTCTTGTACTTCTGCGTTCAGTAGGGGCTGAACGTATAAAAGAACAGACAGACAGACAGACAGACAGACAGACAGACAGACAGACCTTTCCATTTATTATTATAGATAGATAAATTGGGGGAAGAGTTATGGAAGAAATTGTATAAGCGGGTATTGGCAAAAATCTATACGTGATAGAGAAAAACTGGCTTCATTTTCGGTTTCAGCACACCAAAAAACATAAAGATCAGCCAAAATTATAAAATCAAAATTTTACATGTCGAACTGTGTTATTAATAAATTGTTATTAAAGCAAATTGTTAATGGTATTTTTAAATTCCAAACTCACGAAAAATGTGATACATAGTTCCTGCAGTTATCTGGGTACTTTGAAAACATATTAATAATAAAAGTTAATTATAAGTTGAAAGATAGTTTACTTTACACTGAAGTACTAATAAATTTTCATCACAGATTGATTTTTTTTAAAAAATTATTAGCATTGTAAGCTGAAACGAAAGACAAAGCAGGTTAATATGTTGGAAATACTTTCATAGTAGGTCTTAGAAGTCGTTATCGTGATTGCCATGAAATTTTGAATTAGTATAAAATTGTGAATTAACTCCTTTTGAATTAATTCACGTCATTTTGAAAATATGTTGTGTTGATTTCTTCTTTTCTTTCTTTTTCTTTTTTCTTTTTTTTTTAAGCAATATAAAACTTATTTCAAACACCATAATATAAAACATATCATGTCTTTTTTAATTGCTTAAGTGGATGAAATATTTTATATTTGTTAATGGAAAACAACGGTCATTGGACAAAAGAATTCATAACTTTTTATTGGAATCTAGTTCAATAACGAAAGATAATAACAAATTTAAATTTAACGTTGTGAAATTTTTTTAATAAGAATCCTAAATGCCAGAAAACAAAGAAATTTAGTATTATCAAAATATTTTTTTTAGATCGGTAAAAATTATTTCTGTATAGGAACGCCGATTTAATTCAGAACAGTTAAATTATAAAAAAATAATTCATTATTTAAAAATTCTGGTGATAATGAAATAAAATAAATATGTTATTATGTTCTTCGAAAGGACAAAGAATTCATCTGAAAGAATTTTTTAAACATTTATTCATTTTCTCGATTCTTCTGCTCTCCAAGAACAGCATCTCTCAGATATTCAGCCTAAATCCTTCATATATATGCAGTAGGGTTTTCTGAACAATGTTATAAATACCTGATGCGATTTTTTATGCACAGAAAATGCCTGCATAAAAAAGTGTATAGATGTCAGACAGAACATACAAGAGATTATAAGTGACAAGCTAAATATGCAGTGTGTGTATTCTAGTCATGTTCCAAATAGCCATAAAAGAAACTAAACATGAAAAACTGAACATGTATAAAAAGTTTTATCTACTTTTTGAAGTATACTTTGAGTTGCAAAGCTGCTTATCCGTAAAATGTTTTTATTTTTTTCATTTTGCTACAACGAACCTTTGTTGTTTCGTACAATTTCTACTTGCACATAGTTAAATAAGTTTCAGTTAAACAAAAATTCCAAAAGAAATGATGGCTAGGTATACATAAATTCTTTTTTTCTTTTGCATAATAATTAGTAAAGACACGTAAAATGCATTTTTATAGTATATTATTGTTTATTTTTATGGAACCAAACTACTCTACAACATCACTAACCAAAACTATTTATACACACATATGTACCTACATATATATCTTGAATATTAAAACAATATCATGAATGAAAAAATAAAAGGAGGGAGTTTTAGTTTATATCTGTCGATATTAAAAAGAGCACACGCAAATTGTTAAGAGAATACATTTTCCAAATTTATCACATTAAGATTGACTGGGAATAATTACTGGGAAGAAGAAGAAGAAAAAAAAAAAAAAGAACTGAACATAATATTATGAAAAGGAAATGAAGGAATTTTTGAATTTTAACAAAAGACAACTAGCAGGATAATTTTACTTTTAACTGGTTTAATTAAAATTAGTCAAAATGTCAGATTAATTTAATAAGCTCTAATCCTTTAATTCTTTTAGTTTTGTTTCCGATTAATTTTCCCTTTTAATTATTTTTCTTGTCACAAAAAGTACCCAATTACCTTTTTATCGATATGTTTTTACTTTTTCTGTATTCAAAAGAAGAAATATTGGATTCGTAGAAATTTTCAACTACCAGTTTTCGATGGATTTACACGTTTTGAGATTTCCAGAATAAAATTTGACCATTTTTAGAAAATGTCTGCCTAGCGACTGTAACTCAGGAACAACTGTACATAATTTCATATAAATTTATATGTGAATGCCCCTTGACATAAATTACTGACTATCAACTTTTGGTGCAAATCACACAAAAGGTAGCGCTGCTATACAGTAACTTCCGCAATTTTAGAGAAGCTATATCTCATGAACTCATGCACGGAATTTAATATAAGTTTATATATAGATGCACCTCGACATAAACCAATGCCTATCAACATTTGGTGGCAATCACTCAAGAGGTTGCGCTGCTATACAGCGATTTCTGTAATTTCAGGAAATGCTTTATCCCAGGCTCTATTGCACATAATCGAACAAAATTTAATATGTGGAAAGGTCATTATAAGACATTATGCTGATTTATTTTTGGTGCATATCGACGGATAGAGGGCGCTGCTATACTGCAATTTTCTCCGAGATCGCGAATGATATGAACTGCCACGCAAAAATTCATTCTTGTTGGACATTTAGCATACTACCTCTCTTAGATTAAAATCGTCTGCATACATAATGGAAAGCAAAATTAATAATTCGTACCGCGTGAACATGTATTGGAAAATATAGAAGAAATTTTTCTGATGGCCGCAACATATCAGCTTAAGTTTGTGCAACATTCTTATTATCTATAACTTTATGTAATAATTTCTGCTAATAGCACTCCATAATTTCTAAAATGTATTTATAAATACTAGTATCGTCCAATGGTCGAAATTCAACCACTTTTTTGAAAAGCAAAGTAATTGTCTTCTCGTAAACGGAATTAAACTGCAGCACAACAACGCTACTTGTTGGCCGATATGCACCCAAATTAAAGAAGCATAGTTTTACAGAATATCCATACCATATATCATGTTTGGTGCATTTATACACTATAGAAGTTGAGATATATTCTTGACTTAAATGGTTAAATCTCAGCATAGCAGCACCACCTGTTGCCTGATATATTCAAACAGCTAATCTGCACCAATTTAAACCAGGGTCTAACCAATAAACTATCGTATATAAATTCCGCCCATTGGTACATGCGATAGTATAAAATTTCCCTAACACATACACACACAGACAAATAGTAATTTTCTAAAAAGGAGCGAATCATGTTTAGGATATCTCAAAACATGTAAATTCCTCGAAACCGGGAGTCAAAAGTATTCAAGAATCCAGTACTTTCTTCTATATCATTTTATATGACAGCGCCATCTACCGATTAACATAAACAAAAATTCAATCAATATAATCACTGTAATTAATATTCAGTCGTGCTCAAGAAATCTAAAATGATGTAAATTCATCGAAAACAGGAAATTAAAAAAATTTTGGAATCTTATATTTTTTCATATATATGCAGAAGATTTAATAATAAATCCACTTATTTAAAAATAAGTAGTCAGTTTCAGTTAGTTGAAATGCATTGTGTTGTGTTTTAGCTAAAATATGTGTTTTTAAGTTGGAGCTGACGTAAATCACACACACACATACACACACAAAGTATAAAACTTCGATCTACCACTCATTCTCTCATAATAATTTTTACCACTCTAATGGCCGTTGTCTTTTTTGAATGAAAAATCTGTAGTCGATATTTTAAGAATGCTACATCTATACAAATTACTGTGTCCATGGTTTTATTTGAATTTTAAGTAATTGCCAGATTTAACAACAATTTTATTTAGAAATTTTTTAATACAAAAGAATATGTGTATAAAATGAAAAAGGTGTACAAAAAAAAAAAGTATTTTAAATTACCTTCTTGACATTGTAAGAAAATAATTTTTACATTCTGCAAATCATGTGGAAACAATGTATTCTGAAAATCATTACCAGAATACAAAATTCTGCTAATCATACGTTTCGAATGATACCACTTTCAACCCTCTACCCCCATAATTAATATGTTAAAAGCGTGCCACAAATTTCATGTTTGCCTATTAATATATACTAGTATCGCCCAGTGGTCGAAACTCGACCATTTTTTTTTTTTTTTTTTTTTTTTTTTTGCAAAGCGAGGCAGAGCAAAGTTATTGCCTTGTTATAAACGGAATGCAATTGCAACACAGCTGCGGCAATTGTTTGCCGATATTCACTCTAACTGAATCAGCAGAGTTTTACTTAATATAACTATTTCTCTCTGTAGATGTTAGCCTTTCCTGAAATGAGAGAAAATCGCAACGTGAAAACGCCCCTTGTTGTGTGATACAGCCCAGAAGCTTATAGGTACCATGTCAAACCAAGGCCCAACCAAGCATCAAATTCTGTTAAATTAATTCGATTGGTTCATAAAGTACAGTGTTTGAACAAAAAAGAAAAAAAAAAAAAGATATTTTTTTTTTAAATGGTCGAATTGAGTTCGGGAAATTTCAAAACGTGTAACTTTATCGAAAACCGAAAATCTAAAACTTTTCTGAATCTTATATTTTCTACTTATCTATGCAGAGGAAAGAATAATAAATTCACTTTTTAAAAAATAAAAATAAGTAGTCAATTTCACTTAATTAAAATGCAAGGAAATCTCAAAACGTGTAAATTCATCGAAAACCGGAAATCAAAAGTTTTTATGTATCTTCTACTTGCTTCTTCTACCCACAAAAGCTAGCAATAAAGACACTTTTTAAAAAAAATAAGTAGCCAATTTCAGTTAATTGAAACGTAAAGAAAGCTCAAAACATGTAAATTCAGCAAAAAAAGGAAATCGGAATTTTTTCCGTATCGTCTACTTATACATGCAGCAGTTAGTAACAAATCCATTTTCCTTTTATTTAGTATATTAGTTGAATATTTATTGTTTAAATATCACCCTTTGAAATGAAATGTTTATGTTTACATTCGAAACTGGAAGTTTGCCATTTTTTTTTTCTGGAGTTTTGTGATTTTAAATTAAAATTTTATCAATTTTACAGAAAAAATAACTCAATCAAACACATGTAGACAGTAACTTATATATAACTATACCCAAATATCGGAATTAAAATCGGCAGATAATTTCCGTTATTTTTTAATAATTTTTTACAAAAAATCCAATGGACGATTAACATAGAAAATCTTTTTCATGGCTCCATGGACAGACAGTGACGTCATCACTTCGCTTGCGTATAGTGATGCTACATTACTGTGTCTATGGTTTTATTTGAGCTTTGGGAAATTGCCAGATTTAACAACTTTCTACTTTTAGGTATTTTTTAATGTGAAGGAATACGTGTATAAAAGGGAAAAATGGGGGAAAATGCATAAAAAATAAATGTATTTTTAAATACCTTCTTGACATAGTAATAAAATAATATTTGTATTCGCACCTTCCGGCTAACCATACCTTTCGAATGATACCATTTTCAACCCTCTACTGCCATAATTAATATGTTAAAAAGGGACTACAAATTTTATGCTTGCCTATTAATATATATATATATATATATATATATATATATAGACATAAGTGTGCGATTTCTCCAATCATCCGTTCTTCCAAGATATTTTTCTTTTCAAAGAGAATAAAGTAAAAATCATATTGTTCTAACTTTTTACTTAATCTTAAACCCCAGTAAAGTTATCTATGAGAAATATTTTAACACTTCTTTCATTTCTTCATGGTTTTGCTGGAAGTTTTAATGTCTTTAAAAATTGAGATAATTGGTGTATTTTTTTTATTTAATCTTATTTATTTATCTTTATTTTTTATCTTTTTAAACAAAACATTTTCAGATCAAAAATCAAATATTCTGGTGTGGCACTCATTCTACTTTCTATTACTCTACATAACGACAAGCTTACTGTTACAATTTAAAGTGTGACCTGTACATTTCTAGTGTATTTTCAAAATGAATCAAAATAATTTATTTTACACATATTTCTCTGTGGAAAATCCTCCGTTTGAATACTGCAGCAATATTCATAAACTATTTAAGTCTCTCATTAAATTATTTAATTTATTACAAATAATATACATATTTTTCGTTAACGCCATTCTTTTAATCTTACTCCACTTATTTACATTAACCCTATCTATATATTAACTAGTAATTATAAACTCACTTACGTATTTGAAACAGCAAGAAAATTCATAACAAAACTTGAAATTTATTTCGAACGATTTTCAACTATAGTTCCATTATATACAATATTTTTGTGTGATCCATTAAATTGAGCTTCTACGAGGGAAAGTCAATAAGTGAGCCACAAAAGTCAATAAAAAAATAATTTAAAATGATAATCACTTGGAAACAATTTTTATTTTTCCACATAATCTCCAGCAACGTTGATGCACTTATCCCATTGTTTTATCAGAGTCCCAATTCCAGCTGCATAAAATTCTTTGGGTTGCTGTCTCATCCACAGTAGCACTTCATGTTGAACGTCGTCATCTGAAAATTGTTTGCCTCCAAGATGTTGTTTCAGTGGACCAAACGGATGACAATCGCTTGGGGCTAAATTTGGGCTGTAAGGTGGATGCTGTAGCATCCACAAACAGGTAACATTTCTTTATGAATATTTTTTGATTTAAGTCCTTTCGCCCACAAAAATAAGACCACATCAAGCTGCTATCGTACAATTATTCAGCACAATCGCCATTTTTGAAACTGCATTACGCATGCGTGTGCATGTTCAATATGAATTGAATATCATAAAACTGCATGTTGCTGCCATCTATCACCATTCTTTGTGGATATCTGCTACTACTTTAAATCATGCCATACGCATTTGTGACTTACTTAATGACTTACCCTCGTATATTAAACGTGATTCTGTAATGATAAAATGTATATGTTAGTTTCATTTTGTTTAGTGCTAAGGACGTTAATCCAAGAGAAATTTCTACCATGCACTTAATACATTTGAAAAGTTTTGTATAGAAAAAGAGGATTGGTAGAAAAAAAATAAGGTTTCTTTTTCGAAACGCTTTAATGGGAAAAAGTTGCCAATTGTAATAAGAATAAAAATGACATAAAAGATTATAATCGGCGGACATCTTCTGTTCGCAAATCGTATTTAAATAATGAAAAATATAAAAAATCACGCTTTTTTTTTTTTTTTTTTTTTTTTTTTTAATAATTAAAACTTTTGAAATACATATGCTTCATTTTTCACTAGCATAAATAAATCAAATTCTCATGAATAATCTAGTATTTTTGTATCCGCACAACCTCTTAGAAAATTCAAAAAATTCCCCAATATTTCTCAATTTTCACTGTGTTAATCTTCGTTTGTTTTGCTAAAACAAAATGAACAAAAACTCACTTGAAATAGATTGAACTGATTTGAACTAGAGACGTGTTAGGACGGACTTGAAATGTCAATCCACATCTCCTGAAAAAAGTTGGGAAGTTTACTTTGACGTACGAAAAGATGATACGTTGTTCGTAGAAAAAATTGAATGCCAAGCAATTTCTCAGAAATGTGAATGAAGAACACTGTTCTCTTATTCTGGAATCTGAATCAACTTATATTGGACATATAACTGCTACCACGAGTTACATGTGAACAGTACTGCTACCTCGAGTTACATCATTTGATCGAGTTGATCAAATGATCTAACTCAAAGCATTTTTTCTAGTTTGCCTGATCTATCAATATCATCAGAAAAACTAGAAGTAATAGGGTGTGGTGGTACTCCAACTAACACTGGATGGAAGAGCGGTGTCATACAAAGACCAGAAAATTATGTAGGACGACAGCTGCAGTAAAACATATGTATCGTGCATTTTAATAAGCTTTCTTTTCGCTACACTTTCAAACATATTGACGTCAAACTGAAGTGTCTAAAAGTTTTATTGGACGAATCGGGCACAATTCCCTGCGGTCGATTATGAACACGTAGATTATTCGATTTCTGATACAGACAGGAATTTGCAGGGCAAAGACCAAAAGTATTTGTTGGATATTTAAAATGCAATCACCTTACACTGTTAAAGGTGGTTTCTTAAAAATGAGCTAAATTGTCTCAAAATAGCTCCGAAACAATATATACTTAAATTTGAAAACCCATGTACTCATTTTTGAGTATATTGACATGTCAAACATAGGGATATTGGAATTCTTATGGGTCAACCCCATTTTTGAGCATGTCCATATACTCAAAAATGAGTACAAAGGTTTTCAAATATTAATATATATAATGACCATTATCTGTCATTCACGATTCCGGTTTACACCGCTTCAAAACAGAGACTTTTGGCAGCCATTTTTTTTTCCCGTTTGTTCAATTTAACTTACGAAAACATACATATCATTTTCATACATGTTTTGTATCGCACATATTGTTATTTATTCCCTCTAAAACATTGAAAAACTATTCAATTGTAATGTTTAAATGTTTAATTAAATATAACGGATCACTAGCTATTATAAACATGAACCTATAAATAGAATTATGTAACTTCATGATTATAAACAACGCAATGCCAAATAAAAACAAACATAAACTGTTGCCATTCAGAAAATACAAATTCCAAATGGACAACTCTTTAATTGCGAATGAACGACTCTTTGACAGTTTCATTAAAAAAAACGCTTAAAATATTTCTAAAACATATGGACAATATTCCTGTGACGTCACAGTAGGTAAAATCGCCGAACACGTGGCCGATATTTTGTAAACAAACTAGATTCAAGATGCTATTTTATTGTTATGCATAACATTTTCCTAAATATTTCTCCAGTGAAACTTAATAATCAGATATCTGTTCAAACAAGAACAAAAGAGAAATGTAAACAACTGAATCGATTGATAAAGTTAAGACTATTCCATATCGTAAAATTGCAGAACATTTTATGTACACACACGCACACACACACATATACATATATATATAATGGATAAAAGATTAATAATAACATTTTATACAGACACGAATATATATATAGACATCAAAGCTTAAATAATTAGAATTTCAATCACTTTAATAAAGTAATTTATTAAATGGAACATCCATTTAAATTTGTTAACATCGCCACAGTTCACATGGCAACTTTTAATATTACATATGTTGATTAATAATAGTATATTACTAAAACTGGATTAAAAACAAAACTAAGGTATCACTATCCGCGATTGTAATGAAAAGCTCGCCCTCTGGTGGGCTAAGGTGAAATTATCACACCACTGCATATCATCATATTATGCAATCGATTTTCCATGATGTAATGGCGGAGAAAGAGCAATAATAAATACACGTGGCTATTATATTTACTAACAACTGCAGTTCAGAGAGCGTCATCTATCGATCATTACAAACGCGGATATCACTCTTACTTCAATTTCATATAATCTGTAACTCTTATAAATAATATTGCAAGATAAAAATTTTCAAGCCACAATGCTTTTCTATGGTAGAGTTGAGGATTGTTTGCCTAACCAGCTGATATTCTTGTAGCCTCGAACCCAAAGTGGGAATATGGTCCATTAAAGCCTTAAAAATCTTAAAATATTTGTAAAAACATATTAAAGTCTTTAAATATTTTTATCAAGCTTCATTATTTGTTTACATTGTAAGGTATGATTGGCGTCGAGTTCAGTACGTAAATGTCGCCAGTTGATTTTAGTTTTGAAATTAGTGTAAAGTTATAGTTGGGATAGAATGTTTGGTTGGGCAAGTAAAGGTCACCAGTTGAAATGAGTATTGAAAGTAGGGTAGTCTAAGGTGATAATGTCGAGTCAAGATAAAATGTTCGGTTGAGAATGAGAAAGTCCCTAGCTGGATCCTGGATATTTTGGCGATGTTGTGTGTGAGATAGCTGGTTGGGAGTATAGAGTAGAGGTGAATTTGGGTTAGCATGGAGTGTCTGTAATTATTAGATAGTTAGTTAGAAAATACGCAAGCAAAGTGATGACGTCACTGGGCGTCAGTGGATGCAAGAAAAAGATTTCCTATGTTAATCGCCCATTGGATATTTGTAAAAAATTATTAAAAACTAGCAGGCTTTGCCCGCTTCGCTGGACATTAAACGTAAATGAGTTGTCAAAATCCCATATGATAATTAATAACCTAAGATCTCGCTGTGATTGGTAGAGGTTTTCTCGCTCGCAACGTGGGGAGTCTGTGTCCCCGCTGTCTTCGGCACAACTTACCCACTTCTTACTTCCCCTTCCTCAGCGGGTGAGCTCGAAGTTTTGCAAAATCCCACTAATTTACATAATGCGTACACTTAATCAATATCCACACACCAAAATTCGCCATTCTAAGATAATTCAAAGCGAATTCAAACGGAAAACATGTTTTTACACATGTTTATTGCCCTCCGACTCCGAGAAGGGGGGGGGGAGGATATCGAATTTCGTGAAATCCAGTTACAATAAGTTCCGGATGCATACAAACACTTAACGCATCAAATTTCGTGACCACAGAAGTCTTTAATAGAAAATATTATAAATAAATAAATACAAAAAGCACAGCTTTAGTATGCACAGCTTTCGTGACTTTAAATATTTTAAGCCATTTTTTGCGATGAACTGAATTGATTATCTCAATTGTGCAATTAAAGATCTTGGCGAGAAACGTCCGAGCTACTTCGGTACCGAATTTCAAATTTTGCCAAAGGGATCCAATACGAAAGCTGTTCCATACACATAAAGGAACAACTATAGTATTTCCCCACAGCTGAATTTGGCGATTATGGCTAAATCATAAATCTAAAAATCATAAATCATAAAGCATAAATGATAAAATCATAAGCTAAATTATAAATCATAAAATCATAAATCCAAAATAAATAGCATGCAGGCTGCCATATTATATCGCAAACAGTTCAGAACGACATAGTTATCGTTCAAATCGGCGACAAAGAAAAATCGCCAAATTCAGCTGTGGGGAAATACTATACTTGTACCATAAACAATTTTAATAAAATCGAAATTATAATAATTTACAATTAAGAGGAGAGCATAAAAGAACCTCATAAGGCACATAAGAACTACAAAAAATTTTGTTTTACTCTTGGAAAGAAAAGTACTGCTTAATTAAATAAAAATATTAAACTAATGCCAAATATCTCTATGAAAATATTTAACCATGTGCAAATTCCTAATTAAAAAAAAAAAAAATCACCAACTTTTGTAGGTATTTTTCTCTCAAATTTGTATTTTTATTCACGTGAAATTAAAAATATTTCATTTTATTTCTGGAAAATAAAAAAATATATAAATGCGTATATATAAATACAAAACCTTCTACCGAATCTGGGTTGAAAACAGAAAAAGGGTAAAATAAATTAGAAATATCAGACCTATATTTATAAATTTGATACCAAATGAAAGGGGCGATTTTTCTGAATCCAGGGGTGCAAACAGTTTTTCGATGCGACAATTAGATTTTTAAAAAATAACTAAAGTATGAAATTTAAGTGCAACGAAAAAACGGAAAAAGGAAAAAATAAATTAGAAATATCAGACCTATCGTTACAAATTCAGTACCAAATGAAAGGAGTGATTTTTCTGAATCCTGGGGTGTGAACAGTTTTTCGATACGACAATTAGATTTTTTAAAAGTAACTAAAGTATGAAACTTAGATGGCAACACTTCATTTCAATATTTTCATAATTTGTAGTGCGAATCACGCGAATAAAAAAGTCTTTAACTTAAAAATTTATTTTTATATTTTATTTTTCCATTCAAAGCGTTTTAGTGAAAAAATATTTATGGCGCATGCGCAGGCGTTTTTTACCCACAATTTAAACACTAATCATAATTGTGAAAATTTCTATAGATATAATTTTAAGTTGGGTGAAGACCTAAGTTTCTGCCAAGCGCCGTTGAATTCCGTCCAGCCGTTCTCGAGTGATGCCCGGACAAACGTGTTTTAGTCTTTTACCCCCCCAGGGAAGAACGGGGAGGAATTTCTGAAAAGTTGATAGATATAATTTTAAGTTGGGTGAAGACCTAAGTTTCTGCCAAGCGCCGTTGAAATTCGTACAGCCGTTCTAGAGTGATGCTCGGACAAACGTGTTTTAGTCTTTTACCCCCCAGGGGGAACGGGGAGGAATTTCGGAAAAGTTGATAGATATAATTTTAAGTTGGGTGAAGACCTAAATTCCTGCCAAGCGCCGTTGAATTCCGCCCAACCGTTCTCAAGTGATGCCCGGACAAAAAAAGCGACATACGGACACGATGACACACACACACACACACACACACTCAGGCAAAATTTTCTGAAGTCATTTTTGGCTTTCATGGTGTGTGAAACGTGAAGATATCGCAAGATTTTTTGATTCCGACAAATTTACAGACAAAAGTCTGATTTTATTAATATAGATTGAGGAAAATTATTTCCCGATTTTAATTACCATATTTCGGTATAGATATGTATTAGTTATCGTGTGCATGCGTTAGATTAAGTTGTTTTTGCTGTAAAATTGATAAAATTTAAATTCAAAATTTTAAAACTTTAGAAAAATAAAATAGCAAACTTCCATATTCGATTGAAAACATAAGCATTTCATTTCAAAGGATGATATTTACACAATAAATATCCAACTAATATACTAATTAAAAGGAAAATGATAAATATTCTATCATAATTTGAAGTCAAATTTGTTTTCAAATGTCTAAATAAAGTGTCTGATATAAGATACTCATATGTTGCAGCGGAATAGATTTAATATATCTGTCATCCTTGGCGGAAAAAATATATCGCCAAATTATTTGGCGAACATATTTTATTCCTTTCAAAAATCATGGTTATTTTAACAACTTATATTAAGAGAGCGATGAATTATATGAAACCATATTTCGTACATTACATATTACGAAAATAAACATCTGGCATGTATATTTTCGTAGTATGTTTTTAATCGCCAAATACAAAAAACGCCAAAGATGACACAGTTTTGAAATTTAAAATTTTGTCAATTTGACAGCAAAATAACTCAATCTAACACAGGGATACGATAGCATATCTATACCCAAATACGGGTATTAAAATCGGGAAATGATTTTCCTCGATTTTTAATTATTTTTTACAAAAAATACAATGGACGATTAATATAGGGAATTTTTTTTTTCTTGCATCCACGGACGGTCAGTGACGTCACACTTCGCTTACGTATTTGGAAACAGGATCTTCGATAGTCTTAAAAAAAGGTATTTTGTTAAAATGAAGTGAATCGTTATTTACTTCCTCTTACCCATAGGGTCGAGAAAGTATTGTTTTAGGGTCGAATTTTCGAACGTGAGTTTTTGTTATACTTACATGTTCTGAGGTCCCCTGAATACGAAAATCACGTTTTTAGCGAATGGTCTCTGTGTCTGTCTGTCTGTCTGTGTGTCTGTTATCAGCATATCTCAAGAACAAATAGTAGCAGAAATTCCAAACTCGGTATTCTAAATGTGTATCATATAGGGATGCTACAGTAAGCTTTTCGTTAAGATGAAGCAAATGGTTCGTGTACAGGGACATTCAAATACATTACGTCTATGGGGGAAATTGCAGGTAAGTAGAATTTAACATCTATAGACTGCACTAAACCAAATGAAACGAATACATATTTTTTGTAATAGAGATAGTCAACTGGGAAAATTTTTTTTGTGTATGTAGGAGCCTCGCCTCCCCCCTGGGGTAGATGTCCTCCCTCGAGTGGAGTAAATTTTCATGATGGGTATCTTTCAAAAGAGCTCGCCAATACCTTTAAAACGAATGGTTGAACCATCGATCTACGATAATTTAAAATAAAGTTATTGATTTCTTTCATCGTTAACATTTTTTTTTTTTTTTTTTTACTTTAATATTGAGAATAAATTCAACTTTTTTTTGGATATTTTGTGTTATACTATTTCTCTAATATGGAAATCGTCTGTATTATCATACAAGATAACTTTTTTAAATAATAATTTTAATAAATTATTTTTTTTAAACTGAATTATTTTTTAATAACCGAATTAAATTCTATATAAATGTAGGTGCATTAATGAAACGGGGGGTTGAGGGGGGCCAGAACTAATTATCATATAAAACTCTTCCGAAGCCTAATTTGAATTGTTTAACATAGGTTTACATAACAGTACTCTTTATCTCACCTCTTAATCTCCAACCTGTACTTATAGCATTAAATTTCAGGGTAAGAGAAAGTCGTGTGAGTGATACACTAGATTATTCTTATTATGAGGACTTTAAATAGAGCACTTAACGGAACACTGGGATGTGTTGTTGCTGTTTTCGGGCCTATATTTTTTGTCAACCAGCAGTTTTTTTATTGTCATTCATATTTATTGATGGGGTAGAATTTTTTTAATTTCAGAACGAAAATTACAAAATATCGAAACACATTTGATTTATAAACAAAAACTGAAAATACATTTAAATGATCACGTGGTAATCTTCATGATCTAAACATTGTTTTCAAGATTTATCTTTCACATTCCGTCATTTTTGACGGGGTTATATACTAGTAAGTATATATTGGTTTGGAGCTATTTTGCGACAATTTAGCTCATTTTTAAGAAAGTATTATTTACAGTGTAGGGCATTATTCAACACACTTGGCAAATCAGAATTATTTTATTTTGTAACATTTCAGAAGACTAATTGCGCCCAATCGATTCCTCGAATTGTATATAGTTTCATCTGATCCATCTGAAAACTTACAAGAAATAGTTGTTTTTACCTTAAAATCATGCATGCCTGCTTAGTTTACAAAAAAAAAAAAAAAAAAAAAAAGAGTAAATATTTTACTTACAGACCAAAATCACGGTCAAACCAAACCAAACATCACGGTATTTAACCAACGAATTACTTTAAATTGCCAACACTGTAATACAATGATCCAGAGAATATTCCGTTGTCAATGTATGAAAACATGTTCGAGAGCTCGTTTAGAGAAGAATCTTACAAAGCCTCGAATAGAAAAAAAAAAAAAAAAATGTTAGAAATTTCATACGACCGAAGATAAAATTTAAAGCTTCCTATTACATTGATATTATTAATTGGAATTCTTGTGTGATGTATCTTTGAACAATTCTGCGAGACCTAACCGAAAATCAGATTATCATTCATGAATTCTGAAATTACGCCCATCGGAGAAATACTAAAATTTCTGTGTCACACACAGACTGCAGAGCAGTGAGTCAAACACGTGACAGAGACCTCAAATAAAGTACGTTTTTCAGCCTTTTTTCTTTGATGAAATTCGTAGTGAATGCAGCGACGAATAAATAGCTTATATATGACATCCTTCACCTTCGAAATGTAAGCTTTCCTTTCACTATTTCGGAAATTTTGGCGTTGGTTTTATAACTATGTACCAGTTCCTACCTTCTGACAAACCGCTGTTTACTAATAGGTGTACTATTTTGCAGTATATGTCACGCTAAATTCGTTTTAAAATTTCTTACTATACCCAAAATTTTATTAACGCTTTCGCGATCGCTGACGTAGATTCACATCATTTGAAAATCTCTAACTCCACCCATGGGCGTTTCTTTCGCAATTCGTTTCTTAAAAATATACTTAATATTCATATTTGTACTCTCAATATGGATATAAACGCTTTGATTACAAAGAGTATAACTATAATGTGTATCCATTTGTAATATAAATATGAATATGGAAAATTTTGTTCTGCAATATTGTAACTGGGAAGAATAACGCCCACTGTGATCTTACTGTAAAAAAGACAAAAACATGCGGTCGTGAAAATGTTAATATACGTCATTGATGTACATTATAAATAATATGTCATTAGTTCTCTATGTCCTTATCTCAATTAAAAATGATATAAATAGCGCAATTTATTTGTGTACAAGGACAAAATATTCCCGATGCATTATAATCTTAAAGAAACATTTGTTTAAAGCGTATTCTTGTATTTTTATGCTACATCAAAAATTAAATGAATATACATCATTCAGATCCTTATTTTGTTTCTATTGAACAACGTATTACTTGAGTAGTTTATTTGCTTATAACACCTCACCAGTTTACAGGATGAGTTTAAAGTTGTTCATATGCATCATGCGATGTTAAAAAAAGAATTACCCTATGTAACATTCTAGTGTTATGTGAACTTTTTAGTATATCATATGGTGGTCAAGTAAGTTTTAGATTATCAAAAGGGCTACATAAACACTATCCTTTTTATGATTTTTCATGGAATGCTTTTGTGAGATTAAATATTTAATATTTAATATTTAGTTACAAAATGTAATTTTCTACCCTTCCTGTTTCTGGAGTATATACAGAAAAGTAATATGTTCTGTAGTTTTTCTTTGAAAGTTATGCCATAAAAAGTCATTTTCAGACTTAATTACAGTGTTAAAATTCATTAGTAGGTTAAACAATAAGACGGTTAACTGGAACTGGAAACTGATTATAATCTATGTGAAAGGCATGATTTTTTTTCACGCTTAAAAATTTCTACCATCTTAAGACTTTTTACAGTGTATTTCAAGTATATTCTATCTCTCTCTGTTAGCTAGTTTTAATTTTGTATTCTTCGCTATTTAACACTTTCCAACAAGGTTGAAAAGTGTTTATGACTTCGGTTTGTCTGTCTGTCTCTCCGTCTGTCTGTCTGTCCATCTGTTTGTCTGTCTGCCCGCACTCTAACTGCCGTAAATATTTATGGAATTTCTTGAAACTGATATATAATATTCAAGTTCACTATCGGGCGGTCCCTATTGAAAATGGAGTTAATACCTTTACTGGTTTGTGTACAGGGTCACCCGAAATTATTTCAAAGCATTGTATTCTATGAAAAGCATTTCTACAAACCATATTTTCATACCTTTACTCTAGACATATCTTTTTGAAATTCGAATATGTTATTCAAGTTCACTATCGAACGTTCTCTATTGAAAATGGAGTTTGTAGCTCTACTGGTTTGTGTACAGGGACACACGAAAGTATTTCAAAGCATTGTGTTCTATGAGAGATATTACTATAAACCATATTTTCATACATTTACTGTAGACATATCTTAATGAAATTGAAATATGTTATTTAAGTTCACCATCGGAAGTTCCCTATTGAAAATGGATTTTATACCTCTACTGGTTTGTGTACAGGGACACCCGAAAGTATTTTGAAGCATTGTGTTCTACGAGAGGTATTTCTATAAATCATATTTTAATACCTTTACTGTAGACATATCTTATTGAAATTCAACTATGTTATTCAAGTTTACTATTGGATGTTTCCTGTATAAAATGGAGGAAATACCACCATCTGGTTATACACAGAGACACTCAAAAGTATTCCAAAGCATTGCGTTCGGTGAGAGATATTTCTATAAATCAAATTTTAATAACTTTACTTTCATAGAAGTTTTAGGAAATTGAAATATGTTATTTATCTGCACAAAAGAATGCTTTCCATAGAATATCGCATGATTAGCATTATATTTACAGGGTGGCACAAAAATATCCAGCTTTATTAAGAGCTATTAATAAAAAATTGCTGGAAATGCACTTTCGTTTACGTTAAGCGTTTTTAACACTTTCTAACATTTTTTAAGTGTGAATATGATTTCAGTTTTGTGTATCTGCATGTCCGTCTGTCTGTCTGCCTATCTGTCCGAGCTCTAACTCCCGTAAATATTTATGGAATTTCTTGAAACTGATATTCAAGTTCACTATCGGACGTTCCCTATTGAAAATGGAGTTTATACCTCTACTGGTTTGTGTACAGGGAGACCCGAAAGTATTTCAATGAATTGTGTTCTATGAGAGGTATTTATATAAACCATATTTTCACACCTTTACTGTAGACTTATCTTATTGAAATTCAAATATGTTATTCAAGTTCACTATTGGATGTTTCCTGTATAAAATGTTGGAGAATATCACCATCAGTTTAAGTAGAGGGACACTCAAAAGTATTTCAAAGCTTTGCGTTCTGTGAGAGATATTTCTATAAATCAAATTTTAATAACTTTACTTTTCACGAAGTATTCGGAAATTGAAATATGTTATTTATATGCACGAAAAAATGATTTGCATAGAATATAGCAGGATTAGCATTAGATTTACAGGGTGGCACAAAAAGATCGAGTTATAATAGGAGGTATTAATAAAAAATTCCTAGAATTGTACTTTCGTTTACGTTAAGCATTTTTAGCACTTTCTAGCATTTTTTAAGTGTGAATATGATTTTAGTTTTGTGTATCTGCACGTCCGTCTGTCTGTCTGCCCGAGCTCTAACTCCCGTAAATATTTATGGAATTTCTTGAAACTGATATATGTTATTCAAGTTCACTTTCGGATGTTCCCTATTGAAAATGGAGTTTGTACCTCTACTGGTTTGTGTACAGGGACACACGAAAGTATTTCAAAGCATTGTGTTCTATGAGAGATATTTCTATAAACCATATATCCATACCTTTACTGTAGACATATCTTAATGAAATTGAAATATGTTATTTAAGTTCACTATCGGACGTTCCCTATTGAAAATGGATTTTATACCTCTACTGGTTTGTGTACAGGGACACCCGAAAGTATTTTAAAGCATTGTGTTCTATGAGAGGTATTTCTATAAATCATGTTTTAATACCTTTACTGTAGACATATCTTAATGAAATTGAAATATGTTATTCAAGTTTACTATTGGATGTTTCCTGTATAAAATGGAGGGAATACCACCATCGGGTTATACACAGAGACACTCAAAAGTATTCCAAAGCATTGCGTTCTGTGAGAAATATTTCTATAAATCAAATTTTAATAACTTTACTTTTCACGAAGTATTCGGAAATTGAAATATGTTATTTATATGCAAAAAAGAATGATTTGCATAGAATATAGCAGGATTAGCATTAGATTTACAGGGTGGCACAAAAAGATTGAGTTATATTAAGAGGTATTAATAAAAAATTGCTAGAATTGTACTTTCGTTTACGTTAAGCATTTTTAGCACTTTCTAGCATTTTTTAAGTGTGAATATGATTTCAATTTTGTGTATCTGCATGTCCGTCTGTCTGTCTGTCCGAGCTCTAACTCCCGTAAATATTTATGGAATTTCTTGAAACTGATATATGTTATTCAAGTTCACTTTCGGATGTTCCCTATTGAAAATGGAGTTTATACCTCTACTGGTTTGTGTACAGGGACACCCGAAAGTATTTCAAAGCATTGTATTCTATGAGAGGTATTTCTATAAACCATATTTTCATAACTTTACTGTTGACATATCTTATTGAAATTCAAATATATTATTCAAGTTCACTATCGGACGATCCCTTTTGAATATGGAGTTTGTACCTCTACTGGTTTGTGTACAGGGACACACGAAAGTATTTCAAAGCATTGTGTTCTATGAGAGATATTTCTATAAACCATATTTTCATACCTTTACTGTAGAGATATCTTAATGAAATTGAAATATATTATTTAAGCTCACCATCGGACGTTCCCTATTGAAAATGGATTTTATACCTTTACTGGTTTGTGTACAGGGACACCCAAAAGTATTTTAAAGCATTGTGTTCTACGAGAGGTATTTCTATAAATCATATTTTAATACCTTTACTGTAGACATATCTTATTGAAATTCATATATGTTATTCAAGTTCACTATCGGACGTTCCCTATTGAAAATGGAGTTTGTACCTCTACCAGTTTGTGTACAGGGACACACGAAAGTATTTCAAAGCATTGTGTTCTATGACAGATATTTCTATAAACCATATATTCATACCTTTACTGTAGACATATCTTAATGAAATTGAAATATGTTATTTAAGTTCACTATCGGACGTTCCCTATTGAAAATGGATTTTATACCTCTACTGGTTTGTGTACAGGGACACCCGAAAGTTTTTTAAAGCATTGTGTTCTTTGAGAGGTATTTCTCTAAATCATATTTTAATACCTTTACTGTAGATATACCTTAATGAAATTGAAATATGTTATTCAAGTTTACTATTGGATGTTTCCTGTATAAATAGAGGGAATACCACCATCGGGTTATACACAGAGACACTCAAAAGTATTCCAAAGCATTGCGTTCTGTGAGAGATATTTCTATAAATAAAATTTTAATAACTTTACTTTTCACGAAGTATTCGGAGATTGAAATATGTTATTTATATGCACAAATGAATGCTTTGCATAGAATATAGCAGGATTAGCATTAGATTTACAGGGTGGCACAAAAATATCCAGTTATATTAGTAAGTATTAATAAAAAATTGCTAGAATTGTACTTTCGTTTACGTTAAGCATTTTTAGCACTTTCTAGCATTTTTTAAGTGTGAATATGATTTCAGTTTTGTGTATCTGCCTGTCCGTCTGTCTGTCTGTCCGAGCTCTAACTCCCATAAATATTTATGGAATTTCTTGAAACTGATATATGTTATTCAAGTTCACTTTCGGATGTTCCCTATTGAAAATGGAGTTTATACCTCAACTGGTTTGTGTACAGAGACATCCGAAAGTATTTCAAAGCATTGTGTTCTATGATATTTATTTCTATGGGGGGTATTTTCATACCTTACTGTAGACATATCTTAATGAAATTGAAATATGTTATTCAAATTCCTTATTGGATGTGTCCTGTACAAAGTGGAGGAAATAACACCACCGATTTATATACAGGGACACTCAAAAGTATTCCAAAGCATTGCGTTCTATGAGAGATATTTCTATAAATCAAATTTTAATAACTTTATTTTCCACGAAGTTTTAGAAAATTTAATTATGTTATTTAAATGCACAAAAAAATCTTTGCGTAGAATGCAGCATGATTAGCATTAGATTTACAGGTTGACACAAAATTATCCATTTATATTAAGAGCTATTGATAAAAAAATGCTTGAATTGTACTTTCGTTTACATTAAACGTTTTTAACACTTTCTAACATTTTTAAGTGTGAATATGATTTCAGTTTGTGTATCTATCTATCTATCTGTCTATTTGTCTGCCCGCGCTCTAACTCCTGTAAATATTTATGGAATTTATCGAAACTGATATATTTTATTGAAGCTCACTATCGGTTGTTCCATATTCAAAATGGAGTGGATGTCTCTTCTGGTTTGTGTACAGGGACACCCAATAGCATTCGAAAGCATTGTGTTCTATGAGTGTTATTTTTATAAATATTTTCTGTATAGAATGTTCCCCATTTGATATGACATTAATAGGTTCAGTACAACTAATTTGTTTACAGGGTCAACAACAACAAGAAAAATGCCATTGCATTACGTTTTAGGACATAATTTTTTGAAAGTTATATTTAAAAGTCTTTCTACTGAAAAAATCATAAAAATATTGAAATGTATTGTTTATATTCTAAAATAATGTTTTGTATAGAATATGATATGATTAACGTTCTGATTTATAGGGCTACACTAAAATATTCAGAGATATCAAAAGCTGTAATTATATATTTTAATGGCTGCATTTTCTTTTGCGTTAAGCCTTTTTAACACTTTCTAAAATGCCTAAGAGTAATTTTAAAATCAATTAGTCTATCTGTATATTTTTCAGTCTTTCTGTCTGTTTTGTGATAACGTACGGAAAGAATTTTAAAAGTTATTCGATACAACAATTACGTTCAGTTGGAAAGTGTTACTAATCAATGCGTACTGCATGATTTTTCTTTCTTGTTTGAGTTTTAAATTCAGTCAATAATGCTTTAGTTAATTTCTGGTAAAATTTCCAGCAAGACACAATATTTTAATTTAAATTAAATTTTATTACAGTGTTTCGAAATTACTCGGGAGATTAGATTAACTTGTTCAAAGTTAGCATTTTTTTTATCATTAAACTGAAAAAAAAAAAAAAAAAAAAAAAAAAAAAGCGTAAATTGTGAAGCAGAATATTTAGGGAATACCAAAATAAAATAGTTTGAATTTACACACATATCCTAAAACTAGCAGTGAGGATGCGTCCAAAATGTTGGATGCCAGCTTGACTGACAGTTTAAAATTTGGAAAACCTCCAGTAATTCCAAACTCTGTGTTATTGTCCATTTTCTCTGAGTCAGATGACTGTCACCCCTATTTTAGCATTGGACTCGCTGAATTAGCACTTCCGTAGATGCTTCCATAGTTTCATGAATCGTGGTTGAAGAATACATATATTTGTTTGTTTGTTTGTTTGTTTTTCATACAGAGAACTATGTATCAAATCAAAAATGGTACACTTTTTCTGCACATTTCATATTGTAATGAATTTCAAACCCATGTATTATTTTTTTTTCTATTTGTTATAATTTTAGTTTAATAAAGTACAACTAAAAGATTCACTGAATGTAAATCGTTAAGTTTATCAAATTATTTTATGTGGTGTTACTACAATAGTTTTGTAAATCATATACATAATATTTTTTAATAATAAAGTTCTGTATCAGTGATGGCGCTAACAACTTGGGGGGAGGGGGGGGGAGTCTTCCCTCAAGATAATTGAAGGAACCCCTACTCAAAAAAATAATACTTTACTTTTTTTTTTTTTTAAATAATTCACTTTCAGCATGAACTTATTTAATTACAGAAAACTGGTAGAAATCACATAAAAAATTGTTATAAAAAAATCCCTATATCCAAAACTCGTAATACTTGGTAGGTATGCTCGTGTAATAATAATTAAAACATGATTGTCATATTACACAAAACTGAAATAAGAATTTTCAAAATTTTAAAGTATCTCCAAGTACATTGCAACTTTCAAGGGGCACTCGTGCCTATTTTTTACCCCCTGATAAAGGATCATACTTAATTATTTCCACTCAAAAAATATTTAATGTTTCTGAATATATATATATATATATATATATATATTGCTATTTAAAGTTCTATTATTCTATATGAACATTTCTTAAGACAAAGCCAAACATATAAATCAGAAGCAGATCCACCCGGCGCTGCTCAAGTTGAAATGCATATAAAATTTTGAATTTAAAACGAAACAAAATATTATATGTAATTAAAATTAAGTTAAATTAAATTAAAAATATTTTAGCGTTAACATATTACGAAAGGTTGTTATTCATAGGACCGTTAAGTTTTAGTATTAAAAGATTTTTAACGTTAAAATTGAGAGAAAAAATGTAGTGGAATAAAAAGAAAACTGTAACATGAATCACTACATACAACATCTTAATAAAATCCTAATTATAACAATTTGAATTCATTGTGAGAACTTAAAAGAATAAAACTACAAATAAACAATTAATTTAAATAAAAAAATTCTTGCAAGTTCATTTTTTTTTTTCCACATAAAAATAAATATATTTATTTATTCATTTTTGGTATCAATTTATTTTTTACTTTTATTAGTTTTAATGTTAAAATGGGGTTTTTATTTAATATCTTTTCAACCAATTATCCGGTTGAACTAAAAAATACGGCGCTAGCTACATTTTATCCTGATTTATAAATGTACCACTTTTGTAGCAATCGGTTGAATAGTGTAGCTTTCCATAGTGGACAAACAAAACAGATCAAGAGATCTGTTGATCTGTCTGATCCAGACAGATCAACAAAATTTCGGCTTTATATATATATAGAATAGTCTGGTAGATTTAAAAGATATGCGTAATTCCACACGAGCTTAAATGCCTCATTTATTTTATAAGAAAAGAATAAGTCCTTGTTTATATTAATTATGCTTTTATTTTTCTGTACAATTTAAACGTAATATAGCTCTATTTACAAGCGATTGAGCTGGCGCAATTAAAAGATAAACAAAAGCTACATTTACGAACATTTCGAAGTAATATTTGGGCAACAATGAAATCTGTATGATATCAGAATAAATATATATTCCTACAAAAATAACAGAATGAAGATTTTGAAAATAAAATATGCGATCAAAACTTAAAAAGAAAATTATTAAACAGTGCTCTCTTTTCGGATTGCGAAGCTCCCATCTACAGACATGAAGCTTTTACTAATAATCAGTGAAATTCTTCTGAAACCGAATTATTAGAAAACGTAATGTATTATTTTTTTAAGCAGCACCTTCCTTAAAATATTTTGTTGGAGGGTCTCCATGTTGTTAGCGTTGTCACTAATATAGAAATTCCCTATTGAAGAACAGTACATATATTATTTACAAATCTGTTGTAGTGGTGCAACATATAGCCACATGAGCTATTTTGAATATGTGCCACACTCATATTCCATACAGTTTTACTCATTTTTAAGTATTTTTGCTCCATTAGTACTTATTTTTGTCAGCGCAAGTATAATTTTTTTTTTAATCAATTGTTTCATTATATATATATATATATTAACATTGAAATTTATTCTTTTGAAAATAAAATTTGTATCACAAAATTTATTTACAAATTTGAAATCATAATATTTTAAAGTATATTTAAAATCATAATATTTTAAAGTATTATTTTAAAGTATATCCAGTTTGAAGTAAATACCTTTTTAGGTAGATTCCTTATAGGAGATCTACCTATTGCAATGGTTCTCATGACACGACTTCTGGAAAATTTCTTCATATCTTCACCGATCATGACCCCTAGAACCCGAAACCACCCTCCGTTCAAAAGTTTATATATATATATATATATAGGTATATATATATATATATATATGTATAACGCTTTTTTCCATGTTAAGTTGTGAACACGATAACTGGAGTAATTTTTATTTAAATTTAACCAGCTCGGTATATGTTTTCAGGACAGTAAAGATCTCGGTCAAGTTCGTAGATGGGGTATCCAGCTCAAAGGGGGTGGAAATGGTGGGGGGTGAAAATTTTCCTTTGCCCATAATTTCTTTAATATTGAAAATAGGAAAATACTTCAAATCAGGCAAATTACCGCCTTACCCTAAAGAACAACTTTTGTATTTAAACTTTTTCAATAGCTTCAATTGCTTAAAAGTTACAAGTTAAAAAGTGATTTTTCGTGATGAAACCGACTTTTTCTATAGCTTTAATTTCTTAAATTTATAATCTGATGCTTACGTCACGTGCAAACGATAATAAAAAAGATCACTGAAAATATAAAAACCCATGGTAACAGGTTTAATTAATCATTTAAAAATATAAAAGTAAAATAATACGTTTGTCTTGGTAAAATTGTCGTTTGTAGTGAATAGTTTAGAACGCCAATTTACGCAAGAATTTAAAATTTACGATTGAAATTGAGATTAATACGTTACAGCCTTCCTTTGATTTTTTATCTTGTGAAAACAAGACATTGGTCTGTGAAGAGATATGAGGTGTTTGCGTGGGAAGAAAATATAATGACGTCAAAGCTGTCATTTTTCTTCGTCAAGCTCGCCAAATTTTGTCATCAAATAACGAATTTCGTCGCCAAGTCAAAAATTTCGTCGTCAACTGTCAAATTTTGCCGCCAAATCACAAATTTCATTGCTAAATCGCAAGTTTTGTCACCAAATTGTATGTCTTTATGGCTTCTATTTGTTGAATGATTATAAAATTGAACTTTAAAAAATTGAATCATTTACTGACCAATAAATCTAGCCTAAAATTTTAAGTAGAATGAATAATAGTAGCTGATAATTAAATTTCTTAAAAACAAAATAGCGACGTAAATAATGAAATGTGTGGGAACAAAGCCATTGACTAAGTATGTGTTGTATATGTATGTATCTTTTTCTATAGAGCATTTCCTCGTGACGTCTGGTGGTTGGCAAAAAAGCGCGCTCGACTTTCCCGCGCAATTTACTATATTGGTGATCCGCCATCGCTATGCTTTTCCCAAGCCTTTTTGCCAACCACTCATAAAAGTTGAGATGTTTGTTTACAAACAAGGAACTGCCCTATAGCTTTAATTCCTTAAGTTTATAATATGATGTTTACGTCACGTGCAAACGATAATAAAAAAGATCACCGAAAAAATAAAAAGCATGGTAACCGCTTTAATTAATCATTTAAAATTATAAAATTAAAATAATACGTCAGTCTTAATAAAAATATAGTTTGTGATGAATAGTTTAGAACGCCGGTTTAGGAAGAATTTAAAATTTACGATTAAAATTGAGAATAATACGTTACAGCTTTCTTTGACTTTTTATATTGTTGGAAACAAGATACTGGCCTGTGGTGTGCGGAGATATAGGGTTTTCGCGTGAGAAGAAAATATAATGACGCCAAAGCTGCAATTCTCCATCGCCAAGCTCGCCAAATTATGTCGTGAATTAACGAATTTCGTCGCCAAGTCAAAACTTTCGTCGTCGCTATCAAATTTTGTCGCCAAATCACAAATTTCATTGCTAAGTCGCAAATTTTGTCGCCAAAATCTCGCCAAATCATACAATTTACTAAATTCGCAACAATTAACTTTGAAATTTAATGGTGCCCAAATTGTCCAATGTTAACTAATGTTAATGTTAATGTTAATGCTATAATTGCAAGTTGAAATTGTAATTCCATACAACGTAAAGGAATCTACCTTTGCCTTTAAGCTTGCCGAAAAGGGATTTTTTTATATAAGCATTTAAATAACAATCATTTCCAATGCAAACAAAACTCATTAAATTTCACATTTTGAATTCATTTATATCCATTCTAATTTTTCACGTATGAAACTTTCCATTCATGCATTCGACAATATATACTCATTCACCCCAAATTTAGCTGTAAATGAATTGTAAATCTGAAACTATATTAAACAGCATTTAAACATTTCAAGCTGTGCAAAATTTAGAATAGTTCTAATTACAAAATGCCACATTCAGTTTCCATTCTTACGTTATTTCCGTTAGTGTGTATGGTAAATAATGCGTGATTTCAATTTGTATGAAATTATAGATTCCAAGTAATCACAAACTTCCAATTTGCTAAAATCGGATATAGAAATTGGAAATGGTTCCAATGGGAGAATGTGTTACATGATTAAACAAAACAGCATTTACTACAAATAGTTACATTTATTATTGATTTTGAATAAACATTTAATATGTAAAATTACATACATGTTCAACTCAATATTCGGTTGTGATGAACTCAAATTACTTACTTCATAAATTGTTTTATTTACCCTTTTTATATGCATATGTATTTTTGGTTTTACTTTTATTAATAAAGTTTTCTAATGAAGGAATCTTTAACAGTTAATTTCAATTTTCCCTTTTTTTACTCGTCGAGATTTTTATTTAATTTCAAAGCAATATTTACATTGTTATAAAACACACAAAATTAATTTTGATGTTGTTGATGTTAGGCACAACTACAAGGTCCTCTTTTAGTTACATTTTTACTGGAAAATATTTTTTAAAACATTAAGATAAAGCTAGGAGAGATTGCGCAGTAGGAGAGATTGCACGCATAGAGGATCGGCAAGAAGGAGTACAATGAGCGCTCTGAAACTCCAGGTAGCTCTACAATATCGATAGCGGTGCGCCCACTTAAATGTGCATACTCATTGCTTGAACAGTCTAAGTTAAAACGTGATCATTTTGTCTCAAAATGTTTGCGTAAATTTTCCAAACCCTTTCTACGAATTTTTTTTATAGAATCGTAGTATTACAAAATATTTTTTTATTAGACAAATTGCCATGGACTCGTTTAAAAGTTTTACTTGTGGCAGGTGGTTGCATGAATGTTGCATCATTTATAACAACGAGTGCAGCGATTAAAGACAACGACAGATTAGGTCAACAAACAAGAAACCATTCATACTGAAAAGGAACTTTATTAATTTTAAGTTAAACGTATTATCTAGTAACTAAATGTTACTTTTCTTTATCTAGTTTTGTTTTTTTATCTGCTTCTTTAATTTATGTTCTTTAAATAAAAAGTTTCAATCCTTTTTAATTTTTTTTAACTTTTCTGTTTTATTATTATTATTATTATTATTATTAAATTGAAATACCTGCATGTAATGCAAAAATATTTGTTTATACCAATACCAATATTTGTTTATACCTTATACCAATGTCATTTAAGTGCAATTATCATTGTTAACAATTTAATTGTAGTTAAAATTAAGGGCAATCTCTCCTACCTTATAAGGAGAAATAAAATAGCAAAATAGCAAAATAGCTCTCTTGGTTTTATTACAGCTGTTGCCCTCAATCATAGTATAACAACAAAATAGTAATGAAAATGCGTAGAAGAAGGAACACTCCAAAGCTATGCACCAACAGTTTAACAAACAATTAAAATTTAGATATTTCATAATGTTTTGTTGAATTGTGCACAAACTCTCCTAGCTTTACCATATATTTTTACTTTCTTCTATATGTATATATAGAAAAAGTATTGGATTCAAGAAAATTTTCGAACTCTATTTTTCGATGAATTTACACGTTTTGGGATGTGTCCTGAACACGATTTGACTGTTTTTAGAAAATGTCTGTCTGTGTGTGCGTATAACAAATTTTGTGGACGTTGTATCTCACGAACCAATGAACGAAATTTAACCAAACTTGGTATTTAATTGGAACCTGGCATAAACTGGTGCTGATTAGATTTGTGGAACAATGGCTCAACAGGTGGCTCTGTGATCTCATTTTTCCTAAATTTTTAACATGGCAGTATAGGACGAAATTTCGTATACATGTTCATAATGAGAGTTATTTTTATCATGCAACTGTAAAATTAATATGAATTATTGATAATAGTAGTGGTTAACTAGCAAAAACAAATTGTGCATATGGAAGCATCGCTTCCTCCCCCCCCCCCCCCGGAAAGTACCCCCCGGGGGAATAAATTTTCAATATGGGTATCTTTCTAAAAAACTCGTCAATACCTTTCACATGAATGGTTGAACTGTAGATCTGTGATAATTTAAAAATAAATTATTGGTTTTTTCAATCTTCTAACGGCAAAAAAACTTGGAAAAAAATCTTCTTTCTTCTGATTTGCAAAAAAATTGGCACCTTTCGCATTTAATGATAATATAATTCTGTCAGATAAAAATCGTCTGCATTTATAATGGAAAATAATTTAATAAATAATTTGTTTAATTTGTAATTTTGTACATTTGTATATTTGTAATTTTATGTAAAATTATATAGAAGAAAGTCATGTGGTGGCCACATCATACTAGTTCACTTTAAAATTATTGAGTTGGTATTGCATATACTGGATTTTATGTAAGCATAATGATATGTAATTTTTAATCATGTGAAAACGCGATATGGAAATTTTTGACCGAATACAATACTGATGTTATCTACGAAAGTTGGGTAATGAAAATAATACCACGGGTTTATTCGCTGCTCTTTTTTTTTTTTTTTTCTTAATTTAAATTGAAACATTCTAGTAAAATCTAGTAAAATCTAAAAAAAAAAAAGAATGTGCATTATATTTTTCTTTTATCTAATTACGCCGCTTTATCCGATAAGAAAATCCGTTACATTTTATTTTTATAAGGAGTTTAAATAATGTCATAAAACAAATTCAAAGCAATTTGCTAGAACCATTTGAAAAATACTATTGTCATTTTCTCCCAAAAAGACTGTTTCTGTCCCAGATTTCTTTCGGACTGATTTCGATTTTTTCTTATTTTTCTCTAAATGCTTTTTCTCGACATTATTGCGTACGTTTATTTCTTGAAAATGAATAAAGACAGTCAATATATTTCTAAACGATTCTTTCGTTGTATTCAATATCAAATAGTGTTTTTGAGCGTTTATTTTTATTTCTACTACTACTCTCTTGGTTTTTAAGAAAATGTTTTTTCATGTAGTTTTATGATTTGAATTTTGAGGCATATACATCTATGGGTCTTTCTTTTCTAAATTGAACATTTTTTTTTTTTTTGTTAAATATCATAATTTTTCCCATTCAGAAGAGGAAACTACACTACAAGGAAAAAAAATACGTGGGTAAAATATTGCTTAATCTTTGAGCATTTATTTGCGAATGCGTTGCAAATAAACGTATAAATTAATTATTATCGAGTATAGAAAAAATAATGCAATTTTGCACTACATTTTACTGTAATATAATTTTAAAACATACATATTAAATCAGTAGCGAATCGTGGGTTCTTAATCATATGGCTCACAATACTTAAACTGGTAATCTTATATAATATTAAGCAAGAGGCCTACAAAATCGTGTCAGAAATGACAACTCAAAAAAAAAAAAAAAAAAAAAAAAAAAATTCTAGACCGCGATTTTATTTTGATAAAACGAATGTCATGTTGTATCAGGTTTTATTTCGTAATACAAAGTACACCGTTCCACCTATCGCTACAAAAATTTGTAAACTTATTAATTAGAACAAAATCTATGTAATGCCGTAATTTTCACTTCAGTTACATAAATAGTTCAAATGATATTAAATAAAAACTGCATTTTAACTTTAAATTTTTTGAAAAGGAAAAAAACTAGTATGTTGTGGCCACCACAAGACTTTCTTCTATATTTTCCTATACATATTCAATCAGTAACAATATTAAAAAAAAAAAAAAAAAAAAAAATACAATTTTTTTTTCTAAGGGTTTTTTTTTTTTTTGGAGGGGTACTTGTTTTTTTTAAGGGTACTTCCCCATGCACAAAAATTTTTTCCTAGTTACGTACTACTATTATCAATAATTCATATTAATTTTACAATCACAAGTGTAAAATAACTCTTATTATGCACATTTATACGAATTTTTGTCTTATTCTGCCATGTTAAAAATTTAGATAAAATGCTATCACAGCGCCTCCTGTTGACCTATTGATCCGCAAATATAATCAGCACCAGTTTATGTCGGGGACCAACTAAATACCAAGTTTGGTAAAATTTCGTTTAAAAAAAAAAAATAAATACGATTTTTTTTCTAAGTTTTTTTTTTTTTTGTTAAAAGTAAAAAAAATCGATAACTTTGTTTTAAATTATCACAGATTTATGGTTCAACCATTCGTTTTAAAGGTATTCACGAGATCTTTCGAATGATACCCATCTTCAAAATTTAACCCCCCCGGGGGGGTACTTCCCCCCCAGGGGGGGAACCGATGCCCCCCCATGCACAAATTTTTTTCCTAGTTAACTACTACTATTATCAATAATTCATATTAATTTTACAATCACAAGTTTAAAATAACTCTCATTATGCCCATTTATACGGAATTTTGTCCTATAAAATGCGATCACAGCGCCACCTGTTGAGCTATTGATCCCCAAATCTAATGGGCACCAGTTCATGTCAGGGTGCAACTAAATACCAAGTTTGGTTAAATTTCATTCATTGGTTCGTGAGATACAGCGTCCACAAAAAAATGATACAGACAGACAGACAGACACACAGACAGACAGACAGACAGACAGACACACAGACAGACATTTTTTAAAAACTATCAATTCGTGTTCAGGACATCCCAAAACGTGTAGATCCGTCAAAAAACGGAGGTCGAAAATTTTCGCGAATCCAATACTTTCTCTATATTACATATAGAAGAAAGTAAAAATAATGTTACCAAAATCTTTTTTTTTTTTCCTTTTAAGGAAATAAAGTGAATTTTATGTAAACCTGTATAAAAAAAATTCTGTTAAAACTAATGTCATAATACCTTCTTTTTTTATTTTGATTTATTTATTTTTAAAACATTAATTTCAAGTGGTATCTTCCAGATTTTTTGCAAAGCAAAGTAATTGCTTTCCGGTAAACGAAATTAAATTGCAACACAACAATGAGACGTGTTGGCTGATATGCACCCAAATTAAAGCAGCATAGTTTCACATAATGTCCATATCATATATTATGTTTGGTACGTTTATACACTACAGAAGTTGAGATATAGCCTAAATTTATATGGACTGAATCACAACATAGCATCACCACCTGTTGGGTGATATATCTTAACAGCTAATCAGCAGCAATTCAAACCAAGGTCCAAACAAATAGCAAGTTCGGTTAAATTAATTCAATTGTCTCATGAGTGTTCAAAAAGCTTTTCTAACTCTAAAACAGACTTTTTCTAAAAATAGCCGAATCGTATTAGAGAAAAACGCGTAAATTCATCAAAAACCGGAAATTGAAAAATTCTCCCAATCTTATACTTTCTTCATATATAGCAGAATATATAGTAAAAAATCCACTTATTTAAAAATAAGTAGTCAATTTCAGTTCGTTGAAATACATTATTTTTAACTAAAACTTGTGCCTTCATGTTACAGCTGACGTAAATCACAGGAAAAGAAAAAAAGAAAAAAATTCAAACTTTAATAAATCAAATCGTTTTTTTAATTTTCGTTTAATAGTATAAATCTCTTAGAATGAAAAATCTGTAGTCGAGATTTTTATAATGTTACATTTATCCAAATTGCTGCGTCCATGGTTTAATTTGAATGTTAAGTAATTGCCAGATTTAATAACTTTTTTTTTAGAAATTTTTTAATACAAAAAAATGAATGTGTGTATAAAATGAAAAATTGTATAAAGAAAAGTATTTTAAATTAGCTTCTTGACATCGTAAGAAAATAATTTTTATATTCTGCAAATTCGGCTAATCATACCTAATGAATGATACCACTTTGAAGCGTCAACTACGCCTATATTAATATATCAAAAGTGTACGGCAAATTTCATGTTTGCCTAATAATATATAGTTTAATCGAATAGGCTTATACGTTTTTTTGTTGTTGATTTTATGATTTACAAAAATAATGTGGACACAGCTTTAACATAAGATCCCTTTGGCAATTTTTTATTTTATTTTACTTATTTATTAATTTATTTTCTGCCATTACTGTGATGATTGAAGCCAAAATTCTTTACTTACACAAATACAATAACCATTTCAATTTCTCGCTAAAATGGCAAAACAATATTTGAAATTACCAAGGAAGTCCCATATTAAAGTTGGCTGAAAGTAGTCACCAATCGAAATATATTTATTTAAACGTTTCAATCATTCAATTTAAAAAAATCGTTTAAACTCAAGGTTTTTTATAAATTTATATTTAATATAATAATTTCAATTAATCAAATCTCACTGTACTGACATTAAACTTTCTCCTGGCCACCTTTTCGACTGTACTGCTATATTGGTCAAGCTCTTCAGTATCCATCTAGGTCCCTCGATCAACTCCTCTATTCTTCAAGGGTCGTTGATGTCACTACGGCTGTCCTGGAAACCTTCGGTCCTATTTCACTCCTCTGCACCAACTTCTTGGACAAGATAACAACAACAACAATTAATCAAATAGGTTTATATATTATTTTATTGCCGGCGAGGGACTTAATGCCTACTTCTATGCAGGGCCAGATTATGGCACGGGCACACGGGGCACTGGCCCAGGGCCTCCAAATTTAGAGGGCCTAATTCCCAAAAATTGAGAAGTAATAGTACATTTTTTTTTATTCTACGTCTATTAAAAAAAAATTGATTAAATTTTTCTTTCTATATTTTATTAGACAGCTTAAACAATTATTAAATTTTGTGACTAATTTCCTAAACACTGGTTGATCAATGTGCTTCAGTTTTTTCATTTGTCTTGATCATAAAACTAATGATTTTGTTATAGGTTGCTAAAAAAATGAGAAAATAGAAACTATAATTGAAGGAAATTTTTTTTAATGGACATTTTTTTAAAAAATTTATTTCTGTTTTTTAAGAATGGATCCTTTTGGCAAGCTTTATAGAGCAGGGTAACGGGGCATCCAAGCAGCATCAGTGCCCTAGGTCTTCAAAAAACATAGTCGGGCCCTTCTTCTATGCTAATAAAAGAGAGTATATGTTTGTCTCTTTGCCTGTCTGCGACGTTGAGGAAAAAAAAAAAAGCTATTGCACGTACAGTTCTAAAATTTATTTCTAGATAAAGGAATGAGTGCAGATTCGTAAAGGACTTTTAAATTTTCGATATTTCTTTTAGAACTTTAAAATTGTATTCTTTGCGCTTTTTCTCAGCATTTCTAATTGAGTTATAATTTCAAGCTGATGCCCCTAATATAAAAAGCTTAAAACTTTAAATTTCATTTATTTTTTTTTTAACGAAAAAGAAACACTTCTTTACACATGAATGTTAAATTTAAAATTCATACTTGTATAAACAAAATTATGTGATAAAACTGACGTCATAATAGTTTTATTTAGATTTATTTATTTTTAAAATATTAAATTAAATTAATCGAATAGTTATACAGGTTTTTTCCCCCTTGATTTCGTCCGCAAAATCAAGTGGACACTGTTTTAGCATAGAACCCCTTGGCAATTTCTATTATTTTTTGCCAGTGTGGCGATGCATTAAAATGGCTATCGCAATTGCGTAAGAAAAGACCTTTGCAAAAATCGCCCGAGCTACTTCGACGCCAGTTTTTAAATCTCTTCAAGTGTACTAAAGCTGTTTCTTAATGTAAATGCATATTTAGTTTACTTTAGTGTAACTGTGTTTCTAATCGATAAAATGAACCTCAAATAATCGAATGTTCTTTATATTTCTTATTACAGTACTTGGCCATGCTTTTGGTATGCTAGAAATAGAGCACAATAAAATTTGAACATTGGCACTGATATAGCTCAAAACTTAGATGAAAAACCTACGCATTTGCGATAGTCATTTCATTTCATCGCAAGGGGTTCTCATACTAAAACTGTGTCGAAAATAATCGTCAATCGAATTATATTTACTTAAACGTTTCAATTATTGAATTAAAAATATAATTTAAATATAGTGACCAGCGAAGCTGTCAAAGCCTGCTAGTAGATAATATTCATGCACGATGAAACGTACAGGTTTGCATATTTCTGTTTTCTGAAAATTAGAAAAATCAGTGAAACGCAAAAAATTAATTAATTAATTAATAAACATATAAATAAACAATTTTTATAAGTTTTATATTTATATACTTCCATATTATACTAGAAACGCGTCATTTTAGATTTTATTTTAATTTAAAAATAATAAAACGATAAAAAAATATTTTTAAACTAAATTTAAAATACAATTTTTTTTTATTAAAATCACAATTAACTGATTGGAAGAAAACCATATTTAATGAAATTTTATTTTTCCGACTGAATGAAAATAATGCCTGGACTGGGAGTAGAACCCCGGATCTTTGACTTACAAGGTCAAGGCTCTACCAATTGAGCTATCCAGGCCGACAACTGGTCAGCATTACTCACTCAACCTTTTTGGCAGAAAAACCTTTTGGCAGAATTTCTGCGAAATAGGATGTCTGAGTGAGTAATGCTGACCGGTTGTCGGCCTGGATAGCTCAATTGGTAGAGCCTTGACCTTGTAAGTCAAAGATTCGGGGTTCAACTCCCGGTCCAGGCATTATTTTCACTCAGTCAGAAAAATAAAATTTCATTAAATATAAATTTGAAATTTCAGGAGAACTACTATCTCCGTAACAAATATTCTTCAGAGTTGCATTTTTAATAGATATCTACTTTAAAACTGTCCGATAAATGATAATGAAACATATAAAATTCTTAAAAGTCTATATTGATGTAGAATTGAAACAACATATGTAGGGACTTTTCCATGAAATATTATAAAGTTAAACATTATAAAGGCATCAGAAAATTAAATAGAAAGTTTGAAAAATATGATCCATTTAGCCACTCAAGTCGTAATCAAGTTAACACATTCTAAAATGTTTTAGTCTAAACAACTTTGATAGCGATAAATAATAAAGTTTGATATTCTAGCACGAACTTACATTTTATTTTTTACGTTTTAAAAATATATTAATAAGAACCCGATGTTTTTCTGTTCAGGCCTTCACAAAATTTTGAAATACTTTTCTTTTGTTTCACTAGATTTGGGAAACATATCTGTATTTTTCTAAAAATAAATTTTTAGATTAAAAAAAAAAAAACAGCAATCGTTAAGTCCAGAATTAATACCATCAAGAGCTGTTTCAAAACTCAGCAAAACATTTAAAAAGGGCGAAGTGACTTCGGCTCTATAGCTACAGCCCTCGATGACCATTGATCTATTCCTCAGGCGTGCATAGTCACAATTAGTTCTAATTATAAAACTCATTGTATAAACAAAAGGTGTTCTTGTATCAAATTGTGTTACGGCAAAATCCATTATCTCAACTTTCGCATTTCCTGTAAACCGGGAGAATGATGCAAAAATATGTGTTTAAGATTACATTTGACTACAACATGCATTCGGTCTTATACACCGAACTTCATAAAATGAATGAATATCTTTTAACCTCTTGACACAAGTCAAGTGCGAAAGGGCCTTTTCTAACCTCAAAATATATTAAAACCGAGCTAACAAGGAACATCACCCAAGTGTCCGGCTGCAATTTTAATGAAATTTAAATTTCTTATAGAGGGCATGTACCAAATATTTTTGATCATAGAAATTTTTGCTATCGTCCATATTTTCTATATTTATTGAATTTTTAAAATGTTAAAAACCACATCAGTCACATATCAACAGTAAGCTCCGCCTTTGGGTGTGACTTAAAAATACTAAATGATTTATCAAAATGATTTTGCGCTTTCATGTTTAAGTTATAAATGAAAATTTATAGTACTGAAAATTATTTCAACTGAATTATTCATTTGAGTATTCACTTGCTGTATAAATACAAATTTTTCGCACATTTTTGAGTAATATTTGATAGCGTATCAAATATGAAAGAAACGCCTCTTTCTCATTGAAATCCTAACCGGACACTTGGGTGATGTCCTTGTGAGATAAACATTAACTCAGTCAAATCTTGAAGACCTTCTTGTGACGTAGACTGAAAAGGAAAAGCTTGCAGTAATCGATAATAATTTAATATTAAGCAAACTCTGTCTCCAAAACTCTGAAATGAAGAGATTGATTATAAGTTAATGATAAATCCTTCCGGCCAATTCGGAAGGGTAGGTTGATTTCTTTTTCCTCATCAAGTAGACGTCATTTTGTTTGAAAATGGCGGCTAAAAATTGATAATGGACTTGCATGAAATAATGATGTAGGCTATATACATATAGAGTTTTAAGGAAATCGGTTCATAAATACATTTTTATGTGAACTTAAAATTTTCAAGTGGCCGGCACTTGGAAACACGATGGCGGGCCAAGCTGACAAACAAATATAGCTAATGCATTTGTGAGATAAGTCTACTCTACAAATTTAGTTCGAATTCATTCAGCATCTCAAAAGTCATCGTGTTGAAAAATTTAGTGGCCACCATTTGGTTCAAAATTGCGGTGAAAGTTGTTCAGTGAACTAACCCAAGATATTTGTAAGATAAATCCACTGTCCAACTTTGGTTCGAATAAATTCAGTATTTCAAAAGTTATCGCGAAACAAAATCTTAAGTAGAAGCGTTTAAGCGGACGCAACTTGAAAACAAACTTGCCCACCGAAATCACAGTTGTTTGAATGATAAATCCCATTTTTCAACTTTTATTTGAGTTGATTAAGTATTTGAAAAGTTACCGTGATAAGAAATTTCCAAGTGGCCGCCACTTGGAAACAATATAATGGAACAAGTTGACCAGCAAACTCATCCAAGATATTTGAAGCATAGGTTCACTATCCAACTTTGGTTCGTATGAATACTGTGTTTCAAAAGTTGTTGGTATGGCAAATTTTCAACTGGCAGTCTAAGTGGCTGCAACTTAGAAACAAAATGGCAAAACAACTTGCCCAGCGAAATCATCCAGTATATTTGTATGATGAGATCATTGTCCAGTTTTAGTTCAAATTAAATCAGTATTTCAAAAATTATCGTGATAAGAAATTTTCAAGTGGCACCATGATTTCAAGTGGACACCACTTGGAAAACAAAGCGGAGCGAGATGCCCAGTGAACTTATCTGAGATATTTCAATGATAAATCCACTACCCAAATTTGATGCCAATTGATTCAGTATTATAAAATTATCATGACAAATTTTCAAGTGGCCGCCACTTGGAATTATAATTACGGATCAAGTCACCAAGTGAGATTATCCAAGATATTTGAACCATAAGTTCACTATTTAACTTTTGTTTAGTATTTTAAAAGTTGTCGTGATGGCATATTTTCAAGTGGCAGTGTGATTTCAAGTGGTCGCAACTTGGAAATAAGATGTCGAAATAAGTTTCCCAGATATCCCAGATATCCCCCATCCAAGATAATTATATGATAATATCAGTGTCCAACTTTGGTTCGAATTAAATGAGAAATTAAAAAGTTATCAAGTTTATAAATTTTCAAGTGGTAGCCTAATTTCAAGTTGTCTCACTTAGTTTATAACATCCGCACTTTATTAAGAATGGCGGATAAAGTTCATTGATAAACTTAGTTGTGATCCTTATATAGTCTATCTATACATCAAAATTCAAGCAAATTCGGTTTTAAATACGCTTTTTACAGTGGGAATTTGAAATTTTCAAGTGACCTCCACTTGAAAACCAAATGGCGGAGCAACTTGATTAGCAAACTCATCTAAGATATTTATAAGATAAGTTCACTGTTCAAATTTGGTTTGATTTGGAATATTATTTCGGAAGTTATCGAGATTTTATATTTTTAAGTGGTAGTTTGATTTCAAGTGGCACCGCTTAACTTAAGATATCCGTCACTTTGTTAAAAATTGCGGATAAAGTTCATTAATAAACTTGATTGAGACACTTATATGGTCTATGTTTACATCAAAATTCAAAGAAATTCGGAATATGTTTTTTACAATTTGAAATTTTCAAGTGGCCTCCAGTTGAAAACAAAACGACAGAGCAACTTGGTTAACAAACTCATCCAAGATATTTATAAGATAAGTTCACTGTCTAAATTTTGTTCGATCTGAAATATTATTTCGGAAGTTATCGTGATTTTAAATTTTCAAGTGGTAGCCTGATTTTAAGTGGCCCCGCTTAACTTAAGGTATCCCCCACTTTGTTAAAAATGGCGTTCATAGAGACCCTTATGTGGTCTATATTTACATCAAAATTCAATCAAATCCGACCTTAAATATGCTTTTTACAATGTGGATTTGAAACTTTCAAGTAGCCGCCACTTGTAAACAAAAAGTCGGAGCAACTTGGTTAACGAACTCATTCAAGATATTTATAAGATAAATTCGCTGTCCAAATTTGGTTTGATTTGGAATATTATTTCGGGAGATTATTAGATAGATTTATATATATTTTAGGTAGATTTATATATATATATATATATATGTATATAAATAGATAGATAGATAGGTAGATAGATAAACGAAGTGGTTGCAATAGGTCGATTTCTAAACAAATCAACCTAATAAATGAGGGTATGATAAATGAGGATATGATGAATGAGGCTTAATTATACGTCATATTGCGATAGATAGTTATGTGTGTGTAATTGCATAGATGTAGTAATAAGACATGGATTGATCATCGAGGGGAAAAAGGTGATTCCTTTTCACTCGGGGAATAACTCTCTAATGGCTGTCTTATTCCGAAGTAAATACACATAGGAATACACACGGATAATTTAGCAAATAAAATTTATGAATAATTTATGTACTAAAGATGAATGAAAAACTGCAGATATAGTTTCAAATTCAATTTTCATTCTTTCTTCCTTCCTTCTTTTTTTTTCTTTTTTTTTTTTTACTATATCTATTAATTTAGTTAATATTTAAGCTCTTTTTGTATACTAAAACTAACGATCTTTACCTTCACCGCTGCTAACTATAATTAAAAGAGTTTTGAAAATCCTATATTAATTACTAATATAAAACATTAAAAAATACTAAACTTTCAAATAAATATTCCATTAAATATCAAAACAGTATTTAAACCATAATAATAACGACTCAACTGATTATAAAAATTATATTTTTCATAATTTAGTTAAATATAATTCTTTTATGAAAGAGTATCCTTTTTTATTTCGTATATTTATTAGAACAATTAAAAGCCACGCAATATTTTGACAATTCATCAACATTTAATCATCACACATTAATTCATCAACTATTAATATTTCCGAGTTTTAAACTCTCTAATTAGGCTGATGACAAAAAACTTTTTCGGCATCAAAATTCTTTCCTGGTTAACATGGGAATGATAGATCTATAGAAATTACTATATCTATGTACAATTGTAATATTACGTAAGTACTTCATTGTAAGTCCCACACGTTAACGGATTGCGCCACAGGAGACATTACGTAAGTAAATAAACGAAAAAAAACGTATTGTTGTCATTCATTGTGTAATTTATATCATTGTCACTATTTCATGTGAAAATATGAAACAATGCAACAATAAAAAGGAATAAAAATTTCCCATACAGCTAATGTTAAGAGTGTTAAAAATTATTAATAATAATAATCATAAAAATAAAATAAAATTTAATAACTAAAAATATACATCATTATGTACCCTCGTGTTAAATGGTGTGTGTGTGCAAAATTTGAAACCGATAGCTCAAAGGATTAAAGAATAAGGAGCAAACACGCAACTTTTGCAGATTATTGTGTAAGATATATCACAATTTATCTGGAAAACGCTTGAAACATCCCTTTTGTGTTATATATAACTAATAGACGACTTGCGCCCTTCGAAAATCCAAGGTATGCGCTTTTCCAGAGGACCCAGTTCATCCATGATAATTGACCACCGTTCCATGTTCCATGTGTTGTAGTTTTAGATAATAATTCGCTATTATTCTTGAAGAAAGTTGATTATTTTGTCAAAAGAATTGTATGTTACTGTTAAGACACATTGTTGAAATTTGTTGTCTGGACGAAAAGAACCCCCGAAAAATCGTGTTAGTAACACACCAGATTATTTTTACTAGTAAAAGTAATCATGGAATTAATATCATCAATTATATAAAAAATATTAAGTAAATGAAAATTCTCGTCTCACCTAGAAAACACATATTATATATACTTATTAAACAAATGCAAATATGAACTAAAAACAAAACAAAACAAAACGAAAAACTTTTCTTGTACTTATATAAGCAAAATACCATATTATGTAATAAATGAAACTGTAAATTACACACATTTTTAAAGAAAAGACCGAAATAATTTTATCAGGAGTGAAAAGTAACGGGTCCGAACAACTAAGCTGCCCGATCGCTACATGGCCTGCACCATTCTCTTATATGAAAGAGGGATTGATTGTTTCCTCTGATCTGAAAATACAGACGCAATTCACAGAATGAAGTTGCTTTTATTAGGTAGATTTCTTATAGGAAATCTATAAGTACCTATTGCAATGGTTCTCATGACACGACATCTGGAAAATTTCTTCATATCTTCACCGATCATGACCCCCAGAACCCAAAAACATCTTCCGTTCAAAAGTATATAAGGTATATATTATAAACATAATAATGACCATCATCTGTCAGGAACAGTTCCGGTTAGACCACTTCAAAACAGAAACTTTTGGCAGCAATCCCCCCCCCCCGTTTGCTCAACTTACGGAAACATACATATAATATGTTTTGTATCACGCCTATTGTTATTTATTTCTCCTAAAACCTTGAAAAACTATTCAATTGTAAGGTTTAAAGGTCTAAATTAAATATAACGGATCACTGGCTGTTATAAACAACTCAATACCAGATAAAAACAAACGAAAACAGTTGTCATTCAGAAAATACAAATTTCAAATGAACAACTCTTTAATTCCGAATGAACGACTCTTTCATCGTTTCATTAAAAAAAAAAAAAAAAAAAAAAAACTCTTAAAATATTTCTAAAACATAATAAAACTCTTAAAATAGTTGTAAAAATATATTAAAGACTTTAAATATTTTTGAAGCTTCATTGTTTATTTACATTGTAAGGTATGTGGCGTCCAGTTGAGTAAGTAAATGTCGCCAGTTGATTTTAGTTTTGAAATTAGGGTAACGTGATAGCGTCGAGTTGGGATTGAATGTTTGGTTGGACAAGTAAAGGTCAACAGTTGAAATTAGTATTGAAAGTAGTCCAAGGTGATAATGTTGATTCAAGGTAAAGTGTTCGGTAAAAAATGAGAAAGTCCCCATCTGGTTCCTGTATATTTTGGTGATGTTGTGAGTGAGATAGCTGGTTGGAGGTATCGAGTAGAGGTGAACTTGGGTTAGCATGAAGTGTCTGTAGTTATTGCATAGTTGGTTGGAAAATTTGAAAAAAAAAAGTATTTTGGTAAAATGAAGTGAATCGTTTTTTCTTATTATGAGGCCTTTAAATAGAGCACTTAATGGAACACTGGGATGTGTCGTTGCTGTTGTGTTGTCGGGCCTATTTTTCTTTCTTTCTTTCTTTCTTTTCTTTTCTTTTTTTTTTTTTTTTTTTTTTTTTTTTTGTCAACCAGCAGTTTTTTATTTTCTCTTACCCATAGGGTCGAGAAAGTATTGGTTTAGGGTTAAATTTTAGAACGTGAGTTTTTGTTATATTTATATGTTCTGAGGTTTAACTTTTTTAATAAAATTCTTTTCTTAATATGACAGAGAAGGTATTGTTTTTGGGTCAAATTTTCGAAACTGAGTTTTTGTTATATGTACACGTTTCTATGTCCCCTGAATCCAAAAAACATGTTTTTAGCGGTTGGTCTATGTGTCTGTCTGTTATCAGCATACCTCAAGAAAAAATGGTAGCAGAAAGTCGAAACTCGGTATGCTAAATGTGTATCATATAGGGATGCTACACCAAGCTTTTCGTTGAGATGGAGCAAATGGTTTGTGCACAGGGACACTCAAAAGTATTCAAATACATTACGTCTATGGGTGAAATTGCAGGTATGTAGAGTTTAACATCTATAGACTGCACTAAAAAAAATGAAACTAATATATATTTTTTGTAATAGACATAGTCAACTGAGAAAAAAATTTTGTGTATGTAGGAGCCTCGCCTCGACCCCTGGGGGGGGGGAAAGTCCCCCTTCGAGGGGAGTAAATTTTCATGAGTGGTATCTTTCAAAAGCGCTCGCCAATATCTTTAAAACGAATGGTTGATTCATCGATCTGTGATAATTTAAAATAAAGTTATCGAATTTTTTCATTTTTTACTATATATATACATATATATATATTTATTTATTTATTTTTATGTAGTATTGAGAATAAATGAGACTTAGGGTGTTATACTACAGGGTGTCCATAATTAAACTGCAAGTGTTCAAGGGGTGCTGGAGAAAAAACTACTGGGAATATTCCAGTGAAATTGTGTATCTACACGATTCAGGACATGCGGAAGTCAAATATGCAAAAAAAAAAAAAAAAAAAAAAAATGCCATTTTTCTGCCGATAGATGACGCTGTGCCGTGTTTCAATGCATATCGACCGGCATATATGCAAATTTTAAGCCCACCGAACATTATAAAAACAATACCACATTCAGTAATGTTCAATCATGACTCTGAATAAGAAAGAACGTGCATTTTTAGTGAAGATATTCTATGAGAATGGTAGCAATTATTCAGCTACTCTGAAAGTATACCGGCGTATGAAACGATTAAGAAGAGGTCCAATGAGTGTCAATGGATTGAAAAATATGATTTCTAAATTTGAAGAATCAGGAGAATTGGGCGTTATTCCAGGCATAAGAGGCATTCCGGGCGTCCCGTAAACCCGGAAACAGTGCAACAAATTGATGACGCTATTGCTACTACGAGTCGCAGTTTAGGAGCCAGCATGCTGCAACAAGTGAGCGCAAGAAATGTCGCTCGGGCATTACCTCTTTCCTGGTCAACTGTGCATAAAGGTTTGCGCCACATTTTTCGGTATTATCCGTATAAAATTAAAATGTTTCAAGAATTGAAACCTCATGATGACACCCGAAGAATTGATTTGCAAACTTTGCCCTGTCGAAAATCAGTGAGGATGACACTTGGATACAGAGCATCTTGTGGATAGATGAGGCTCATTTTACACTATCAGGTAGTGTATATGCGCATAACTGCAGGATATGGGGAACGAGCAACCAATACGCTAAACGTGAAAAAACCCTCCATTCCGATTATGTAAGTGTATGGTGTGGAATGACTTGTGATTTTCTTTTGGACCCATATATCTTTGAGACCCCAACTCCAAGTGGTCTCAAACGCTGTAGTGTTGCAGGGACTAGCTATGGTGCGATGTTTAGAGAACAATTGATTCTAGCATTTCAAGAGAGACATTGTTTAGAAACCACGATATTTATGCAGGACGGAGCACCCTCTCACATCGCTTAACCTGTTAAAAAATTGCTACATGATACCTTTGGTGCAGACTGAGTCATAAGCAGAGGTTTCAAAAACGCTTGGCCCCCACGTTCACCGGACCTGAATCCTTGCAATTTTTATCTGTGGGGATATCTGAAAGATATTGTTTATAGAGAACGACATGCTTCTGTTTCTGAATTGAAATATAGCATAACGAGACACGTGAGGTGTGTTACAACAGATGTAATAAATGCGACGGTGGGCCACGCTGTTTTACGTTTTCAGCATGTAGGTGCATCTGATGGTTCGCATATTGAGCACATCATGTGATAATTTCACTGAAAAAATAATGGTTTAATTGTTTTCCAAAGCGTCTTGGATTGTTTAATTTGTGATCTTAATTTACGTTAATTTTTGATTACATGTTACTGTAAAAATTTAATTGCTGAAGCAAATTGTATGGAATTTTGATAAACTGTAAGTGATGTTTTATATTGTTTATATGCCTCTTAGAATGTCCTTATACATGCCATCGGTGAGCGTTGAAATACGGTACTGCGCCATCTATCAAATAACGAATTTCGTCACCAAGTCAAAAATTTCTTCGTCAGCTATCGAATTTTGCCGCCATATCACAAATTTCATTGCTAATTCGCAAATTTTATCACCAAAGTCTCGCCAAATCATACAATTTACTAAATTCGTAACAATTAACATTGAAATTTAGTGGTGTCCAAAGGGTCCAGTGCTAACTAATGTTAATGTTATAATTTTAAATTTAAATTGTAATTCCATACAACGTAAAGGAATACCTTTGCCTTTAAGCGTGCCGAAAAAGGATTTTTTTTTTAATTTAATACAATTTTTCAGTTGTTAAAGCATTGGCACGTTATGTCATAGGTCCCAGGTACTAATCCTAGACTGCCCAATTTTCGGTCTAAGTAAATTTAACTCGAATATTCTATCAAATTGTTTTTAACAGCTTCAGTGGTGATGAGATGTAAACACGTTATTCGCTAATTGTACCTGAACGAATATGACATGCTAAGACGTCAACGCGGAATGAGTATTTTATTTTCCACATCAGTACGATGCTTGCTTCTGTTCGTATAGGGGTAAAGTCGAAGTAAACGTACAGGTATATTTTTTACGTGTGTTTTGATGTTTAGATGTAACTAATAGTTACAAGTAAACATTTACGATTTGGATGCATCTCTATGAGAGGTATTAATTTAAAGTATATATTTATATTTTTATATAGTATAACAATCGAAATTTGCATGTGTTGTTGAAATACCTATAAACACTTATCCTATATAACACGGTATGACAAATATTAATGATATTTTGTAGATTCGCACCAGTATATATTTAGAATCCTTAAAGGGATAAGTTTTCGAAGGGCATTTTCAGTTTTATCATTTTATTATTATTATTATAATTAGTATACTGTACTAATTTTAAGTAGATGGTGTGTACATATCCTACACAGTACGTATATAATTTTCAAATAGCATATAGCGCTAGGTTATCTTTATCATTTTTCTCTAAGATTGAACTATAAAGGTATTTTTGTGCGATTTCTTAGTCAATATATATATATATATATATATATATATTTATATATATCACGGATATAAAATATATTGAAAATTAATGTAACAGGAAACGTCATAGTGTTTTATAATCTGATCAAACCGCATGGCATTTCTTTTTCTTGGTTGTCCTTGACAAAGAATTATAAATAAATAAATAAATAAAGACTTAGTTTCTTCAGAAAAATAATGCTTAAGTAAATGAAATAAATGAAATCTCTGATGCCAACTAAAAAATTTCATAAGTTAATTTAAGTTCTTGATAAAATTTACCAAAGAAATGTAATTTTGAAGTATAGTACAGTCGGTAACAAAAGTGTCCGAACACTAGCAAAAATTCCTATGTAAAAAATGTACACTTCATACGGTTTTGTTAAATAAATCCTTATCGAATCATGTTCTTACACTGACTAAGAGCATGATTCGACAAGGATTTATTTAACAAAACCGTATGAAGTGTACTTTTTCTGCATAGGAATTTTTGCTAGTGTTCAGATATATGTTGCTTTATATTCATTAGTATGTCATTTTAATGAAATGAAATAGAAAGCTTGCGAAACCTAAATCCTATCTTAAAACGTTTACTTTAGTTTTAAAATGTAGAGTATGCATAAAGAGGGCATAAGATTAAAACAATATCTATCGGACCCTTATATTCTATTTATATAATTTATGTATTGCACTTTTACCCACTAAATATCGTATATGTGTATATAACAGTAGAAATGTTTTACCGATTAAATGCCTGATCAACTATTAAAGTGGTCATTATTTGCCAAAAACTACCCTATTTTTTAATATAGGTTAATTTTATGAAAAAGTAGACTAAAAGAACATTTTTTGCTTTTCAACTAAACCGATTATTTTTTTTTTTTAAACAGAAATCTTATAAAACGTATCAAATAGTATTATACTTTATATGTAAAAGTATGTGTGTATATTTTTAATTGAAAAGGGAAATTTAAATTTAAAATTAAGTAATCAAAAGATAATTTTAAATTTTTACTTATGTAATGTCTGTCACGAGCTATTAAATATTTCTTTTTAATTTAAATTTCAAAACTTTAAAAAAAATTAGATATCATATAAAGTCCTGTTTGTACAAATAAAAATCTCTGAACATGAAATGCGTCTCAAATTAGAGCAATTGCGCGATAAAGATGAGCCACTGAAAAAAGCTTTTTTTCTCGTGTCTATCAAGCTACCATTTGTACCTCATTAAGTGTAAATTATTTCTCTTAAATAAAAAGTTTTGTATTATTTATAAGCAAGACACCGATACACAAAAATTCAGTAAGATAAATGATTATTTAGTATTTAAAATTAGACAAGGAAACTGGCTGATGTTTCTTCGCTCACAAGTAAAATTAATCTCTATCGTGCCCTGGATACAATTCAGCAGTGCAGTATTTCAGCAAAACCAACTTAAAAAAAAAATTACGGAAAGTCATTGCTTAGTCTATAAAGAAAATTATACACATACGTATCAAATGGATACATTTTGAGAAAAAGCTGTGACGTATATGTATATGTTGGGACGCGTCATACACATTTTTTCAATGACATAAACTTAAATTTTCTATTTATTTTTCCTTGTTTCATTTTCATGCCGAGTTGTGGTATATAACTTAAAATTATTATATCGGAACAATCTCTATTTTGAGTAACGCTATTTATATAAACCAAGCATAGAAGCGTTCAATTGAAGAAAAATACTGCACTTATTTATTGAATATTACTTCAGAATAAAGTGGTATTCAAAATAGAGACGGTTTTGTTTATCATTTAGTTTTCTGTTTCTTGGTATGCGGAGTTTTTTTATGCTGAGAAATATTCTTTTCTGGTCATAAACTTTATATATCGTGGATACATTTTGAGATTTATATATTTCAAATAATAAACCTTCCCAGTATAATAAAAAACTTTGTATTAAGAATTATATCTTGGAAATATTTACGATTTAAAATGTATGTAATTATATTCACGACTTATTTCGAAAACAAGAGCAAGTATCAATAATTAAAAGAATTATGCCTGATTGTAATATTTTGGTACATATTTTTTTCTGAATATCTTTCAGTGAATGAAAATAAAAATCTACGAAGAAAGATCAAAGGGAATTTGTGATATGAAAGAAATGAAAATTTATAGAGCCTTCTTAAAGGTTCTGAAAAAAGAAAAAAAAAAGAAAATTTTTATAGTTACATATTGGCCCAAGGGAATGACAGTTACAACTCATTTTTCAAAAATTCCCGCTGGCAAAATAGTCTAAAGATATCAAAAATAGATTTCCTGTTGGAGAATTCCAAAAATATAAGTTCTGCATCGATAAACAGACATCGAAGAGAAACAATTTCAAAAGAAAGGAACCACAATGCTTTAAAGAAAAATAACAATGAATTTAGCGATTGATTTAGAAATGCATATACTCATGTTTACTTTCACTTAATAATGTACAGAATAAATATAATTTTATAAGTAATATAGAATTTATGCGTATTAAACAAATGCTATATTTAATAAAGAGTTATGCTTTGAAAGATATCATTGAATTTAGTCGGTGATGTATTAATTGAATAGTGTTGCTCATGATAAAATAACAAAATAACTTTTTATTTTCTTTATCAAATGAGGTGTAAAATTTAAAAATGGAAACTGACTTAAAAATTGAAATGAACTTTAAATTTTAACTTTGTATTTTTTTTTTTTTTTTTAAATTAAATTTTTTTTTTTTTTTTAAATTAAATATTTTTACTTTCCGAACACTATAGTGAGGAAAGTATTGTAATCATGTCAAAAATACGAATTTGAGATTTTGATGTTTCTACACGCTTCAAGGTCCCTTGAGTCCGTGTTCACTATTTTTACGATGATGTATGTATGTGTGTATGTAGGTGTGTGAGTGAACATGCTAGTGTCTAAACGCTTTGCTCGAATCAGCTGTAAGTTGGTACGCATGTTGCAAGTCACCGTAGCACGAACCCTATTAATTTTGATGAATCTAGCGCTTAAGTTTTTTTTACAGGGACACAAAGAAAAATTCGTTATCATTATGGCCTATGGGACCAAAATATTAAAAGTGCGATAGCATCTAAACGCCTAATTCAATTGAGTAAAAAAATTATACACATATTATAGGTCTTAGATACGCAATCTCTATAGATTTTGGAGAGTCTAGCCTTTATAGTTTTTTACAGGGGTACAAAGAAAAATTCTTTATCATTATGGCCTATGGGATCCAATTTTTAAAAGTGCGATAGCATCTAAACGCCTTATTCAATTGAGCTGAAAATTTATATGAATATTATAAATCACTGTTGCACTAACTATAAGCATTTTGGTGAATCTAGCATTTATAGGTTTTTACAGGGACACAACGAAATATTCTTTATCATTATGATCTATGGGCTCAAAGTTTAGTAGCTTTAAATAAAACATCGTGTAATATAGGGAGAAAAATACTCAAACACTCTATTATGGTTTTCTCTCTTTTGTTTGTTTCACAACTCCTCTTTCTTTACTTTATCTACAAAACTGTGAATTACTCAATGTTCGGAAAGTCGAGTGGAGTCACTCCAGATTTTTTTTTTTTTTTCCAAAACAATGAAAATATTTGTGTCAATGGAAAAATAGAATAGAACAGAAGAATGGAGCTTTGAAGTGCGATCGTTGCTGATATGCAATACATAATTTGTATTATGAGAAAAGTAATAATTATATTTTGCCTTGTAGAGATGACATGTTATACAGTTTCGATAAAGTTTATTTGCCATTTCAAAACTTTATTGTAAATTCAAATTAATTAACAAATAGTTGGAAAGAAGAAGATTAAAATGGGATATATATAACAGAGTTTTAATCCATAATGGCTATTGCTTACATTTTGCTATAAAAGCGTTGTCACTATTTACTGTCAATAACTTAAAATTAAAAAAAGAAATTACTATCGAATATTAAACATTTAGAAAGATATAGAAAATAAAGAGTGAAGAATTTAATTTAATAACATATATTTAAATATGTAAATTTATAACATGGTAAAAAATGAGAAATTAAATTAGGCATCACCTATAACAGAACAATTTTGCATATTATGGGATATAATTACAAAAAAAAATAATAATAATAATAATAATAATGAGTCAGAGCATGATAGAGTGAATGATATTTGGAAAAAAAAAGTAAAATCTTATATACGTATAAATTATGAAACACTCATAATGTTATTTCATGTTAAATTTTTACAAGAAAATACAAAATTCAAAACCCTTAAAGCATACGTTTTATGTATCTATTTGACATATGAATTAATATATTCTTTACCCTTTGGTCTAAATGTTGTGACGGATTCTTGAACGTGAATGAAAAATTATTTACCTTAAAAAACAATTATTCTTACGTTTTATTTTAAAGGTTGTTTGGTGTTAAAAACATATCGTTAATATTAAGATACTTATTGTCCTTTAATATTAGAAAGATTCAATTTTAATATTGGAAATGATATCAATTTAATCAATTTTAATCTTTAAAAATAAAAGTTTCAGAAATTCTTGGGTTGTGAAAACTTTGTAAGCATATATCTCCAAAACTAATAACTTGATGATTGAAGTTTCTTGAAAGTTTTCTTCAAAATTTATATTATTTATGCATGTTCAGCATGGAAATTGTAGTACTTCCAACCCATTGTATTGCTTTAAATAATACTGACAGTAGTAAACACTACTAAGTTATTCATGCTGAGGGAAATTCCAAACCACAGGAAAGTACCACTGACGTCTGCATACTTTCTTTCTTGGCAAACATCCGTTTATTTCAATTCTAATAAAAATCTGATCTTGCACACTTCCACTTTCTAGCGCTCTCATCCAGTGTGTTGTATTAAACAACACCTCAACTACATACTGCCTGAAATAAAAGCATTGTTAGTAACAATAATTTATTATTGCTAAATTTCTAGTTATTCACCCCGCGACAAAAAGATAGGTACAAAGTGTTTTTTCTTTGGTTTTTCATAAAGTAACATTATCTGAATTGTACTTATCATTTATTATTATCATAAAAGAACGCTATTCTCGGACTAATTTTTGTCTTAAGACTAATTTAGAAAATTTTTAAGACTAAAATTTTTCTAATTTAAGACTACACACCGCGATAAAAAGATAGGAACAAAGGTTTATTTTATTTATTTATTTTTTTGAATATGATTATTTTGAATATAATTCAAATATTTAATATGTTTTTGATATAATAATATTTTGTTATGATAATAAATGATTAGCACAATTTAATTAATGTTATTTTATGAAAAAAAAAAAAAAAAAAAAACCTTTGTTCCTATCTTTTTGTCGCGGAGTGTAGTCTTAAATTAGAAAAATTTTAGTCTTAAAATTTTTCTAAATTAGTCTTAAAACAAAAATTAGTCCGGGAACAGTGTTATTTTATAATAATAATAAATGATAAGCACAATTTAGATAATGTTATTTTGTGAAAAATCAAAGAAAAAACCCTTTGTACCTATCTTTTTGTCGCGGGGTGTATATATCATATAATAATAATAATAATGCATACAAATGAATTTTTTAATTGTTGTTTTTGAGATATGTCGCCACCTTTACGTTCTTTTTTTTTTTTTTTTTTTTTAATGTAATTTTTTTATTTTACGTCTTAGCTACGACATCACCTTTCTTATATATAATTCACAAACACGTGAAAAAATTTGATGTCAGTTTCACAAAATGATTTTTAAATTTATTTTACACATTTGTCTCTTAAGCATGATAGTAAAGAAATCTAAAAATCTAAAATAACTCAATAATAATAATAATAATAATAATAATAATAAAGTAAAAATCTGAAATTGGGCTTTGTAAATGATCAAATTTTGTATTGATACTCTTGTATACAAAATTTGGTGGATCTTAATCAGACCATTTTTTTCAAAAATGTGACAAATACATTCACATTTACGAAGGCAGTTTTTCATTTGTAAAGATAAGCTGGATGCTGTTTTCTTTTTTAGAACTTATAGGATCTCACAATGTATCAATAAACAATCTGTATATCATTCAACAACCAGAGATTCATTTTATATGATGGAGATAGCAGCTCACATATTGAATTCGCAACACAGAATTTTTACGAAAACAAACGCAGAGCAATTTTGAGTGTGCATCATCAATCATGGTACACATTATAATTCACTATTATCAGATTATATATAAAAGAAAAACTCGTATACGAAAAAAAGTTTTCTCTGATACATATCAAAATGTATTGATGTTGTACCTAGCATTAGTGGACAGCCCGCCGGATTATTTTATCAAAATAGAAACTGTGTATCATTGTGCAAGTAACTGAAAAAAGTGAATTTGGTTTTAAGCAAACTAAATTCCAATTCATTGAAGATAATTCTTCTAGAATTATATTCACTGTATGCGAATTAGGTGTCGATTAGAAATAAGAGATAATAGAGTTATTGTAATTAAGTTTTATCGAGGCTTAGGCCTTGTTTTGAAGTTCATAATGTAAAATTTCGGTATTTTTGAGGTATTCGCCACAATGAATTCATTTTCGATAGCATATAGTTATCTTGAATAAAATGAAAAAGGCTTGGATTACACAGAATTAAATTATTATCATCCACAAACAACAGGCAGATTCCTAGTTCATCAGCATTTTTTTTTAACATAACAAACAAAGAACATAGGTTTATTATCGTAATTTTTTCGAGTGAAGAATGTAATACAAATCATGGATAGAGATGGTAGGGGAATAACAGCGTATAATTATGGATGACGTTCAAGCACAAATCCAAGAAAAATGTTTTATCTTTATTACTAAAATTTTAAATTTAGAATTGTAACGACAATTTTTAACAATCAGTTTTAATTTCTTTCAATAAATTGTTGCTTCATTAGACAATTTGTCTAAAGACATTAAAAAATTTAAATAAACCAAGGCAAAAAAATGGGTTATTTTCAGTTTAATTTCTTTTGACAAACAAAATTAACATAAAAAATTGATAGGTCAAATGTGAAATGTGAAATGAATAATGCAAAAGAAAATTAACAATAACGAAATTTTTGAAAATTAATTTTAATTTAAGAAAATATTGTAGCAAGCCCATGTCTACCGATTAAAATAATTTTCCTCTAGAATGTAATGTATTAGCACATATGTAACATATTTATCTATTACGTTTTTTATAGAATAGAAATCACTTTTTAAAGAAAATAATATTGTCGTATAAGAAAAGAAAAGGATTTAAGAATCACATCGCATAAAAAAAAAAAAAAAAAAAAAAAAAAATCTTAAAACTTGCTAAATATTTAAAATGAAAAAAAAAAAAAAAAAAAAAAAAAACTTTTAAAAATGTAATTTAGATATGAAATGAGAGACTTTTTTTAAAAATTAATATCCACGCATTTTCAATTCAATCTAACTTCGCGTGATATATGTTAAATGTTTTTACTACAAACCGATAGCACATATGCTAACAGTTCAGTTGAACTATGTATCTGGGACATGGTGTTCATTTTTACAAAGCACTGAGTGTTTATAATTATATATGCATATATATAATTTAATATATTTTTTACACAAATGACAGCCTTATGTGCTTTTCATTTGTTCTATTAAAATGTGCAGTTTTCTCAGTTTTAGCAAAATTAAGTACTCCCAAAATCCCAAATTTAATGCAGTCCAATTTTAATCATTTTTTTAAAATACTTGTCTAAATTATGTTAAATTATATATTTGTGTCTCGTAATAAAATTTTAAGACCTTTCTGACATTTTAAAATGATAAACAGATTTAAAAAAGGTATTTATAAAAACTAAAATTATTTTTTAAAACATTGTAATGCTTTTTTATTGAATTGGAACCGATTGTCAGATTCGATTAACCCAAGGACAACTTATTTAAAGAATTGCATTTTCACTGTTAAAAACATTATAAAATATAAAAATATGTATTACTGAAAAAAATTCAAATATTCTTTTTTATTACTAACAATATGTTATGAATTATTAAAGAAATAAGCAAATATGAATGCAATTTTTTTATTGACGTGCTTATTTTTATTTTCAGTACATATTTGAATCATGCCGTTAAAATATCTTATTGTGATTCAGTTTATTTGATACTTCCGGAATGTTAAAATTTTCAATCTTGTTATCACTGAAACGCATTCGGTAACAGAGTGTCTACTTTTTGAAAGAGATTTAAAATGGGAAAGAATTTACTTCAAATACATATTTTCCACATACATATTTTGTACTCAAGATTTTTAAGAGCCTTCGAGTGTCTATTATGTACCCTCATATTCACAAAGTGCAATGAATTCAGTTTTTTTATATGATCTTAATGATTCCAAAAACATAAACAAAATAGAAACGGAAATGTGTAGTTTTTCTTTTTGAATACATAAAAATGCATATACTATTCAACTTACTTTACTGTTAATACTTTTTGGAAACTGAAGGTTTATAACAGGATTTAATGTTTCGAATGCGAGTAATAATTTCAGCTTTATTATTTTTCTTATCAATATTTTTCTTATTTTTATTTTTCTAAATGAAATTAAGTGAATGACCTTTTTAAATGTAAGTTTGATTTAACTTTTTACTTTTTTTTAAAATCTTGAATTTTTTCTAATTGTTTATATGTCCTTATAGGTGTTATTGGGCTCTGAATACTGTAAAGTTTTGGCGATGCGTACAGTATGACTGAAATAACACCTATTTGCTTATAGCATACATATTGTATGCCTTCATTTCTTATTATTTCTTATTATTTTTACTTTCTCTTACCCATAGGGTCGAGAAAGTATTGTTTTAGGGTCAAATTTTCGAACGTGAGTTTTTGTTATATTTGCATATTCTGAGGTCCCCTGAATACGAAAATCATGTTTTTAGCGAATGGTCTGTGTGTTTGTCTATCTGTGTGTCTGTTTGTGTGGATGTTTGTGTGTCTGTTATCAGCATATCTCAAGAACAAATAGTAGCAGAAATTCCAAACTCAGTATTCTAAATGTGTATCATATATGGATGCTACAGTAAGCTTTTCGTTGAGATGAAGCAAATGGTTCTTATACAAGGACTCTCAAAAGTATTCAAATACATTATGTCTATGGGGAAAATTGCAGGAAAGTAGAGTTTAACATCTATAGACTGCACTAAACCAAATGAAACGAATATATATTTTTTGTAATAGAGATAGTCAACTCGGATTTTTTTTTTTTTTCGTTTTTTTTTTTTTAGGTATGTAGGAGCCTCGAGGGGAGTAAATTTTCATGAGGGGTATCTTTCAAAAGAGCTCGTCAATACCTTTAAACGAATGGTTGAACCATCGATCTGCGATAATTTAAAATAAAATTATCGATTTTTTTCATTTTTAACAACAATTTTTTTTTTAAACCTAATATTGAGAATAAATTCAACTTTTTTTTGGATATTTAGTGTTATACTACTTCTCTAATATGGAAATCGTCTGTATTATCATAAAAGATATTTTTTTTACATAATAATTTTAATAAATAATTTTTTTAAAAACAGAATTATTGTTTAATAAACGAATTAAATTCTATATAAATGTAGGTGCATTAATAAAACGGGGGGTTGAGGGGGGCGGTAGTCTCCCTCACACAGAACTAATTATCATATAAAACTTTTCCGAAGCCTAATTTGAATTGTTTAACATAGGTTTACATAACACTACTCGTTATCTTACCCCTTAATCTCCAACCTTTATTTATAATACTAAATTTCAGGGTAAGAGGAAGTCGTGCGAGTGACACACCAGATTATTTTTAATTATAAATCTTTAATTCATATTCTTTCCAGTCTTTCAAGTGATACATCGTTTCCTCTTGCGCAATGTTTGAAAAGATTTTCGCAATATATATATATATATATATATATATATATATATATATACCTATATGCGAGTGTCTGTCTATTTGATATTTGGTATTTATTTAGTAGCTTTGAGACTATAGTAAAATCTGTCGAGGCCGCAATATCTTCCTTCTTCCCACATATGGGGTCATCGAAGCGTGGGAGCCAACCCCTACGGGTGAGCACCCCTATAACGATGTTTTCTCGTTACTATTAATAAAAAGTCATAATCGTAAACAAGTGGGTACTACCAGATTCAAATCAATCCAATCAAACACAGTTCTAGGCAGAATTTAAAAATAACATTTGAAGTGGTGACATTCATATTTATTAAATTTCGAAAAATACAGTTAATTATATCAGGATACAAATTAATACAGTCACTGTCAAAAATATAGAAAGGTTTTCAGGGATATGCTCCAAGTAGAATTCTGTGTGAGAGAGGTATCCTTTTTTAACTTGTTATTAACTCAATAGATATTAGCAAAAATGTGTGGGGAGAGCAAAGCGAGCGCACGATTTTCCTAGCCAAATTTAGTAATCCTGTAAAGCTCATGGCGAAGCTGCCGCCAAAGAACCGCCAAGCCTAATTCTTTGTCTGTGGCTAAAAAACAATGTAAAACTTTGAATTTTAATGTCCGTTCCCAAAAGTTATAACCCAGAATTTGGCGGACGTTTTGCCTACAGACCATATGTCACCAAGGCAGGAAATGAGAACGATTAAGTGCATGTACATGTGTAATTTCGAAAACCTATTGCATCAGCTACTTTAGGAATAAATCTAATTCTGAATCTGACATGATTTCTTTTTCAAAGATTGAGAACATTTTTATAAGCTAAATTTTAATCTCAGAATTTTAAGTTATTTTTTATTTTGAAGGAAAAATTATTAGCAAAGTGTTACATTTATATTTTAAATAAAATGAAATTTTTAATTTATGGGTTCTATTTATAATTCCAAAATGAATAAAATTTTGATTTAAGAAAGCTGGATTTCAAAATGGTTTACATAAATAAATCTGTATTACAATTAATTCTTTTTCTTTTATGAATTGAAAAGTAAAATACTTTAGGATTCGCAAATCTAATCTGAAATAAAATTAACTTTGAAAGGAAATTTCCTCATGAAAAATAAAAGACTTTCATTATTCAGATTTTAAAAGAAATAGACTAAAAATGAATGTATGTGTGGAAACCTCTCCGAAACCCTTACTGTTGAATATCAGGCTGTCGTCAATTGCCCATAGTGCAGCACTAATGCAACGAAATAATTAGCCAACCAACCTGTAATTACGACTTTCGTCTCGAATGCTCTATATTACATAAATTCACAATATCTTGTATACATAGTTACCACAAACATGCATACCCGCACTGGAATTTCGATCAGGAACCTAGGGATGAAGAAGGCAACGATGAAGAAGGCCGGATCACCAACCCGGCATCTGTCTGTATATCTGTCTATTTAAAAGATACAGAAAATAAACGCATAGTAAGAATTACACAAGATGAAGTACAAGAAATAAAAAGCTTTGACAAACTTGTAAATCTAAACACCAATTTTTTTTAATAGTTCTTCGCTAAAATCATGCTACAAAATTTAATTTTTTATACAGTGGTCATACAAAAAGAAAAGAAGAAAAAATCAATAAGGAAAATGAGCTTTACAGCCTGATCAGTAAATGAACATTTTCTCATCATTGTATCATAAAATGTCTTAATGTCTTAGTGCAGCACATCAAAACAAAATTATTGACGTATTTATTCCAAAATTAAAATGTAAATATGTTTATTTGTTTACGTTATCATTTTTTCCCTTCGCAATTTCAGCATGATTTCTAAACTGAAATCTATATTCTTCTTCTTTTTTTCTTTTTTTTTCCTTTCTTCTATATTCAATAGAAGAAAGTATTGGATTCGTAAAGATTTTCAACTTCCGGTTTCCGGTGGATTTGCACGTTTTGAGAGGTCTACGATTTGACCATTTTTAGACAATGTCTGTCTGTGTGTGATACAAAAAAATTTTTCGACTGTATCTTAGGAACTACAGTACAGAATTAAATATAATTTTATATGTAGATGCACCTTGACCAATATTAGTGCCTATACACTTTTTGTGTCAACCGCTCAACAGGTGGCGCTGCTATGTAGCGATTTCCACAATATAAGGGAAGGCATCTCAGGAACTACTGCACAAAAATGCATATAATGTCATATATAGATGCAACTTGATATAAGTTAGTGCCTATCAACTTTTGGTGTCAACCACTCAACAGGTGGCGTTTTAATGTAGCGATTTCCACAATTTAAGGAAGGTTTATATCTCAGGAACTACTTCTCAAAATTACATAAAAATTTATAATTGGATGCACTTTGACATTTTTTACTCCGAATCGACTTTTGGCACTAATTGCTCAACAAATGGCGCTTCTATAAAGCGATTTCTTCAATTTAAGGGAAGCGTATATTTCTGGCTCTAATGTGTATAATCAAACAACACTTGATATGTGTGCCCTTATGAGACATTATGCCGATTCAATTCGGATGTATATCTACCAATAGGTTGCGCTGCTATAGTGCAGGTTTTTTTGAGAATGGGAATCCTATATTTAAACTTCTATGGCATTTTTGTATGCATTTTGATACGTAAGATAACCATTATAAAAACGCATTTTTTAAGATGTCAGCAAAACTGTGTTCTTTTGGATAGTTAGTGTTAGTTTTCTCTAAGATGAAAATTGCCTGCATTCATCATGGTAGATAATTTTAATAAATAATAACAGTTTTTGTAAATTATTTGAACCGAGTGAATTTATGTAGGAAAATATAGAAGAAAGTCTTGTGGTGGCCACAACATACTAGTTTAATATGCTCATAAAGCATGAACAATTTTAAGACTCGCATTTTTCCCAGAGACACTTTTTCACGTGGGATCAATTTTCAAAAATCTAAAAAAGTAGATTAATTTGTTAATAAAGATTCGGATTCTCCCAAAAATACTTGGATATATCACTTTTCTTATTTTTCTTCTTGGTGATAAAAAAAATAAAAAATAAACAAATAGAGTTACAAGTGTATGGAAATAGAAGTATTTGTTTAAATACTTTTCAGTTCCAAATAATAATAATAACAATAATTCTATCTAAAACCAAATGGGTTGAAATTTTCTTCTGTCTTGCAATTCACAAATTAAAATTCTGTACTAAGCAGTTTAATTTTGGACGAGAGGACATTTCTCCCCTGATATTAACTTCCTTCTACAGCTACAACTTTTTAAAAATCTTAGACAGTAAATTTTCACAAAATATTTTTTTTAATAAAAAATATTTCACGCGTAAAATATATTCTGCTTATTTTAAACAATTAATTTAATTTAATAAATTATTTATTTATTTATTAATTTATGCACCATAAAAAAAAAGTTATTTTCCTTTATTTAGACTGTGACCTTATGTACTCTTTCCTCTATGACGTCACGATGCACTTTTATTTAACAAAAATTTACTATTTTACCTAAAAAAATTATGAATCTTTTATTTTTTTAAACAAAGATAATTAGAATAAAGATAAATAATACATTAAAAAATAATAATTAAAATTCTGTTTTAAACAGAATTAAATATATTGAATAAAAAATATCTGTGTAAGTTTCCCTCGTTAAGATCCATTATAAATTGTTTATTTTAACTTGATGTTAAAGGGGAAAAAATAGTTTTTATTTAGTCTATTTTGTCTGAAAGAAATCGGAAAATACCGCCCGAACAATACGTGTATAATTAGAAAAAAAGATTTTTAATGAATATCATAATCAAATATAATATTCCTTTTCCAGTGACAATGAATTGACTTTAGTTTTTGACTTTCTGGTGGTGAGGTTGGGAAATGGTGGGGGGAGAAGGGAGTGATTTTAAATAAAGAAATTTTTCCTCCCTCATCCTACCCTCTCTCTCTTTTCTTTTTCAAATTAATATATTGAGCGCATGCAACTTAATTCTTATATTAAGTTCTCAAATTGTACTTATTGTTCAAAGGAATGTCACGATTCTCCTCACCGCAGATAAAATAAAGCGAAATTTAATGTCTAGCTCGGTCTGACTTGATAACATTTTATTATTTTCTATGATGCCGTGGAAAAATACGTGCCTACCGGATAAAAATAAGCAAAAAACAAGAACTTCATGAACCCGTTATCGCCCAGTGTCCTCATTGGAGGACAGCTAATAAAATGGCACGTATATTTTTTGTGGTTTCTTGGAATGATTTCTGCTTTTCAGTGACAGTTTATAGCGTCACTCTAAATGATCCCTGAAAGTTTCATGAGCCTACTATCAACTATTATTTCATAATTTGAATAGTCATTTTATGATTTTTCGTTCGTCGCACCTATAGTTGCTTTTTGTGCAGGTATACTAACTTAAATCATGTTGAATAATAATATATATTATAATACTTTACTCTCGAGATCTTTGTCAACATATAATAGGAAATTAATCTGTTACCTCAAAGTTTTTTATATCTCGAGGTTTTTCTCGCTAGAACACTAAACGTCAATAAATGAGGATAGGCTTTAAATTTAAAACTATCAGAGGAATTGTTTAAGATAATATATTTTACTGTCTATAATTATTTAGAGTGAAATAATCGGTTAATAATATTTCGCAAAATGAATTCGGGCGTTAACGAGTTAATGAATTATGAACGAAAATTAAATTATTGAGTTACATATAATTATAAAAGCCTCATCTTCATTTAGGATGGGAGATAATATTGTAAAACCGAACAAAATGCGCTGTTTGAAATTTATGATAAAATTTCAGTTTTTACAAAAATTACGTGGAACCTGTAAATGTCAAAATAATAATAATAATAAGAAGAAGAAGAAGAGAGAGAGAAAAGAAAGAAAGAAAGAAAAAGAAAAGAAAGTTTAATTTAACGTTTCTATGTTGCCCTTTGCCTAACCCAAAGAAAGCCGAAAGGGAAAATTTAGTTTCGTTACATAGCTCTATGGTTCCGTCTTTGTTTATGCATGAAGACTTACTGTTAAATTGTGTACACAATTTAATATTTAATAACTTAAAACTTTTTAATACATGTCTTTATTTTAATTACGTAATTAAACTTGCTCTTATTTTTTCTGTGAGATAATATATAATTAATTCAAAATCCACAACAATAGTACCGTAAAATAAATATGAACAACATTGTTTGCATTATTATTATTTTTTAAATATGTACCACAAGTTAAGTCACATATACGTTTTCTCTATATATTAAAAAAAAAAAAATAACTGTCGCTGGAGTCTTTTTTTTTTTTTTTTTTTTTGGTCTGCGACAGCAACTTCTCGCAGAGGGCAGGGTTCTCCGCGTCATGAGATATATCAGTGTATTCCATCTGCTTCAAGGAAGGCATTTCAACTGCTTAGAAACTTCTATCAACTTAATTATCAAAGTTATTAACTAAAAACGTCGGGTTTATAAAAGTACTCTGTTTGCCACCGTACAAAAAGTTTCTATTATTACGTTTTTTTTTCTCTGTCTCTGACGTCACTTTCCTCAGGAAAATTAAAATGTGATCAATGGTGTAAATAAGAAAAATTGAAAAATTGTCAACTTTGAGATACTCGAGAGAAGAAAAAAATTATTTAGAATAGTGAAACATGTGAAATTAACCGATATTCTTTAAAAAAAAAAAAAAAAGTAAAAATTTAATAAAGATGAAATGAAAATTAGTTTATATTTTTATTTTAGTTTATATTATTAGTTTATATTATTAGTTAAGTTTATACTATTAGTTTAGTTTTTATTATTAGTTTTTACTTTAACGTTAGGCAAAAAAGATTTAGTAATGAATGTCATGATTAGGTTAAATAACTACTAATATAGAGTTAGAGGTTAAGCCCAGAAATTTTTAAAATGAAATTTACGGGACAAAAATTTGTATTAGTTTATATTTAAAAATTTAGTTTTTTTAATTTAAAACATATTTAAAAGGATAGATCTTAACTATGACCAATTTAGCGATTTTTAAAATTTAGAAATGAAGTAGTTCGTAAGTTTTTCGTCAAGGTGCGCAACCACAACAGCCATTTTAACTCTAGTAATTCAAAAAAAAAAAAAAAAAAAAAAAAAAAAGGTCTATCATTTCTCAGTATCGAAAGATATTTCAGAACAACAAATTCATCTGAATATCAATAGGGAAAAAAATTTCCATTTTTTTTTTTTTTTTTTTTTTTTTTTTTTTTTCGTTCATATTTCTTACAGTTCAATTCAGTGTTTTTAAAATAATGGCAGATTTTTGAAAGGGAGAATTTAAAGAAAAAAAAAATTGTCGCCCGTCAAATTTGGATCGGTTGATAAGATATATTTTAAAGGAGTACAAAATTGGGATTCTATTTCTCTTAAGCTGATCTTAGGAAAAATATACTACATGAAGAGCAAAACGGTATACTAAGGAAATATGCTATCGGAAACAAATAATTTAAAGTGAGCAAAAACGATACTTTTTATAATTACATTTCAATCAGTTTTAAATGATTTTAAAAGGATGTAAATTTACTAACATTTTGGTTTTTTTTTTAAAAAAAGTAATACTGTGATTTAATTCACGTTCAATTTATTTAATTGAAACTACTTAACTGGACAAAAAAAAAAATGTTTTTTAAATTAAATAAACATTTCAAAACGTCTGACAAAAATATTTTAAATACGATCGAGTTAAACTGCAAAAGAATTGTCGAAAACATACACTAGTTAAAAATGTGTTGTCATCTCAGGTTTTAAAGTTCACTGTGAAAAAAAAAAAAAAAAAAAAAAAAAAATCCCGGTATTTCCTGCAAAAGTTTGCGCAGTTAAAGTGCCCAATATTTGTCGATAATACGCGTCTTTAATATATCACTAACCACCAAATATCTCATTGAGAATACCACTAAATCTCTGAAATCATGATCATTTTATGGACTAAAACTTGTTATTTTCAGAAACTCTCTCCAAAATATTAAAAACCAGAAACCTATCCAGTATATAAAAGTAAAAACACAATTTTTTATGTAACATAGCGGTGGAAAATCGGCGCAGAATTCGGTGTAACCCCCGTTCCGCCGACAAGAAATTTCCTACCCCCTTATTTTTCCCATTCAAGCTTCCCTTTCGAGCTATTTAGGGATTTGTTCTATAGGAATGGGGAAAACAAGTGGAAAGGAAATTTCAATTCGACAAAAAGGTGGGTACTAGTTACGTAAGAAGATTAGTTAGTGTCCAGGCCCTTCCTTTTTATTTGTTGATATGACTGACATGCCCAGGTGCACAAACACATAATGAATTAGAAATTTTTGATTTTGGGTGGAATTTTTTTTTTTTTTTTTTTTATGTTGATGCTGTAGGATATTTGCTTCATTTAAACAACTAAGTGCTTAAATGTTAAAAAAAAAAAAAAAAAAAAAAAAAAAATGTGATATTTTAATATGATAAAAATGCGTATAATTAATAACCATTGTTATGTAGCTTCCTTTTTATTCATTTACATTTCTTGTTTTAGGGAAAATAAATTTTCTATAGACAAATGTTAATTTGCAATATACTTTTATAAATAATAATTTAGCATAAAATACATACATTAGTATAGCCAAAGTGCTAAATTAGCAGTCATTAAATGTATTTTGCACCTAGAAAGTACAGTTTAACGACCAAAATACCCTATTGATTCGTCATTTGTTACGCCTAATTTATAACCAGACTATTGTCATAAAATTTCTCTCTTTACAGGACACTCCCAGAAAATCTATGTAATATTAAAGAAAAATTGGTATGTTGTGGCCACCACATGACTTTCTTCTATATTTTCCTATACAAATTCACTCAGTAAAAATAATTCATTAACATTATTATTTAAAAAAATTATCTTCCATGATAATGCAGATTTCTATGTTAGAGAAGTAGTATAACACTAAATATCCCCAAAAAGTCAATTTTATTCTCAATATTACTTTGTAAATGTTGTTATTGTTAAAAAAAAAAAAAAAAAAAAAAAAAAAAAAAAAAAAAATCGATAACTTTATTTTAAATTATCGCAGATCGATGGTTCAGCCATTCGTTTTAAAGGTATTGACGAGATCTTTTGAAAGATACTCATCATGCAAATTTACTCTCCTCGAGGGGGTACCCCTCCCCCCCACTCGAGGCTCCTACATATACAATTTTTTCCCCAGTTGTTGACTATGACTATTACAAACAAATCTTTTAAATTTCATAATGATTATTAAAAAATTATTCTCTTTATGCACATTTATAAAAAAATTTGTTCTATCCTACCATGTTAAAAATTTAGAAAAAGCTAGATGGCAACGCATGCTGTTGGACAATAGTTACCAAAAGTTGATAGGCACTAATTTATGACAATGTGTAACTACATACCAATTTATATGAAATTTTGTGCAGTAGTTCCTGAGATACAGTTGCCCCAAAATTTTGACACACACAGACAGACTGGCAGATTTAAAAAAAAATGGTCAAATGGTGTTCTACAGCTCTCAAAACGTGTAAATCCATCAAAAACCCGAGGTCTAAAATTTTTACGAATCCAATACTTTCTTCTATTGAATATAGAAGAAAGTAATAAATAGATGAATGCAAATAAAGAGTATAAATGTAATAAAAACACACATATAAAATCTATATATATATATAAAAGAACATTTCCTGAGTGAGTGAGTGAGTGAGTGAGTGAGGGGGTGATCTATCAACGCCCAGACCAAACCCCTGGACCTAGAAGCATGAAATTTTGTGACAATGTTCTTTCTATGATGTAGGCATCCATTAAGAAGCGATTTTACAAAATTCGCCCCCCAAGGGGGGAAGGGGGGGCAAAACGTGATTTCACAAAATCCTTCATATCTCAAACAAAAAAAAACAGATATCCGTAAAATTTTTGCTTTAAAATATAGCTAATACAAATGTCAAAAAACCAATTTCTGTAATTTTCAAAATTCGGTCCCCAAGGGGGGCGGGGGGGGGGCAAAACGTGATTTCACATGCATAAAACGTGATTTCGCATAATCCTATATATCTCAAACAAAAAAATAGATATGCGTGAAATTTTTGCTCTAAAATATTTCTAATGCAAATATCTAAGAACTGATTTCTGGAATTTTAGAAATTCATCCCCCAGGTGGGGCAGCAGGGGGGGGGGAGGGGGCTAAGGGGCAAAAACAAATAGAAATACAGTTAGGGCGTTCAAAATTGATACAGATAGGTTTTAGAGGCCTGCAAGTCAAATGAGGATATTTTCGATTGCGTAAAGTTATTACGAGGGGCAGGAAGGGGGGGAGGGGAGAGGGGGGCAAAAAATAAAAATAGAGTTAGATCGTTCAAAATTGGTATAAAGAGGTTTTCGATACCTACAAATCGATTTCGGATATTTTCGAATTTGTAAAATTATTAGGAGGGGCGGGAAGGGGGTGGGGCGGCAAGGGGGGGGCTATGGGGCAAAAACAAATAGAAATGCAGTTAGGCCGTTCAAAATTGGTACAGATAGGTTTTAGATGCCTGCAAGTCGAATGGGGATATTTTCGAAAGTGTAAAGTTATTAGGAGGGCCGGGAAAGGGGATGGGGAGAGAGGGGGCAAAAAAATAAAAATAGAGTTAGATCGTCCAAAATTGGTATATAGATGTTTTCGATACTTACAAATCGATTGCGGATATTTTCGAATTTTTAAAATTATTAGGTGGGGCGGTAAGGGGGGGAGGCTATGGTCAAAAACAAATAGAAATACAGTTAGGCCGTTCAAAATTGGTACAGATAGGTTTTAGAGGCCTGCAAGTCGAATGGGGATATTTTCGAAAGTGTAAAGTTATTAGGAGGGCCGGGAAGGGGGGGGCAGAGGGGCAAAAAAAAAAAAGAAAATAGAGTTAGATCATTCAAAATTGGTACATAGAAGTTTCCAATACCTACAAATCGATTGCGGATAGTTTCGAATTTTTAAAATTATTGGGAGGGCGGGAAGGGGGTGGGTGTAGAGCAGCAAAAAAATAAAAATAGAGATATATCGTTCAAAACTGGTGCATAGAGGTTTTTGATACTTACAAATCGATTGAGCATATTTTCAAATTTGTAAAATTATTAGGATAGACAGGAGGGGGGGGGGCGAAGTGGGAAAATAATAGAAATAAGGGTTAGAGCATTTTGGGAATTTTTTACGAAGTCAGTGAGAACCCGGTGCGACATTTTTCCTACTCAGATTTTGTTTCTCTTTTTTTTCACGTGATAAAAATTAATACAATTTTGAGAATTCATTATAGTGATTCATTTAAAAATAGAGACCAGCGAAGCGGGCGTTGCCTGCTAGTTTATAATATATAGCAACTTTTTATCCTTTATAATATAAGGAGATTTTGTTTTATTTTATTTTTACTTTCTTCTATATTCAATAGAAGAAAGTATTGGATTCATAAAAATTTTTGACTTCCGGTTTTCAATAAATTTACACGTTTTGAGAGGTCTAGAATACGATTTAACAATTTTTATAAAATGTCTGTCCGACTGTCTGTGTGTGTGTGTGTGTGTGTGAGTAACAAAAATTTTGTGGCGACTGTATCTAAGGAACTACTGCTCAGAATTGGATACAAATTTATACGTAGATGCACCTTGACCTAAATTAGTGCCTATCAACTTTTGGTGTCAACCGCTCAACAGGTGGCACTGCTATACAGCGATTTCCACAGTTTAAGGGGAGGCTAAATTTCAGGTTCTATTGCGTATAATCAAACAAAACTTGGTATATGAGAAGGTCATTATGAGATATTATGCTAATTCAATTTGAATGCTTATCGGCCAGTAGGTGGCGCTGCTATACAGCGATTTCCGCAATTTAAGGAAAGGATATATCACAGGAACTACTGCATAGAATTGAATATAAGTTTGTATATAGGTGCATCCTAACATAAATTGGTGCTTGTCAACCTTTGGTGTCAACCGCTCAACAGGTGGCTTTGCTACACAGCGACTTCTAGAGTTCAAAGGAAGGCTACATTTCAAGTTCTATTGCGTATCATCAATCATGAGAAGGCTATTATGCTCACTCAGTTCCGATGCTTATCGGCCAATAGGTGGCGCTGCTATACTGCAAATCTCATCTATTCATGGCTATATCTCAATGTCTATGGCATGTAACTGTACGAAACTTGATATGTGAGATAACCATTATAAAAACATTACATATATTGAGATGTTATTTATAGACGATAAAATTGTCTTTCTTTGGATATTTAGTGTTAGATTTCCCGAAGATGAAAATCATTTCATTCATCATGTTAGATATTTTTAACAATAGTTTTAATAACTTATTCGCACTTACTGAATTTGTACAGGAAAATATAGAAGAAAGTTTTGTGGTGGCCACAACATATTAGTTTTAATTTAAGTTTAATTAAAATTTATTTGTTTTTCATTTATTTAATTCTTTTTAAAAGAAAAATCTACATTTTCTTTTATTTATTATATTGATTGGAATCGAATGGCAATATAGTGTAAAGAACGAGGGTTATAAAATACATGGTTCAAAAACTAAAATTATACATGCTGAAGCTGATATACTGCCAATCGCAGTTCTTAAATAATAACAGATCCACTTGTCGTCGATAAGTACAAAAACTGAAATGCCTAGGAAAGACCTTTCTGCAGGTAGTAAGAAGTTTGACCCGATGTAGTGTTGGCGCAAATGTAGCTGCCGTAGGCAACGGTTACCCGAAGCGAGGTCTAGAACGATTTAAATTATTCTTTTTTGAGTTTTTACTTATAAGGTTGTATAAAAATGAGTAGAAAATGAATTATTTTGAAAATTCATTTAAATATAGGACCAGCGAAATGGGCACAGCCTATTAGTATAAGAATAATTGTATTATAAATTTGCAATTTTTATTACAATTTAGAAATATAGGTAAAGACAAATAATTTATTTATATTTTGAGTCTATGGATTCTTTTTTTGTCTCTCTGCCTGTGTGTGTGTGTGTGTTTAAGCATAAATATTATTGGGTTAAAAGAATTTAATTACTTATCTTCAAGACCTAGACCTTGCTTAAAATTAACTTTCCTTATCTCATTAGATTCCATTTCTAAAATAACGACACTGAAGTAAGTCCTATCATGATCGTAATATTTCAATTTATTTATTTTTTAATTTCCTACCAATTGTTATTTCTAGTTTATCAATTTATAATCAAAAATTTGACATCATGATAATTTCTGAAATATTCAATTAATTTAATCAAATTTGGACTTGTAAAACTGAAAGTAAAAATTAATAATTAAAACAACCGGAAAAAAAAAAGGTTTATATTAATATTTTCTAGTAATTCTCGTTTTGCTTGAAGATGTAATATTTGGAATTCGGCTGAATTTAAAAATGAATTGGCCAGCAGGTATTTAAAAAGAAATTCTACTATTTATTCAGTTTTAAGGAAGTTTTTATTTTCTTTATTTATTTACTTTTTTAAAATATAAATATATTCATATTAACTTTTGTGCTTGTATTTATTATTTAAGTAATAACAATAAACTAAGTCTTATCCTATTAAAAATTTTGTGCCTGAGTAGACCATTTTGGTAATTAAGATAAAATAATTAAGTGCTATTGACGCCTGTTTTTCACATTCTAATTTCTATCTCCGCCTATTTACTTCCCAATATTTCCTGCATCTTAGCTTCTAAGTTTTTTAGGATTATTGCTTTCAAACAACACACTTCTTCCAGATGTTCAACATTCTTAAATGTGCTTGAAAAATTTTTGTTATAAAATTTTTGTTTCGCCGACACAATGTCAGCGAAACAGGTGTTGAACCGATAACGATGATTTTCCCTTTTTGGGGGAATTTGTCAGCAAAAGGGGGTAGGAAATTTTAGTGTCGGCGAAACGGGGGGGGGGGGGGGTATAACCCAGAATTCATAGCACAATAAATGACACAAAATTTTCATCTTCTTAAAAGAACGATTTTATAGGTAGAGAAATATTTTAACAAATACTGGTATGATTTCTGCGCCAATTTTCTGGCCCTATAACTTCGCATCAGTATACAATGATAATAACAAGCTGCAAGTTTTATACAGAAAAATAATGTATAATATCCATCTGATTCAATAGATCTGATCTAAATGCAACTGACGTATATATATTCATTAAGCTGTTTTTTATTTATTTTGTTTTCCACAAAACGCTCATGATTGAAAACTAGTATTCGATTATTTGTTTATAACTCATGAAGTATGAAGGGCATATATAGTACTTATAAAGTTTATCATCAGGTGTTTGGTTATATTTTAAAAATCAAATTGAAATAAACATTATTTTAATGCTTTATAAAAACTGTGTAATGAAAACAATATTACAATTTTGGTTTTTTGTAAGACAAACGAATGAATAGGTCGGCCTATTGAGAAGTTATTGCATATGCTTCATCAAGGGTAAAATAATTTCTTTTAGTGAAACAAATTCCCTTCCCCAATAATTATTGCAATTGAATTTAGAATTTTTGCGTTATTAAAATGTAAAACTTATGATCCGGGTTCAAAATCAGGCAATCTATAAACTTCAATAATGTTAAGTAATTTTTTTACGACAAAAAAATAAATATATATATATATATATATATATATATATATATATATATATATATATATATATATATATGTATATATATTCAAAGAAATTTTTAATATCAGTTTTAAATTCAGTGCCAGAAACTATATTCATTCAGCACAAGATTTGTTTTTCATCTCTCTCTTTCTCTTTCGATATATTGGACGATTTTTATCGTTCACATTTTAAATTTAAAATATTCTAATTTTCTTGTTAATTTAAATTATTGTGATTTATAATCAAAATGGTTAAAGTATTTTTCTTCCTGTAGTTTCCTTTCAACAAAAAAAGAGTTAGGCTAGAAAATCAATTTTCTTGGAGATTTATAATCTATCAGCTTCACTTCTAATCCCTTACCATAAAACTTAATCTTTGGTTTTCATAGAATTTTCAAATCTGTCAGATGACTTTAAAATATTTTAGGCCAATTAATTAGTAGCACGCCAGTTGCTTTCAAATTCAGCGCGGTGGTAGAGATGATAAATGAATTAAACAGTTTTATGTTTTAACACCACTAAATTTTTAGAGCACCAATCTATTGGTTCATACGCTCGATTTAGTTTTTGTATAAAGCAGTTGCTCTGATATAAAATTAGTGGGGTTAAAAAATAAAACTGTAATATTCATGAGGCAAACTTGCACCCACGTTGTACGAGACTTTACTATACAAAATATTTTCTTCTTTGGGAATCACAACGGGGTGAGGGAGGGGAAGTAGTATATTTAAAAAAATAAATAAATAAAAATCCACGAAGGACTAACAATTTGAAGATGAAAGTACACGATTTGGGAAAATATTTAGCAAGGCAGGGCGTAACGGAAAAAGTCAAGCAGAGCAATTATATACTAGATCAGTTTATTGTTTTTCATAAAAGTTAACTAATAATGTTGGGAGACATAAAAGTGCGTTCTACTGCATTCCTAGTGTTTTTAAAAGTTAGTAAAAAATGCATTTTAATTATTAATATATTCTAATTTTTTTTTTCTATTATCAGCGTTCATATTTATTAATATTTATTTTTTGACTCTTCTCACAAAATTTTGGTATTGTTTTATTAAACTGACATATTAAAATAAATGTGCCAATAGATTCAAAGACAGATTTATTCCATATACTTTATATTATAATTAATATTTTCTCTCGTTATTTCAAGCTCCATATTTGATATTTTTTTTCTCCGAATTTTTATTATTATTGCTAATCGCTCTGAACACATATTTTGCATTTAATTTGAAAACATTATATATATATATATATATATATATATATATATATTTATGAAATCAAACAAATTCTAGATAATATGTATAATGCCAACATTTTCAAATACCAGTTTTCCCTATTTTTTTACAGATAAGAAATATCTACTAACAGCATATAATAAATTCATGTAATCGCACAAATTTACTGACAACAGAAACATTATATGTCATGCGTACGTAATACATATATTATGCTATAATTGCTCTTGATACATATATAATAGTTTTTCAGGAAATTTTGAAGGTTGTATTTTTACATTTATAAAATGCACTTGTTTATGGATTAATTCTTAGATTTTCTTTTATTACTATAATGATAAAATACCATATCCATACACACTTTTACACACACACACACATATATATATATATATATCTATATAATTCATCACTATAATGATCAAACACCAGGAAAGAAAACGAGAATTAATAAACAAAGAATCACACATGGAAATGAATCCTTATACAAGGCAAAATATATTTAAAAATTAATATAAATTGTTTCTGAAACAATAGTGTATGAGATCACTTGTAGAAATATGATGAAAGAATAATAGAATTAATCTGGTATGTTACTCCCACGACTATCTCTTACCCTGAAATTTAATACTATAAACACAGTTTGGAGATTAAGAGGTAAGATAACGGGTACTGTTATGAAAACATATGTTAAAAAACTCAAATTAGGCTTCGGAAGAGTTTTATATGATATTTAGTTCTGTGTGAGGGGGGCTACCGACCGCTCAACCCCCCGTTTCATTAATGCACCTACATTTATATAGAATTTAATTCGGTTATTAAAAAATAATTCTGTTTTTAAAAAATAATTTATTAAAATTATTCTTTAAAAAATTATCTTTTATGATAATGCAGACGATTTAGTTTTGTGTGAGGGGGGCGGTAGCCCCCCTCAATCCCCTGTTTCATTAATTCACATACATTTATATAGAATTTAATACGGTAATTAAAAAATAATTCTGTTTTTAAAAAATAGTATATTAAAATTTTTATTTAAAAAAATTGTCTTTTATGATAATGCAGACGATTTCCATATTAGAGAAGTAGTATAACACCAAATATCCAAAAAAAGTCCATTTTTTTCTCAATAATTGGGAAAAAAAAAAAAGATAATTTTGTTTTAAATTATCGCAGATCGATGGTTCAACCATTCGTTTTAAAGGTATTGGCGAGCTCTTTTGAAAGATACCCATCATAAAAATTTACTCCCCTCGAGGGGAGACTTCCCCCACACACACAATTTTCTTTCCCTGTTGACTATCTCTTTTACAAAAAATATATATTCGTTTCATTTGGTTTAGTGCAGTCTGTAGATGTTAAACTCTACTTTCCTTCAATTTCCTCCATAGACGTAATGTATTTGAATACTTTTGAGTGTCCCTGTACACGAACCATTTGCTTCATCTCAACGGAATGCTTAATGTAGCATCCTTATATGATACACATTTAAAATACCACGTTTCGAATTCCTGCTACTATTTGTTCTTGAGATATGCTGATAACAGACACACAGACAGACAAACAGACACACAGACCGTTCGCTGAAAACATGATTTTTGTATTCAGGGGCCCCCAGAACATGTAAATATAACAAAAACTCACGTTCGTAAATTTGACCCTAAAACAATACTTTCTCGACCCTATGGGTAAGAGAAAGCAAAAATGATAGTATTAACTAGTATGAGTATGAGCAAAGGCCACCACGGCTTGTTGTTAATATATATATATATATATATTAACAACACAAGTTTAACCGATTTTTCAAGTTAGTCCGTGCGTCTCGGGATTGTTATTCACAGCGTAAATACGTAAATCTTAATATCTACAATAAAGCATTTTTTGATGTTTATGAAAATAATTTAAATAATAGGTAATGGATGTATAAAAAATCTTTCTATGCTAAATCAGCAAAAAAAAAAAAAAAAAAAAAAAAAAAAATGTGCATCAATATTGAAATAAATTTAATTGTGAAATAAAATACCCAAAGATAGTTAAATTTTACAGATTTTAACATTCACTATCATTTTTTATATCTCCCAATGCATTTTACTTTAACATTTTTCAACATAATTGAAATTCCTCTTTCGGTTTATCTACTAATGGAATTTCTACATTGTATCTCTTATTCAGCGAAAATAAAAAATAAATAAATAAATAAATAAAAATACATGTTTTAAAAGCTTTGAAATTTATGCATGACGAACATCAAATAATAATATTTTGAAGCAATATTTACTAACGTCAGGATGCTTTCAAACAGAACAAAAAAGGTATGTATTATTGAGTCGCAGAATATAGAAACTGTGTATGGTATTTATATTTCCTTTTCATTTTCATGTGGTATGGAATATACATATGACATGAAGATAGTGATGTATTGAAATCTATTTAAACGACTGTCCTGTTTTGCATGAAATAAAATTATGTATATTACTCAAATTTACTAAGGCATATTTTTAATAGGAAGTGGTTAGTGAACATTAAATATTCGTATCTTTTTAACCCGTTAAAGCCCAAATTAATTTTGCAAAATATTATTAGCTGATTATTTCACTTTTGAATTAAAATTGACAACTGGCAGTAAAATACATGAACTCAAACAATTCTTCTAATAGTATTAAATTTAAAGCCTATCCTCATTTATTGACCTTTATTGTTCTAGCGAGAAAACTTCGAGATAGAAAAACTTTGAGATGACAGATTAATTTCCTATTATACAGAAAAACTTTGAGATAACAGATTAATTTCCTATTATATGTTGACAGAGATCTCGAAAGTAAAGTATTATAATACATATTATTATTCAACTTGATTTAAGTTGTATACCTGCGCAAAGAGCAAATATAAGTGCGACGAATGAAAAATCATTAAAATGAATATCCAAATTATGAAATAATAATTAATAGTAAGCACATAAAACTTTCAGGGATCATTTAGAGTGACGCTGTAAACTGTCACTAAAAAGCAGAAATAATTCCAAGGAACCACAAATAATATACGTGCCGTTTTATTAGCTGTCCTCAAATGAGGACAACGGGTTAATGCTGCTTCACATTACGTTAGAATTCCTACATTTAGTTAGAATGATTAAATTATTTACTTGCACTGTAAATAATATAATCATTTTCTAAAAAATTTCTATATTATTTTTATATGTGTAGTTGTATTATGTTTTCAGATACTTTTCATGCAGATGAACTTACTAGACTTGAAAAAAAAAAAAATCGCATGTTTGATCAAATGTATACTCTTCTGGTATGCGGCAAAAATCAGATGTGTAATCTGTTAAAATTTTGCCATTTTTATGCAATCTTTTAAGGAATTAGAGTCTAGAATATTTTTTTGACTATTAAGGCAAAATGTGATTATTCAATTATATTTACTATTACGTTAAATGAGATAAACCAGTTCCATAACAATACTAAAATACTTTTTACCCAAACGTCTAATAACTTACTACGCTTTTTGTTCTCATAAAAATTACTACATTCTATATTGTAAATATACCAAAAAATTTTCATTGTATTTAACAAATAAATTCAATGAAAATTCACATCACATTAAGAAATAAATTCTGTTGTTGACATTTACAACGAATAATTTAAATCTGTGTTTGGCGAGCTGTGATTCGATTAGTTCCAAAACGAACTATCAAATAAAAAAAAAAAAAAAAAATCAGCAGAAATTACAAGGCTGATCCGTATCCGTATTGCCATAATGAAAACAGCCGTTTTGAAATGGGAATTACACACTAAGTAATCCTAAGTTTACTTGCAACAACATACTTTAATTATACTAAAGAAAAAAAAAAAAAAAAAAACAGAAAGAAAGAATTCCGCACCGTGTTTTCTTTTTGTAACTAGAAGTCGAACTAAAAAATACTCACTGTTGCAACTTTGAAAAAAAAAAAATAGCTGTTAATAAATGAAACAAATTTCATGGAAAGCAAAAATATTGCTAGAAAAACAAACAATTATTAAAATATAAATCATAACAATTTTTATCAATGTAATGATATAATAATTATAATTTATTGAAATCTAATTTAGTCCATATACCCCCGCTGACCGACAACCGCTTAAACAAAGATAATTCTTTCTTTTTCGTCAACGAAATTTATTTTTTTTAAACGTTCTTTTACAGGGTTCGGGAAATCACATTTCAAGGAAAAAAAAAAAAAAAAATATGTACCCTATCAAAATAAAAATTACATGAAACAATTTACGACAAACAAAAAATGTATATTTTCTTTTTCTTTTATCAAGAGATGACGTTTATTCGCCGATCATCAATTTTTCTATTTTTACGGATGAAAGACTATGTTTATCGAGTTAAAAAATGTATGTGCTCCCGAATTCTTTCCAGTAATGTTTTTTTCCTTCTAAGAACAAAGATATCAGTAAAATATAATAACCCATTATTCTGCCGATTTTTCTAACTGGAAGTTAGAATTATATATATTTTATTTTCCCTGTTTATTTATTAAAGTGAAAATGAGAAAAGTAGCTATAAAAAATCACAAGAATTGGAAGTCAACTTTTTCTGTACACATTATATATATTTTAAATAACTGATCTTATAGGTGTTCATTTTTATAAAGTATATATAATGAGTACAATTTTATAAAATATTTGCGAAAGTAACATGCTTGAAATATTTATATGTTTATAAAAGTGCAATAAGAATATTTAAAATTATTTTTGCACGATGTAAAGTTAATTTTAGATTATGAGGGAATTTGTTACAACTTGCTCTAAAAGGAACAAATTATGACATGCTGAAATTCTATCCAGAAGAATTTCAAAATAGTCTATTAATTACATTTTCATAATTTTAAAACGCGCTTTAAATTGTTCGTTAAAAGAAAAAAAAAAAAAAAAAAAAAAAAAAAAAGGTATATGAAAAAGATAAATTCTATACCGATACATATGCATTAATTTTCAACGAATCACTCTTTATATCGATTTCTAATATACTCCTTATGGTATGGATTATATCAATGTAGAAAAGTAATTGATTTTAAAGATCTATTGAAGAATAATTAGTACATTGCAAAAATAAAATAAACTTCACTCTCAAAAACACAGAGGCGATTCCTTCTTTAACTTATAGAATATTGATTGAAATCTATCTTAAAAAAATATTAGCAATATTGTTATTAAAAGTAAAAAGCAATAACCATAAATAAATTCAGGCTCGTTACAGAGTTGGAAACCGTTAAAAGATACGGGAGAGAGAGCAAAACGAATTACACATTTACTAGTCGATCCATTCGAGTAAGAGTGGCGAAAAACCAAGATTCTTTTCGTATTCTAATAGCCAAATCTAGCAGCCCTATGAAAATATCAGCGCAGAGCGCCAAATAAAAATCTGTTTGTCTTAATGTTAATTCAATGGGAATTTTAAATTTAGAAAAAACGGTTGAAAATAATTCAACCCTAACTTGGCACACTTCACTGCGCCAAAATAACGGCCAGGAGCAAGTGCAGATCATTATGAAATTATAGCGACGTGATGTCTGAAAGGTGAGTCATCTAGATTATCTCAAACCGCAAATTAATTACGTTATATGTGTTTGGAATTAAACAATATATATATATATATATATATAACGGAAATTGCTTAATGGATTTTTTTTATAGCTATAAATATAAATAGATTTATTGAGAATTGTAGTGTAATAAAAAGGGGCCGTGCCCTTAGCGGAAATTTATAAACCCGTGTCCTTAGCGGAAATGTTATCTCCCCTCGGTGGCGTGCATTTAGCATACGTGCCTTTAGCGGACATGTATAATAAATTTAAAAATAAATTAAAAAATAAAAAAGGAGCTCTTCAATTTTCCTCTACACTTTACCCACATTTAGCACTGGCTATATTTATCTTCAGAAGTAACCTGTCGCAAAAATAGGTATGCGTACTGTAGAATATTAGTTATTTGAGGGAACGGTGATCTGTAACCATATAAAGTTTAATGAATTTCAATACTCCGTACGAAAATGTACATTATTGCCATTTTATGATTTTATTTAATTTTTTGAAAATATAATTAAGCGTTACACCTTTTAAAACTAAAACATAAATGAAAAATCATGAGGCACACATTGATTATCAACACTTTTCAACGGTAAGTATTCGTTGTATCGTATGACAACATTCTATGTTATTTGTCTATATTATCACACAATGGACAAATAGAAAGACAGACATATAGACTAACTGAATTCATAATCATTCTGAAACATTGTTGGAAAGTGCTAAAAATGCTTAAAACAAACAGATATGCTGCTCTTAATTTCCTATTTGCACCCCTTAATGTATCGAAACTTTTTTGCGTAGCCCTGTAAATCTGTAGGTTAAGCAAATTATAGTTTATAGTTAAACATATTCTTAGCATATAAACAATAAATGCAAAATTCTTTATGATTTTCTGATGAAGTTATTTAAATGTGATTTATAAAAATGTCTCCCCTAAAGCGCAAGGAAATGGCATTTTTTGGATGTCCCTTTACACAAACCAATGGCGTAGGTTCCATCAGAACCATTTTAAGTATGGAATAATCAATAATGAATTTGAATAACACATATCATTAAAAATAAATAAATAAATAAATAAATAAAAATAAAAATAAAAACTAGTATGTTGTGGCCACCACAAGACTTTCTTCAAAATTTTCCAATGCAAATTCACTAAGTTCAAATAATCAATTTTTATCCTAGAGAAAACTAACCCTAAATGTCCAAAGAAAATCAGATTTATTGTCTATAAATGACATCTTAAAAAATGCATTTTTATAATAGTTCTCTCACATATCAAGTTTCGTACAGTTAGTTGAGATATAACTTTCTCGTTATCGAGAAAATTTGCAGTATAGCAGAGCCAGCTATTATAATTCCACCAATAAGTATCCAAATTGAATCAGCATAATGTCTCATAATGACCTTCACATATATCACGTTTTGTTTGATTATATTCAATAGAACCTGAGATATAGCCTCCCATTAAATTGCGGGAATCGCTGTATAGCAGCGCCACCTGTTGAGCAGTTGACACTAAAAGTTTATAGACACTCATTTAGGTTAGAGTGCATCAATATATAAATTCATATGCAATTCTATGCAGTAGTTCCTGAGATATAGCTTTCCTTTAAATTGCATAAATATCTGTATAGCAGCGCCACCTGTCAGTGCATAAGCATTCAAATTGAATCAGCATAATATCTCACAATGGCCTTCTCTTATATCAAGTTTTGATTGATTATACACAATAGAACCTGAGATGTAGCTTCCCCTTAAATTGTGGAAATCGCTGTATATCGGAGCCACTTGTTGAGCGGTTCGCATCAAAAGTTGGCAGGTACTAATATAGCTCAAGGTACATCTACATGTAAATTTTTATGCAATTCTGAGCTGTAGCTCCGGAGATACAGTTGCCACAAAAATTTTTCCCACACACACAGAAGTGCTAAGTTATTAAAATTTGGTTTGTAGAAATACCTCTCACAGAACGAAATGCTTTGGAATACTTTCGTCTATTCCTGTCATAAACCAATGACAATATTTACTCCATTTTCCATAGAGAACACTCGATAATGAACCTATATCAGTTCGAGGATGAACATACCTTCTTATTTCCGCTAAGGGCACGGCTTCTTCTATTCCTCTTTCTTCCTTTTGACCCCATTCCTTTAAGGGCACGTTCCGCTAAGGGCACTGTCGCTAAGGGCAAGTCACCAATAAAAATGATTCTTTTCAGGGAGTATAAAATTAAATTGTGTTTAAGATCCCCAATATATATATTGCATTATGCTAAAAGGAGATCAATGGATTTATTACTGAATTCTTTCTCAATATTAATAAAGATTATTTATTTTAATTTCTAACAAAGAATTCAATAATTTTGAAATAAATCTGACATATAGTAAGAGAATTATTAAAAGTTAATAATTGTAATTGTAATTAATTAGATATATAATAAACATGAAATAAATTTGATGAAATAAAAGCATATTGAGCAACTCGCTCACACTCCTGTTTAAAAGTTTAGCAAGATTTGCAAACGATCAGCTTTTTTCAATTAAGAAATTTATCGCTCGATGAAATGTTTTCAAACGTTGGGTATTTAAAGAACTGGGTCTTCCTCATGTTTTTCAGTGACGATTGGTTTAAGTCAACATGTAGGTGGCCGGAAACAAATTGGGCAAAATCAAAAATCTTTGTGATCACCCTGTATCGTCAAGTGAACGAAATGAACTGTAACTTTAGGATATGCTAATACAGACCTAGTATAGAGTGACCATATTTTTTTTCATTAAATAATTCGAGGACAAATACGGCGGTGTCCTCAAATTTCATGTACAAAAAATAAATGAACAATTAAATCACCTTAAATTGTAAAATGTTAGTAATTTTTATGTACAAAACACCTAAAAGAACTTATTTCAGCTTATTTATTATACATACAATAAATTATTATAATAAAAGATTAATAAATTTATAACCAGCGTCCCCAAATGTGTTGTAATTTTTTGGGGACGAAGATTGTTTTCGGAGACTGTCCTCGAGATTCGTGGACATATGGTTAGCCTAACCTAGCACAATTTGTGGATGAATTTGTGTGACGATAGCATGTTAAATAACGGGGCTATAAGCATTTGTTTCGAAACTAAAAAATAAATAAATAAATAAGCATGTTTTTAATTTATAATATAAAGAGTTTTAAACGAAAATTATTCCAACTTTCAGATAATTTGAAAAAACACTTTGAAACAATATACTGCAATTGGATTACAACTAACTTAAATATCTCATAAAATATGAGCATTTTTATGAAAAACGTTTTCACTGTACATGTGCAAAATATAGAAACATTTCTATTACATAGGTTGAAAGCTAGATATATTATGCAACTTTTGTCAAAAGTGCATTTGAATAAAGTAAAAATTGTCTGTAAAAGAAGGAGCTAAATTTTAGATATTTTGCAAGAGTTGAAATTTCATAAGGGGTTTTTCACATGCTGCGTAATTAATTTGAAGTTCCAAATATTTCAACCACGCTCAAAAAGTTCTTTTTTGTGAAAAACCCTTTATAAGCTTGTAGTTTAACTAGCTAACATAGTTTTGTTTATTTACTATGATTTGTGAAATTATAAGGTTCTTTAAATACCCAACGTTTAAAAGCATTTCATCTAGAGATAAATTTTTAAATTGAAAAAAAAAAAAAAAAAAAAAAACTGATTGTTTGTAAATCTTGCTAAACTTTTAAGCAGGCGTGTATCTGATTTGCAATGAATACAGATAAACAACTGTCATTTTTGATGCACTTTTTATGAGCCTATTTTTGGTAAATTATAATTTGGATTTTTATATTTTGAAGGATTTGCCCAAATAAATTAAGCCCAAACAGCTATTCTTCAGAGTTATTAAATTGAGATGTATTAAGGTCTAAATATTTTTCTTTATTTTAACCTTTACATACTTTTTCTTTTGTTTCTTTTTTTTTCATTTCCTTTTGCTTTTTTTATTCTTTATTTCAGTGTTTTAATTTCTTCTTTTTCTTTTTATATATATAAAGCAGATATTATACGAAGCAACAAATGTCGCAGAAATTATGAGAGATGGGATGAATAGATCTATCCTTGACTTAATGTAGAATGAAGAAGAAGAATAACATTCAAGTGACGTCAGCCTTTACTGCATTCCATTGGTTTACAAAAGCAACACAGAATTTTCAGCCGACAATGACTAGCGTCTCGCCGCAGCGCCGGCTCCCTACGGAAAAGTTGAATAAATTGCCTTGGCAGGTTTGGCATGCTGTATTTGGCGATGCAATTCTGAAGGGGTGAGATGTGTATGGTAGTTCATATTGAACTGAATTATTTTCGGAAGCTGTTTAACAATTATTGATAATGAATAATCTAATTTCTTATTCATCTTGTGATCAGATTACTCATATTTCTTCTCTTAAAGATTCAACCAGAAATGGACTACGTCACTGGAGCCTAAAGCAGTTGCCCCTTACGGCCCTGCCTTAGTCAGACCCTTTATCAGAATAAGAACATATGATTTAAAATCTTGATTAATGTAATACAACATAAATGTGAAAAAAATTACATATATGTATATTTGTTAGAAATAAAACCAATATCAGATTGTAAAAGTTTTGAAATAATTTATTATAATCTTAATACAATGTTTTTTTTTTTTTTTTTTCACATTTCTGTTCAGTTTTTTTTTTTTTTTCTTTTTTTTTTTTTTTAAACCTATGTGACTTGTTTGATCCACCTTCTTTTTTTATTTGTGAAACTTTTAATACCTCTACCCCTGATTTTCCTACAATAATGTTTATGGGGGAGGGGGAGGGAATAATAAATAAAATACTACAGTATTTTTTATATCTTTAACTTATCTCAAATAAATTGAAAACTGCTTTTAAATTTAGAATTGACTACATTTATATGTTCTAAATTATATGTATAATAAAGCTACAAAATAAAATCTGCTATATCAAAGTGCATGCCAGAAATAGAAATTTTGTGGTCCAATAATATAAAATGGTAGATAAAGATTAATATATATATATATATATATACACACAACAGTGGCGGCTCGTGCACCGAAAATTGGTAAAGAGGCACACTGTATTTTACACTGTATTCATTTATAGAATATAAATTCACATTTAAATAAGTATTTTTAGTTAAGACCATGTTTAGTAAAAATTATGATTAAAAATATTTAAATATTATTTTTGAGCTCTTCACCTATTTTCGGTTCATGAGCCGCCATTGACACACAAGAGAGCACTTTTTATACTTATTTTTACTGCATATATCAATTCTCTTAATGAAAAACAGCGTAAACACTTTGAGTTTACATAAATGCAAATTGTCTAATTATCTATACATTTCTTTTTTATTTAATACTAATTCCTGTGAAGATAATAAAAAAAAAAAAAACCACATTTTTATGCGAGTTATTTAAGTTAATTTATTAATATGAAGAAAATAAGAAAACCCCTCAAATTGTAAAAGCATTCAACAATAATTTCAACTTTAATAAAGCATGACTCACCATCAGACCAAAAAAAAAAAAAAAACAACAACAAAAAAAAAACAGGCAAATGTGCAGCATGAATGCATCAGCACATTGCAGCAACTTTTCTACAGACTCTTTAAAATTCTGTTTCTGAATGTGGGATTATGCCTGAGTGAGATGTTCTCTGAGCAGTCTTTTTAAGGTGCCCTAGCACATCTAATGCGAGTTTCTGAGAAGGACAAACCTAGCGCCTACCATCTATCAGCTTGGACGACAGAATCTCTTTGCCAGTGCAATAAATTTAGAATAAGAAACTTGTTTGAAATACAGATTTCAAATGTTAAAAGGACTTTTTTTAATTGATATTTTGGTAGTATTTTTTTTTTTCTTTCCATATAAATAAAAATTTAAAAAAGATTTTGGCAACAAATTTTCGTCTGTAGTCAAAGTCTGACTATAGCACGGAAACATGGGGTCCCTGCTCTGAGCACCAAAATAAAGTACTAAACTTCCTTAAAAATGCATTCATAAATGTTTGTTGTGACTAATTAAAAAATAAAAATAAAATAAAATAAAATATTTAATAAATTTAAACAAGTTTAAATAGTAATTAAAATTTAAATAAAATAATTTTTGTTTACTATTTAAACATAAAAATAAATATTTTACACGCTTAAAAATTCTATTTTAAATTTTTATTGTAATCCAAGTTCTTCTTAAGTAAGTAAAATAAAACAAACAGTATAATACATTAAAAAAAAAAAAAAAAAGGCAATAACTTTAAATCTGTATTGAAGATATTTCAAGGAAAATGCAGTTTCGTTTCTAAGGAATTTTTTTAGCCCCCCCCCCCATTTTTTTAATTATCTATTAATTTTCCTAACAAAAAAAAAAAAAAAAAAAAAAAAAAAAAAAAAAAATTGCTGTTTTTTAATAAAATTTTTTTACCTGGTCTATTTCTTAAATTCTCTATGTAGTGTATTATTTCATAAATTGCAGTTATTTTAATAAAATATGGAACAAATATTTATGGGGGGGGGGGGGGTTGTCATTTGAAACATCTATGCGTTAAAGGAATTTTAAAAAGAAATATATTTAACAAATTTAAACAATTTGAAATAATAATTAAAATTTAAATGAAATATTTTTTGTTTACTATTTAAACATAAAAATAAATGTTTTGCAGTTTTAAAAATTCTATTATAATTCTTTATTGTAATCCTTTTTTTTTTTTTTTAAGCTAAGTAAAATAAAATAAACTGTTTAATAGATTAAAAAAAAAAAAAAAAAAAAGAAATGCAATAAATTTAAATTTGTATTGAAGATATTTTAAGAAAATGGCAGTTTCGTTTTTAAAGATTTTTTTTTTTTTTTTTTTTTTTTAATTATCTATTAATTTTCCTAAAAAAAAAAAAAAAGTTATTTTTTAATGAAACATTTTACCTAGTCTATTTTTTAAATTCTCTTTGCAGTCCATTAATTCATAAATTGCAGTTATTGTAATAAAATATGAAGAGAACTATTTAGAGGGGGGGGGGGGAATCTTTGCATTAAAGGAATTCTAAAAAGAAGTAATTTAAATAACATATTTAATAAGTTTAAATAATAATTAAAATTTAAATAAAATAATTTTCGTTTACTATTTAAACATAAAAATAAATATTTTACAAATTTTAAATTTGTATTGGAATCCAAGTTCTTTTTTTTTTTTTTTTCTTTTTTTTTCTAAACAAAATAAAAATTAAAAATTAAACTGTATAAGAGATTAAAAAAAAAAAAAAGCAATAAATTTAAATCTTTTTTAAAGTTATTTAAAAGAAAATGGCAGTTTCTTTCTTTCATTTTTTTTTTTTTTTTTTTTTTTTCTAATTATCTATTAATTTTCCTAAAAATACTGTAAAAAAAAAAAAATAATAATAATAAAATAAATAGGGGTGGGGATGTTTTTGTCATTTGAAACATCTTTGTGTTACAGGAATATACATATATTAGGAAAATGTGCCAAAAGGGTGATGTCTCGCCAAGGTCTGTTTAACTTGCAAAAATCCAAGTCTGTACGCATGCTCAGTTAGCATATTTGTAGGGAGCCGGCGCTGCGGCGAGACGCTAGTGCCGACAATGTTGTTCCAGTGAGGGAAAGTTACTCAGTACATTGGGATTATGGACTACAGGGAGACAATATTTATCTCCCAATCTTTCAAGTTGCACTTACTTGAAGTTGTTCTGACATATCCATTTTGTAATAAGGACTCAATGGTTCTTGTTATAATGGCAATTTTTAGCATTTTAAATACACGTACGGGCATTTTTGTGGTTCTATATTCAGAGGGGTTCTTAATTCCACGAGACTTACTGATAATTATAGCTGGGATAAACAGTTATTTTTCAGTAATAGGTTACCTCATTTCACAGTATCTTTGGTTTAATAGTGTCTAATCATCTATTAATTTTGCAGCTTATTATTGCTTAGTTCATATAGGGCCAATAAATTTTCTGATCATTTCAGGTTTTACAATATACGCATGCATCGTGCATAGTAAATATAGTTTATGTTTTTTACCCCAATACTTTCGAACGGTAATCTTTATCTAATAGTAGAAATTCTGCGATTTAAAAACACATAAAACGCAGTTATAAAATAGTGATAGTCAAAGTTTAAAAAGTCGTACAGGATCAATCGTCCCGGATAAGTCAATATATCATAAATTATTATATTAATATATGATAAATCGACGCAGCCTGTCTAACACTACCATCTACCCACAGACGTTGTTTAGTTTTTAAATAGCTTGAAAACACATTAATTACATCAACAGTTTTGGAAAGGCTTGAACAAATTCTAGGGGATATAACCTATAAGTTGCATGGCGCATAGCAAAACCATTTCCTTTTCGTTAATAAAAAGCAAAATCTGAATTTGAAAAGAGGCTTTAAGATAATCCACCCCACTGTATTAGTCTTGCTATTTAATCATATTTAATTTAGAGGAATTTTTTTTTTTTAACAACGTACTGACTCAATTACGCCTCTAAGTAAACATTAAAGTTTATGTTCGTTTCTCCATATATTTTTTATTAATGTGCTACTGTATAATAATTTTACATTTTGTAACATTTCTTCAAAAAATTCTTCGAAATTGTGCTGAAATTGTACTATGTGGGATTTACGAGTATTCAGAATTAGCAAATTTCGGTTGTACAGTTATTGCGCAATGAATTTTTACATAAAAATTATTCAGTTAGGTAAAGCATAATATTAAATAATAAAAAATAAAATTCCGTGATATCTCCGTATACATTTATTTTATTTTATTTTATTTTTAAATAAGTCATATACTTTTATAAAATTAACTGAAAAAAAATAAATAAAAGATATTTGTTTACTGAACAATATGCAGTTTTTAAATATAAACTGATTTTAACAAGAATACTATTAAGTGTTTTTCTATGTAAGAAATATTTGCCTTTAAATCTTTGCATTTATTTAAAATAGGCTTTCAAAGTATATCTTAAAGGAACTTTTGTCAAAGTAATTAAAACAGATATGTTTTAAGCAATAGTTCTTTGTATTAACTTTTAGAAGAATGACTGTTTAGTATATTTTACATAAATAAACACCAACTGATTTTGATATAAAAACCATCCTCCAAAAAGTCAACTTTCGAATTTAAATAAATAGAGGAAAAGGAACATCCCAGAGAGAAAGGAAAAGTTTACTTAATAGTTTTTAAAATAGAATAGTTTATCGATTTCACTTATCTATACAAATGCAAATCTTACATAAAAATTCACCGTAATTTCTAAAAGTTAAACTTTCCGGGCGTCTGGTACAGCTGTTATTCTAGCCATTAGCACTAAGTTATTACAGTACAAACTAGAAAAGTTAAAGGCTGGTGACATTTCTTTCATATGTGAGACTGAAAGTGACAAAAATGTATAACTGTTCCTGAAACATCCATGTCAGGATTTTTGAGAAAATATGAAAATGCAAATTTGTTCTTAAAAATTCACTTTCTTTTGTGATAATAACTTTCTTTCTTTTCTTTCTTTTTTTTTTTTTTTTTTTAAGAAATAATTAATTTAAAATTATCTTAAGTTCAGGAAATAAATTTTAATATCTAAAATAAATTAATATTAGTTATTTAATAAAAATTGAATTTACAGTTAATTTTTTAAAATTTTCTGTTAAAAATAAGTTATTGTGTTTACATACAGGGCGATTATATATATAAACTATCCCGATATATGAGACCATAGCTATCATACGGTTCACAGAAACTGAATAAATTTTTGGTGCAAGGTGTTGTGGGGTATGCGTTTAAGAATTATATAAAAAACAATAGTTAAACTTTAACAATTACGGTTACAGTGACAAAAATTCAAAAATTTCAAATGACAACACCTATTTTTTTTTAATTGGAATGTAATCTCCGTAGCAAAAAACCATAAATAGCGTTGGAACGGTACCTGTAGCATGAAAATCGCCAGCGCCATTCAGACTAAGAAGAAAAGAGAAAACAACTGTGAAGAACCTACCAGAGCACGACTTTCATTTTTAATAACGTCAGATTTTACACTGAATGTTCGGCTCTGACTAAAGTCTACTGATTCTGCTTCAAAAAGAGACCAAGGTATGCTTAATTTCGAATTCACGTTTCCAGTTAACGAAAAGTGAGCCTCGACCGTCCACAAAATTCATAAAGGCCAACTGTTATCCTCGTCATACCGGATAAGAAATTCGTTCACAAAACATAGCCGTAGTTGGTTATCACCCGCTTTGCAACTTTTGGACATATTGGTACCAAAACAGAAACGTTTGGAGAACAAAGCGCAGAATCTTTCGGATCGCAGAATTTGGCAGCTGCAGAAAGTGTGAAACATCGCATTGACTTGAACGGGGAACATTGCTTGTCGTTTAATGGACTTCTGCAATAGTCTCGACAGGAACAGAAAAATGTTCAGGCCGAGATATGTGCACCCAATTTCTTGATATTTACGTATGATGTCCCATACAGCTTTTACAATACATGGGTTTAGGCCTTGCGCATAATGTTTGTGATATAATCCCAAAGACGCGATGTCTCTGCGGAATTTTGTCTGTTCAGGTAATAAATCTTCACAATTTCCTCACGTTGTTTCCCTGTCAGCGGCATATTGTTCACAGAGCGAGAAAGCGAGATACACATCACGCATTTCACAATGCCTTATTTTTCACCTAGTGCGATGACGTCAGTCAAGACGGTGTCTTACTTAAGGCTAACTACGAAATTAGAGCCTTTATTCAGCAGCCTTGCATGAAATTAAGCATAATTGGTCTCTTCTTCTCTTTTCGAAGAAGAATCAGTAGATTAACACTCAGTGTGAAATTTGACGTCCTTAAAAAATGAAAGTCGTGCTCTAGTAGGCATATCATTGTCGTTCTCTCTTTTCTTCTTAGTCTGTCTGGTGCTGGCGATTTTCATGCTACAGGTACCGTTCCAACGCTATTTATGGTTTTTTGCTATGGGGATTATATTTCAATTAAAAAAAGTGGGTTTTGTCATTTGAAATTTTGTCACTATAACCGTAATTGTTAGAGTTTAACTGTTGTTTTTTATATGATTCATATATGATTTATATGAAGAACAATTTCGTTAAATAAATTGCATATGTGTGTGGAGTAATTTCCACACATACATTCACTTTTTAATCTATTTCCTTTAAAATCTGTTTAATTAAATTATTTCATTTTCCATGAGAAAATTTCGTTTCAAAATTGATTTTATTTCATATTGGTTTTGCGAATCCTAGTGTATTTTACTTTTTAATTCGTAAAATAAAATGAATTAATTGTATTACATATTGAATTACGTAAACCAGGTTAAAATAAAACTTACTTAAATCAAAACTTCATTCATTTTGGAATTATTAATTGAACCCATAAATTAAAGATTTTGTTTTTATTTAGATTATAAATGTAATACTTTATAAAAACTTATCATTTGAGAGATATAAATTAGCTTAATATTCTTATGTAAAAAGTGTTCTCAAATATTCCTAAACAAGAAAACTCATTGTCAGAAATAATGTATTTCAACACCGGATGTAATAATTTATTTGAAATTACGCAATATTAATGATTTCAGTTTAATAACGGTCAGTCTGTAGTCAGCATGACGCTTGGCGAAAATCTGGCGCACTTCAGGGTTAATACATTTAAAAACCGTCGTTGAAAATTCAAAAAATTAACATTATTTTATTCTACGAACAAAGAATTACACTTGGCAGTTATTTGGCGACAGATTAGTCATGTGATTTGCAGGCTTGCCAGATCTGGCTGGGTAAGTCGTGCGCTCGGTTTGCACTCCCCATACACTTTACGATAATATCCTGACTTGATAAGGCGTAAAAAGTTACCTCTCTCTCACAATATTTTATTTGGAGCATATCCCTGAAATTCTTTCCATAGTTTTTTTTGGATAATTGTAATATAAATTTGTATCCTGATATAATTGAATTTAAGTTGAAAAATTTGATAAATTTTGATGTCACTCTTCAATGTTTTTTCAATTCTGCCTAAAAGTTATCATAATTCGAATCTGGGATTGTACTTCCACGGCCATCTTATATAATAACGAGAAAACATTATTACACATATAAAATTTATAATTCTTTCCAACTAAATTATTAACAATAATCGTATGTTATAGTTATTTAAGCTTAGAATTTCAAAAACAAATATTATTTAAGAACTCCACTAAAGTCTATTACAATTCAAATATATATTTAAAAAAATCATAATGAAGGTGGTTTTCTAGGCTCACTAAATTTCAACTTCAGGCACGAATTTTTTTATCTTTTGTTTTCGAAATATTAGGTTTTAGAACAATATGTTCGAACACCTCGAAACGTATGATAAGTGTGTGCGATGCCCCACTATCTAATAAACTATCTGATACCCACTATCTAATAAAGTTTTTTTTTTTTTCACGAAATAATTTTCAAAATCATCATTAGATCGAAACTTCCGAAATTTTTGAGTTAGGACATTTGGTTAAGAGCTTATTAAAGCGTTTTATTTTTAGAAACCTTAAATATTTGCCCAATCTATCTATCTGTCTATATATATATATATATATATATATATATATATATATATATATAGGTGTGTAATTTTTTATTTTACAATTACATACACTTAAATGCTTACTCTCAATTTCGTTCTTTATTTGTATGCTTCACATCATTTTGCAAATCTTACATTAAAATTAAACTTTCCTGGCATCTGGTACATTTGTTATTTCATCCATTAGTGCTAAGTATGACAATACAAACCGGAAAAGTGAAAGACTGGTGACATTTCTTTCATATAGGAGAGTGAAAGTGACAAAAATGTATAGTGATGTGTGTTATGCTTAAGGGCGGTTGACTGCAAGTGGTTCTAGGCTCGGATGGAATGTTTTCCGAGGGGGACTTTTTATGGGGAATGCGAGTTTTGTAGAAAATCACGGAATACTCCAAATGACTAAGTCGGCGAGCGCAACCGGCGACCGAACAATACACTTCTCGTTTAATAACTTCGAAAACCTATCGGCCACTGGTGGGGCGATTAAAATTTATAACTATTCCCGAAATATCAACTCTAATATTATCCCATATATTGTGATTTAAGACTTCTTCAAAACTATAAAGATTCAACTTAAAGCGACTTTTCGACTGACATTTGTATCGACAAATTTTTTGCTGTTGCCATAGTTTTACCGATAAACAAAATTTTTTATTTTAGAACAATTTTATTACTGTCCCTAGCGTTTATTTATAGCCTACAGTGTACAGTGATATTTGTAGACTAGAGTTGTAATTATTGTTAAGTAGTTGTTTTGGATTTTTATAGCTATCAAATATATGTATATACATTGTACATATATATACAGGTGGGGGTATGTTCTTGCTACGATTTTTATTTAAGAAAATTCATATAATAAAACAATTTTTAAATTCTGATATAAAATTTCATTATTGTTTCACTCATAAGTAATAGTATTTGATTTAAAATAAAATTGCTTTTCAAAATAAATCATATTTCAGTCTTTATAACTTCAAGTTCTTTCTTTACTATTCTGTTTGAAATATATTCTGGATTATGCTAGCTTGACATACCTTCAGAAACCTGCTAGTACTACGTAGTTCTTTTAATAGCTGTGTTCCCACGTGCTGACGAAGAAAACACAGCATAAATTGAAATATTTAGCTTGAATAGTGTTAAATTTAACATATCTAATTGTTTATTAATAATATTAAAGTTATTCTTGTTGTTTATACATTCCACTTTCATATCTTCACACACACACATATATATATTTACCGTAAAATCCCGAAAGTAAACCCCCCCCTCCTTTTTGAAAAGCAAAACGGATAAATTTCAGGTGGGGGGGGGGTTATAATCAAGATTCTTTAAAAAAATGAAGAAAAGGGAGGGAAAGTTATATTCGATGGAGGGGGTACTTTCGGGATTTTACGGTACTTACTTAAAAGGAAATATTAAAGGTAAAAAAAAAAAAAAAAAAAAAAAAAAAAAAAAAAACTGTGTAATGATTCCATTGATAACATGCATCCGACACTTTATGAAAAATTAGTTAAATTAGAATAAATATATAAATATTAAAACTTAATTCAATGCCAAACTTGTGACGAACGAAATTTAAAGGTCGCTATATTTAAATATTAATCTTAAAGATTAACTTGATTTACTTAATAAAGTTATGACAGAAATGACAGAGTCAGATATATAAAATAAATGAGCTTTTATTTTGAGCTTAAATAAAAAGGTGGGCGTTGGACCATAATTATATTTAATATCTTTATAAATTTCAATGGGCAGCCTTCTTAAATACTTTTAACTTTACTTAATTAACCACAAATAATTTTAACTGCTACATTTAACTTCATTAACCCTCACGGCTCAGTAACCTTCCGATAGCGGGAGGATTCCCTGACACCACTATCTACTCGACTTACTTCCAACTAACTTCTAGCCGTTAACCTCCCTACTTTATCTTCACTATGAAATACATCGCCTTTTATCCATCTCACTTTCCAAACTTATTAGCATATGGCACATTACAATTGCGTTTATCATTTATCATAGGAACTAACTCTATTGATCGACTGAATCCTAAATTCTTCACATTCATGTTTTACTTGTAAAGTGCGAATTTTAATTGTAGCACTTTGCTATACCTCACAAACTTAACTTGCAATGCCGACGTACCGTAAGTGCGCCCGAAGATTGGATATAACCTTGTTGGATAGAGAAAAAAAAAGGACGGGGGTGGGTTTCATTCAGGATAACGGAGACATTTCACTTTCAGCGAGAAAAGGGAGGGGGGTTATATTCGATGGGGGGGGGGGGGTTACTTTCGGGATTTTACGGTATATATATTATCCTTGGACACAGAAAAAGCATTATGAGTTTTGATTTTTATAAAATTTTCAAGCCCGAACTGCAAATAATGCTGAAATTTCGACTTGAGCAGGTGGTAAGTGTTTACATTTTTATTCCCAAATAAGTACAAGTAAGAGTACGTTCTTGCTAGCAAGTCACTTTATTATTAACCGACTTCAAAAAAGAAGGAAGGTTCTCAATTCAAACCATATGTTTTTTTTTATGTTTGTTAGCTCATAACTTCTGAACGGATGCTCCGATTTTGATACTTTTTCTTTTGTTGAAAAGGTCTTGGTTTGAAATAGGTCTCATTGTAATATATTTACGATCTAAAGAAAATACAGGGTGCCCAAAAAAATCCGTCCCAACTCTTTAAACTGCAAAACGGCTGTAGCAATAGTGATAAAAATGGTATGTAAGTATAGCAAAATGGCCAGGCAGTACAATATTAAATCGCTTGCAGCGCCACCTGGTGGAAAATAGCCGAGTTAGTGTTCCTATCTCGAAAATGGTCCTAAAGAAAAAGTGAATTACAAAGCTGAAGAGTATCACCGATTTAGTATAAAAAGATAGTTTAGACATTCATGCTAACGTTCCTATCTCGGAAACGGTTCAAGACAGGGAGGAAAAGTGAATTATAAAATTGCAGAACATCATCGATTTAGTACGAAAAGATAGTTTGAAAATTTATGCTAAAAATACAAGGCTAAAAACGTGCATTTTTTTTGTTCGCAATTTCTTACACTATACACACTTCAGCTACATTGCTCACGTTGTAGCGCAGCTGGTGAGAAATACGCCATATAGTTCAAAATACGGTTACTTGATACTTTTTGTTTTGTTGTAGAGATCTTGGTCTGAAGTAGGTCCCATTATAACATCTTTACAATCTAAAGAAAATAAAGCGCCATCTGGTGAAAAACAGCGGAACTAGCGATCTTACCTCAAAAACGGTTCAAGATGGGAGAAAAGTTAATTACGTTGTGAGTGTTGGAGTTGTAGAGCTTCATTGATTTACTACTAAAAGACAGTTTTTAGACATTATTGCTAAAAATAGAACGCTTAAAACGTGCAGTTGTTTGTTCGCAATTTCCTACACTGTGCACACTTGAACTACGTTGCACACTTTGCAGCGTAGCGGGTGACACATATACTCTGTGGTTCAAAGTACTGTTACTGTAAGCGGTCACATCGATTAGCGCAAAGTCGTTTTCAACCAACTTCAGAAAGGAGGGTGTTCTTAATTCGAGCTATGTGCTATTGTTGGTGTTCGTAAGCTTATAACTTCGTAAGAGGTGCTCTAATTAACCCAATTCAAAAAGGAGGAGGTTCTCAATTCAAAGAGTATGTGTTTTTCTTTGTTAGCTCATAACTTCAGAACGGATGATCCAATTTTGATACTTTTGTTTTATTGTAAAGGTCATGATCTAAAATAGTTCCCATTGTAAGATCTTTACGATCAAAAGAAAATACAGGGTGCACAAAAATAGTCAGTCCCGACTCTTTTAACTGCTGAACAGCTGTTGCTATAGTCATAAAAGTGGTATGTAGGTATAGTAAAGTGGACATGTGCTACGCGTTTAAACCGCCTAAAGCGCCACCTGGTGGAAAAGAATGGAGTTAGCGATCCTATCTCGGAAACGTTTCAAGGCAGGGGAAAAAAGTGAATTATAAAATTGCAGAGCATCATCGATGTAGTATGCAAAGATAGTTTAGACATTAATGCTAAAAACAGAATGCTTAAAACGTGCATTTGTTTGTTCACAATTTCCTATTTTGTGCACACTTGAACGACATTGCATATGTTGTAGCGTAGTGGGTGACATTTATGCTATGTAAAATTCAAAGTATGGTTATTGTAAGCGGTCACATCGATTAACGCATAGACATTTTAAACGGACTTCATAAAGGAAGAGGTTCTCAATACAAACTATGTTTCTCGTTGTTGTTGTTGAAATTTGTTAGCTTATAACTTCGTGAGAGATGATTTAATTTTAATATTTTTTTTTGTTGTTGTCGTAATGACCTTGGCCTGAAATAGGTTTCATTATGATTTCATTAAGTTATAAACAAATTACAGGATACTCACAAAAGTCTGTTCTCACTCTAACTGCTGAACGCATGCAGCTGCACTGGTAAAAACAGTATGTAAGTATCGATGTTGAAACTTCTGTCTTTCAGGTGTAATGCATATTTTACTCTTTATTTGAACTTTACGCTGCGCAATTTCTAGCGCAGCGGGTGACGCGTATTCATTGTAAAGTTCAATATATATGCCTAACAGAATTTTCGGTTACGAATTCAGCTTATCGTTCTCTACATTTCTAAAGACTTTTTAATTTAACGTATGTTCGTTCAATAGATAGTTTTTTCTCATATCCGATAAAGGCAAGTGTGAGGGAGTTCCTCACATATCCTTTTATTTCATCAAATTTATTATATCCTAACTAATTATATATTTATTCACAATTAAAATTTATTAACCTTTAGTAATCCTCTTTAAATATGCCAAACATTTTTTAAATTGAGTAAATTATTTATTGGAAATTAAAATACTTATCATTTTCTAATTTTAAGAACAAATTCAGTATTAAATACATTGATCTCTTTTTAGCATAATGCAATATATATATAGGGATCTAATACACAATTTAATTTTATTATCCCTTAAAGTAATTATATTTTTATTTCCTTTTTCAATGGGTTTCTCAATAAATCTATTTATTTATAGCTGTAAATGTTCTGTTGGAAAATTTCCGTTATATCTTTATTATTTTATTTTATTTTACATTCAGATAATATATTTAATTGCAGCTATTAAATTAATGACCCGTTATGTAGACATCATGTCGCAAGAATTTCGTAATATTTCATGATTACTTGCACCTGTCTCTCCAACGGTCTTCTTGGCGAATGTGATTTATGCCAAATTGGGGCTGCCATATTTTCAACCGTCTTTTTATTTTAAAATTTCCCATTAAAAATATCATTAACACAAAGAAAGATGTGTTGGCGCTCTTGGCTTCTGAATGTAATGATATGATCACAATCTGGCAGTTAACAACTGGGCTGTCGGATTTGACTCCGGGACACTTCGTTAATAAGCACCGTATATCCCTCCCATAATATTTTCAGTGACAGTCTGTCAGGTCTTCTAGCCATTGCTCGCCACAGGAGTAAACATCCACAGGTTATCTCAATTAAATCAAAACTTATTAATCTGGCTAAACATCTTTCCCTGGCACATGTTTCTGCCCACAGGGGAGTTCTCGGCAATGAACTTGCTGATTCACTGGCCAAGGCAGCCACCGAAAACAATTCAATAGATTTTTCACTCCCTGCCCCTCCCTCATACGTCAAACAAGTGTTAAAACAACAATTACTTAGAGATTGGAAGGAACTGTGGGATACTTCTCCAAAGGGAAGATACACCTTTAATCTCATCCCACTCGTAAACTTAAATTCTTGGTGTCTTTCCCCCCCCCCCCGTGACTGCTTTTCTGACAGGTCATGGCCCATTTCCATCCTATTTGTACAGATTTCATTACCGACGCTCTCCTCTGTGTCCTTGCGGGGAGGCGGGAATCACTATTATTACTACTGTAGTTTAACTTCTGCCTTCCACTTAAGAAATCCCACTCCCAGGCCAGCCGATTGGCTGTTTATTATCCTCAATAGGAAAAGCCTGCTTTCTAAACTAAATAATATATTTGAATTCCTTATGAATATGACTAATCTCACAGATTAATCTCACATCTGCTTGCTCTTGCTTTAAGCCACTTGCTCTGCTTGCTCTGCCTTGCTCTACTTGCTTGTCACTTTTACAAGCCTTAAGCCACTTGTCACTTTTCTACCAGCATAGAACATGCCGCTCCTTGTCGCGTGGGAGACCTGTCTCTAGCGGCTTTTGTAATTTTTTTTTTTTTTTTTAAGAGTTTAAATAAACTCCGGAAGAGGGGCCTAGCATAGCTGGAATCGCTCGACACTGCTCCTAGAGCGGTGAGCGGCACCTCTTCCCTGTTAATAAGCACCGTACTACAAAGATGTAACTTTTTCTCAATTAAAAATCTCTCTCTCCTCCGCCATCGTTTTAACGAATTCACCTGTATGGATCTGAACTGGGTTTGTCCTCATTTGTCATTTTTATATTTTTGATATCTCAATAAACTTTCACGGCTATTCAAATGACTGGTTTGAGATTTGTTATTTTATATTGACTATTATTTTCATGACTTACGTTTTAGAGGACTGTGGCTTTTATGCTACAGCAAGAAAAGTGACAAAACTTAAAAATGCAGCAGTTGAGAAAACTTAAAAATAACTTGACTAGAATGAAACTGGCACAGCTGTCTCTCGAGTGGATAACTTTCTAGATGTCGATGTAACTTTTTTGTTCACATTGTGTGCATTTCATGTATTTTTCAGTGACATAAATCATTTTTTGAGTAATGTCACTTTTCTTGGAAGTTGTGATTTGTGAAACTTCCGTTGAACGTCTTCTGATGCTCTGCTATATAAACAAGTTTTCACTGAAAAGAGAAAAATAAAATTTTTTGTAAACAAATAGAACCGACTCCAATAAGGAACTACTATTCAAACAACTAAAAATAAAAGACAATTGGCAGAAAATGGAGCTGTAAATTGCGCCTAAAAGTATAAAATAATTTCCTTCGCCAAACAACCTATAACACTACAATTATTCATAACTTTTGAAGTCGGCGCAAATTTAAATAAAAATTGATACCTTTATTCAATACCAAAATCAAATCCTATTCAATATACACATCTCACATTGTCACCTGCAAAACGCAGCCGAAAACTACTTTGATTCAAGAAAACAAATAAGATTTCGTAAGCAGCAAAAGTTGGCGAAGATGCTGGTATCTGACGTACTTGGTGAAAGAAAAATCGCAAAATTATCTGGCAAACATATTTAATTTCTTTGGGATATTATGATTATTATGATAAGGTATATAAAGAGAATAATCAAGAATATGAAATAACACATCGTACAATATATATTATGAAAGTATACACCTTGTGTGTATATTTTTGCTTTACGATTTGATCGCCAAATCCAAAAGCCATTAAGGATGATAGTTATCAACGTTATACCAAATTTGCAAAGGAAACTCTAACTTCGTAGATACATAAATACCACATTGTGAAGAATGTTCACTGTTCTATGTAGATGCTACTAATGGACCAATTTTATACAGTGATAAAATAATAAAGGAAACATGAAAATGGATCATTCGAGACAATAGCATTTATTGCTACCGACCTAAGGACAAACCTTTAAAAACTAATTTAATTTTATTTAATTTTGCGCTGACTTCAAAAGTTATGAATAACTGTAGTGTTATAGGTTGTTTGGCGAAGGAAATTATTTTATACTTTTAGCCGCAATTTACAGCTCCATTTTCTGCCAATTGTCTTTCATTTTTAGTTGTTTACTTAATACTTAATACTGTTATTCCAAAGAAATCTCAATTTTGGTTGTTAGAATTTCATACTTAACTATTGTGTTACTAAAATTTTTTTTTTCTATTACATTATGGAGTATGCTATTGGGTTGTTCGGAAAGTCATTTCGTTTTTCTCAGCATAGGACTTAATTGTATTTTTTTCACACCTTCTTCACATTTAAGTTGCATTGCCATTACATATTGTGACAGCTGATATAGCAAGGCTTGCTTGTGAAAAAGGTCGTTTTATTCTGCTCAATAGTTTTTGATTGGTGCCCTATCAAATAAAGAAAATCAGAAGCGACATTTTCAGCATATTTTGTTTTTGCTGTCAAAAATGCGAAAGTACCATTTAAACAAGGAAAAAAAGTATACGATGTGTGCACAGAAAATTTATTTCAAGAACGCTATTGTCAAAACTGGTTTACCAAATTTTGTTCTTGCAATTTTGAGTTGAAGATGCATAACGTTCTAGAAAACCAGTTTGTGCTAATGAAGACAAAATAAAGTATTGATTTATGAAAAACTGCCAAGTAACAACTCGTGAGATCGCTAAGAAACCGATCAAAGTGGATAATATATAATTCATTAAAATATTTATACAATATAAGAAAATCGTCTTTCATTTTCGAAGGAAAAAACGAAATTACTTTCCGAACAACCCAATAGATTGACATATCTTCTCAAACTTGCAAAAATTACATTATCTCTTTGAATTGGTTTATTCCTACTTGCCTGTATTGAATACAGACTGTACTGAATTTTTGGATTGAATGATTTTAAAATTTGACTTTTTCTTCTTGTTTATTGATACTTGTATAATTTTTTGTAGCGTTTGTTGTTTGTGCATTTCTCTGTCATTTTCATGTAACTTAATTTAAATTAAATAGATATGTATATATGTAGATAGATAGATATAGATATATATAGATATGTGTGGGTGGGTGTGTATGTATAAGGGTCCCTCCACTCACTGACTTACTGACGGACAACCCAAAGCAAATTCTATTTGAGCCACTGACTTTAAACTGGGCCGATCATAGAACAAATAGTGTAACCACGTGCCATGAAGGGATTTTTTGAAATTTGGTGCTCCTTCCTTCAAGCGGGGGGGGGGGGGGAGGGAGGGAGCCGTTTTAAGTCCAGTCACATCACATACTCTGCCCTCAATGGACGCATATAGTCAAAAATTAGCACCGAAGCGTCTAGATGATGAACCTGAAAAGCAGTTTCCCCTATTTTCGAATTTTAAGATGCGGAAACTGACACAAGTCACGTTTTGAGTGTGACATCATTCATTTACTTTAGTTTGAATCGTATTTATCAGACGTTTTAATTTTTAAAACAAAATTAATTTTTATTATTGTAGTCAGTTGATTGAATATAAAGTTTATATATTTAAACACATTTTTAATATGGTAGTATAACTTAGATTTTTTTTTTTATACCTGTACCGGTACGTTTCGATTAAAAAAAATTCTTTCAGTCTGTTGTCTGATTTTCTAAGCGATGTGATCGTTAGATTTTTTTTAATCGAATGAAATGTAATATTTCAAATCAGTATACGTATATAACGTGATATTCATATACTATAACTATTTAAAAACAACTGTTCATGTTGAGATATAAAAATTGCTTTGTAATGGAAATAATCTTCCCTTTTTTCATAATTTATTGTATTCATTGTAATCAAATGGTAATATAGTAGCACCTATGGAAGCTGCGGTCACGAATTTTGTTGTGTGGTTTGATTATGAGCATACAATTGTGCTGTTAATGGATTTTTAAAAAAAAATTCTTTAGCCCTTGAGAGGTGTAAAGGGAATTAAGACACGTGTTTTCAAACGTAAATCTGCTCTAGTTCTTTCAAAATGTCGACTTTTGAAGTGTACGTTAATTATGTGTATTCGTTTTTAAGCGTACAGTCGGTAACAAAAGTGTCCGAACACTATCAAAAATTCCTATGTAAAAAAAGTACACTTCATAAGGTTCTGTTAAATAAATCCTTATCGAATCATGTTCTTAGACTGATTAAAAAGAGGATTCGACAAGGATTTATTTAACAAAACCGTATGAAGTGTACTTTTTTTACATAGGAATTTTTGCTAGTGTTTGGACACTTTTGTTACCGACTGTATCTCTGCTCCAAACACAGAAAAACGATTTCTTTGTGTGTCGATTGATTGCGTGCATCCAACAAGCATTATAATGTGATTTTGGGAAAATATCCACGTCTCTTCTTTCCGCGGGGGAAAGGGAAAAAAAAACTTTTTAAGCGTAACTTTGTCTAAATTATCTCAGGAAGTTGTTTTTTGGTATGTTAATCAAGTTTACGCGTCCTGCACTTTAACGGGATTATAAATTTCACTTCGTCCACAGCAGTGGAGAGAGGGTAAAAATCGCAATTTCAAGCGTAACACTTTTTCAAATCACAGTCGGTAATAAAAGTCTCCGAACACTAGCAAACATTCCTATATAAAAAAAAAATACACTTAATACAGTTTTGTTAAATAAATCCTTGTCGAATCCTGTTCTTAATCAGTCTAAAAGCAGGATTCGACAAGGATTTATTTAACAAAACTGTATTAAATGTACATTTTTTATATAGGAATTTTTGCTAGTGTTTGGAGACTTTAGTTACCGACTGTACAGGAAGACAATTTTTGGCGTTTGAGTTAGTTTTGAAATCTGGTAAATAATTGCACTTATTTTCGTGGTTATGAATTTGAAATGGACAGATAGAAGATGACGCGCCTTGCGCGCATGGGTATGGCGCTGCCGAGCGCAATGGGGAGCGGAACCCACTATAGTGTAGGCGTAAAAGACGCTAGCAACGGAGTCACTGGGGAGCGAAGTGCGAGGGAATAGGTAACTCAATGGAGCCTGGTGCATGAATACGTTTATTGATCCTCGCACGAACGGATAAGGCGCTATCGCAGGCAGTGGGGATATGGACTAAACATATTACAAACGGGAACGGGAACCTTAAGTGAGGTTTTGACCGATTTGATCAATTTTTTTTGTTGTTAAATTTTGAATTTTTGAGATTTTTGCATTGAAATGAGATATGGCATTTTTAGCAATTCATTTAAATACGATAGTGACCATCAAAACGAGCAAATCCTGATAGTCAAACATGAAACTAATAAATGCCATTAAACATTGTATACATATACACAAAGCGTATACATAAATTTTCAAAATCGATTTATTTATGTTTTTTCATTTTTTCAAATACCGTAATTTAGTTTATACGAGTATAAGCCTCAGCTTACTGAAATGTTGCGAAAATATATATATATACTCTTAGATAAACCGCACCGGAAGGTAAACCGCGGCTTATGTAAACATTGTTAGGACGATGTGACAGATAAATAAGGAAACAAGACAGCTGTCTTCTGGCATTTACGTAAATTAATAAAAATAGTTAATTATTAATTATAAATGAAAATAATAAATTATTTAAAAAAGTAATTCTGTATAAAGAAAAAAAATCAAACTATACCATTATGCAGATATAATGCAACAAATATGAGAAACAAGGGAACAAGATGGCGGAATCCGGGCGTATATGCAATGTCATAAAAATAATTAATTATAAAAAAAAAAGTAATAAATTATTTTGAAATGTACTGTATAAAGAAAAAATTAAAACAAAGTCAGCATGCAAATATGATGCAAAAAATCAAAAATAAGGGAACAAGATGGCGAACTACAAACGTAAATGCAAATTAATCAAAATAAGTGATTATTAGTTACAAATAAACATATTGAAGAATTTAAAAAATGATTCTGTATAAAGAAATAAAGAATATATCAGTATGTAAATGAGAATCAGTGCTCGAGAAACTACGAATACTAAACTTCTGCTTTCTGGGGAGATCGGCTGTTTCAAGAAATATGACCGACGGAATTTGGCATTATCATTAGATAGCCCGCAATTCCCATTGGTAAGCCGCAATTCCCAAAATTCAAGCTTTTTCTTAAAGATATCCCGTGGCTTATCTTCACTAAAATACGGTAATTCGTATACCTCGCATATTTCGTATATTTATCATTATTATGGCGTTTATAGCACTGTATCGAAACTACTTACATTTAATAAAATTTTAGTTACTTCTAAAATTGTAAAAATTCTGTAAAAATTATTTTGAAGAAACGATAAAATCAAAAGTAATTTTGTTTCAGCATACTTTTTCAAATACAATGAATCCAAAACATGCAAAATAGGGTACAAAGTATACAGTTAAAATAAATGATAACTGGATCAAGAAAATGTGAACACTCTCCGCCTAAAACCTTTTTTCGTATTCAAATTCTATATTTCCGTCTTATTCATAGCAGTAGTTTCAGTTACACTTTACATTATGTTTGTTTAACATATTCATGTTCCAACGATTTTTTTACATAAAGGGCGACATATTTTGTCTATGTTTTTTTTTACTTTTTGAATTCAGAAATAGTTTTAGATTGTTTCTTTGAACAATGGGACGAAATGTTCAATTTTTCAATAAATATTAATTTATACAGAACAAATGATATTTACATACTTTATGTAAAAATTTCAAAATTTATTTACGCTTGCACACTATTTTTGGAACAGAATATATTTGAAGAAATAGTTTAAACTAAATAGTAGTAATTTATTATACAGAAATTTTAATCCGTATTCATATTACTGAAAATAAACTTTGTTCACTAATTTTTAGCTTTAGCCTTCTTTATGTGTGCAAGAACAAAACTTAATTAATTATATTTTTGTTTCAAGAATTATACAGACATAAAACATATCAATTACTGGAACTTTTAAACCAGATCGGTTATTTTTACATACATATTTAGCAACGCCGAGTTCTTACTTAATAAATACTGAGTACGCAATTAGCAACTTATTCGTGCATTCAAAAGCTAACAGATTTACAAAACTTAAAGCTTTAGTAATTATAAAATCTTGTAAAATTTTATTTTTACTTTAAACTAAAATTAAGTCAGGAGGTTTTAGAGCCCTAAATTAGCAAATATTAAGCTAATCATATTATTAATTGCGTATTATTGGTTTACATACGATATTGGTATAAATTGTGCATCGCTTGTATTTATAAAAATATCCATTTTAGATTTGTTTGGTAGAATATTTTTAAAGAAGAAGTTTGACACAGACACAAAGCACGAAATTGTGATAAATTATTTCTTTACTTTACAGCTACAGCACTGTAAAAAATAACGGCAATTTTTACAGCAGAATGAGGTGGCATAAAGGGGTGCCAGCACATTCTGCTGGTAAAAAAAATATAATTTACAAAGAAACATTTTTTTTAAAGTACAAATTACCTTGTGTAATAGAATGGGCTGTCTGCCATTTTTGCCAGCTCATTCTGTTGTAAAAACTACCGTTATTTTCTACAGTGAAGAAAACCAATGTTTGGTATAATCTTGTTTCACAATCTTGACAATGTATTTTGCATTACCTATTTCAATCAGTTCATTTATATAGGGATGTTCAGAAAATGAGTATACATTCAAAAAGTTAATAATTCACGGAATAATGTAGGTAGAGCGGTAAAAATTGACACAAATGCTTGGAATGACATGGCGTTTTATTGCAACCACAAAAAAAAAAAGTTTCAAAAAATAGCCGACAGAGGGCGCTTCGTGTGATAAGAAAAGTAATAATTAGCATAACAAATTATGACAATGCAAAGAAGATGATCTTCAGAACAAGTGCTCAACATGTCGATCGTCAATCCGCAACAATTGCTGTAGTCGAGGGATGATGTTGTGAACAGCACTGTACAGCACATCTGTAGTTATGGTGAGACATTCGCGTCGGATGTTGTCTTTGAGCATCCCTATTGATGTCGGTCGATCGCGGTAGATTTGCGATTTGAGGTAACCCCAGAGTCAATAATCACATGAAGTGAGATCTGGGGACCTTGGAGGCCAAGCATGACGAAAACGACGGCTCAGCACGCGACCGTCACCAAACGACGTGCGTAAGAGATCTTTCACACGTTAAGCAATATGGGGTTTTATATATATATTTTTTTTTTACATGGGAGCTAAAAATTTAAATATAGTAATTGATAGTACGTTAAATGATTATTTAGTTTCCTTCAGTTTAGCGTGTAGAGTCTTTAATCACAAAATCCGTTGTATAATTTTCATATAGTAAAACGTATCTAGATATATTAGCTCGAGTTATTATGAAAATAAATATAAATTATTATAGTATTTAACTATGGAAAAAATACCCATTACGTTTGTAAATGCTTAGAATGAACTGAAAACTTCATTTATTCAAATACATTTTGTATGAAAAAAATGCTTGAAGAAGAAAAATTGTAACTGAACTCATTCTAATTAAATTAAATAATATTTATCAATTAATTTTAAAGAGTAATCTTAAGTATAACATGCACTTCCTCTAAATAAAATATTACTTTTTAAATAACAAAGATTTGTTCTATATTTCTTTTAGTTACAAAATAAAGCATGAAATGTCACAACTGACAGTCTGCTTAATAACCACTTAAGCTCATACTGCTTTTGCGAGAAGACTCTAATAAACACCATTTCTTAATATCCCCTAATGCGCTAATATTCTCACATAATATGTCAACATTAATTTAATCTCTAGATCATTATTTACCATTAAAAGTAATCCCTTTTTGAAATCCATCATAAGGAGAATTAATTAAGCGCTATCCATGTAATTGATTATTATGTTAGACACGTGTTTATTTTTCAGATTTTCATTATTGTTCAAGTACTCTATAAATATATAATTGCAATTTAATGACTAATATTCGCAATATTCCATTGATTAAATAATTTTGAGGAAACTGGTATAAAAATATTAGCAAGCACAAGGAATAGTAGAAAATGTCTTTAAATATTTATATTTATAGATAACACATAGAGCACAAATTGACCAAGTGATCTGTATGACTTACGATTTTACAAAAGCTTAAAAAAAAGTTTTTCTCATTCGTTATTTAAATATATATATATAATCATTTCTCTCATTGATTATTGTTTAAACAGGAGTTTGATTAAATCGCAGGTCTGCAGGAGAAATAACAGGGAGAAAACATCAGTAAAGAATAAAAAAAAAAAAAAAAAAAAAAAAAATCCCACACAATCACAAATGATAATAATAATAATAATAATAATAATAATAATAATATGCATAAAGTGGCTGATACTGGTACAAAAATGTACAAAATTAATTAAATGCAATATGCATCAAGGAGCGAGCGGAAAGAGGGGGCGTGGGAATCGTCGGTAAAAAGAGTGCAGCGAATTAAACATACACATTATTACAAATAATCACTTGTTTACAAGTGTTTTCGAAATCTATGACCTCGGTTAAAAAATTAATTAAAAATGTCAAAGGCTTAAATTAAAAGTATTAGAAAATTTTAACGTTTACACTGTTTCCATGCAAAAATCTTTTAATAAATACAAATGCTTCAGGACCTAGTAATATTATGTACAAAATTTCTTGAAAGTGTCATGAAAAGTACTACAAATATGACAACAGGCAAAAATCTAACTTCAACACCATTCAATCATATTAAATACATTATTCGATTAAAAAATGTACTGGCAGATTGCGTTTAAGGGTTTGAAAGCCGACTGCCAGTGAAAATAATGATGATGTAAAAATGAATAAATCGATTAGCATTTCAATTTGTGACTAGTCTCTAAAGAATTCTGTTTAAATATATTGTTGCAAAGTACTAAACCTCATTCCTGCGTCAAATTGGCTGTTGTGGAAAAAAAAGGCAGTCTACTCATTTCTATCAAGGTCGACCTTGGCGACAAACTTGGCGACCAGATTTACAGAAGTTTCGAACTTTTCAGGGTTCCCCATAAAACTGATGCGAAATAAGTGAAATAAGTGACCATCTGAATAAAAAAAAGTTATTGAAAACGTGACTTACAAATGTTTAATCCTACTGAAAGCATACTCTTATTTTTAAGGAATTGGTATTAGGATTAAGGCCGATTGACTGTACTGGGGTCATAATTCTATTAAAGTAATTTTGCATTATTATAAAGCATATTTTAATAAGACAAAATTAATTTGGAATTATTTGATTCAATGTTTAATTTTCTACTTCAGTGTGCGTCAGTTAGCCGAAATACGCAATTAAATATATATATATACAGTTTTTAATGTCAAAACCACAAAACAATGCACACATACTAATAATGCTTCAAGAGATTAAAAAATTCGCAACGATTTTTTTTTTAAATTCCATCCTCTTTTGATTTATAGAGGTAATAAAATGTCATTTTTGTCTATTTTCTGCCATTTCGGGAGCCTCTAAACTGTTAGGGGTTAAAAACCACACAACTACAATTAAATTTTCAAATTAGTGTGATTCTAGATATTAATTTTAAGAAAAGTCGACCGTTATGAATGGTTTGAATTATCTTGGATATCCATTTACTTGATCTCAACGAAAAGTTTAGTGTAACATTCATATATGATAGAGAATATACCATTTGTTCTTGAGATACTATCCGAGCAGTGCCTGCCTCGGTGGTTGGTAGATCTGAGGCCCTGACTTCAGCAAAGCAATGTGAGATATATAACTTTTTTTTTAAGTGTTGACCCTATATTTCTTTTACAGGGACGCAAAGAAAAGGCTTTATCTTTATGGATTATGAACTCAAACCTTTAAGAGAAAACTTATAAATGCGTAAAGAGACAAAAAACAGAGTTTACATAAGAAAGAAAATCGGTAGAGTCACTTTTTGATACACCAATTTCCGAGATCTGAAACTGACCTATATAATCAGGATCACTGTTAATTTCCTCGTCATAACCACGCAACTTTGAAGAAAATCGTTAGAGTTTTTTTTTTTTTTTTATATATATGGATTTACGGTTCCATTTACGGTTTTTCAATTTTCAAAATTCGAAAAATTATCTGTACACCAGACCTCTTTTAATTCTGAAGTTTCATATTTCCATCTTCATTACTTTCAGAGATATGATAGTTAGATGATTCCCTACCCTATACACATACACACATACTGACCAATTGCCCAAAATCACTTTTTTGAACTCGGGAGACTTTAAAACATGTAAATAAGGTGAAAACTTGATATGGAATTTTTGAACCGTATATAATACTTCCATTACCTACGGTACTCGGACAATGGAAGTTAAAATGAATTCAGAAGATCTAAAAACGTATAAAAAGATAAAAATCTGAAATTTTACCTGATCCTATGTTTAGAAAATTAAGAAAAAAGAAAAGAAGAGGAAGACGCAGGAAATAGCATAATAGATCATTATAAAAGGAAAAATAATATCAAACTTTTAAAAATATTTATACAATAGATTTCAGAAACGAGACGTTTTAAAAATTTAAATATTAATTAAAAATGGAACAAAGTATTTTTTATCTAAAAAAGGAACAAAAGATTAAAATAAAATAAAAATAGGTATAATAATCACAAAGAAACAGAAATTGAAACAGAATTCCGGAAGCGAACTTCTTCAAAAACTTAAAAATGAAATAATAAAACAGAATTAATTTAATCAAAAACTGGGGGGGGGGGGGGGAGGGGAGGGGGCAATGGAACGGGAGCTACTACCATGTTAACAAATACCGCTCCATCAAAACAGGTTATGAAAATTCTAATAGGCTAAAACAGGATAAATTTAATTAAAACTCAGAAGAAAAATATTACTTAAAGGAAACAAATAATAAATGGAATAGAATTCCAAAAGCAAGTTGCTTTAAAAATTTAAATGGAACAAAAATTTATAATAAATTAACACAAAATCTAAACAGAATTAAAGCGTGCTGCTTTAACAGTCAAAAACTATATAAAAATGAAGAAAAAGATTTATATTTGAAAAGTACAAAAAAAAAAAAAAAAGACAGAAAGAAAGAAAATGGGAAAAAAAAAAGAAAAGAAAAGAAAAAGTAACGAAAATTAGAACAGAATAAGCAAATGGAATAGATTAAAACAGGATTATTTAATCAAAACTGAAAAATAAAAATAAAAATAAAAATAAAAATAAATGGAACAAACATGGAATTGACTCCACTAAAATTAAAATTCGCCGCTTAAAAAAAGAAAAAATATCAAGACACTGTTCATAAAACAATAAACTAAAGAAAAGGAACGGTAATAAATAAATTATGGAATAGAGTAAAACCAGATTAATTTAATCAAAACTGGAAAAAAAAAAAACTAATAACAATCAGAAATAAACATAACTTGAAATAGAATACCAGAAGCTTCGAAATTAAAAAAAAAAAAAAAAAAAAAAAAAAACAGAATTAATTTAATTAAAACTGAGGAGAAGAAAGAACGGAAAGAAATATAACTAAAAATTCTAAATAATTAACGATCACAAAGAAACGTAATTAAAAATTATTGAGAGACTCCACTATACTATTCCAAGAATGTTTTTAAAAAGCAAGAAATCGAAAAAAATATATTCACAATAATAAATGAACCGTCACACCATTTCACACCTTACAGAATGACAGAATGAATGTGAAGATGTGAAGTTTCCTGTTTTCAGCAAGCAAAGCCAGGGCATATGTATTCGTTTTGGCTGCCAGATTCGTAAAACAACGGAACACAAACGATCCAGTGATGATCCAATTTTTTACAGCTCAGTAAAAATTTTTCTTTGGTCTCTAAGCGAAAGTTTCTTTGGCCGGCCACTCTTTTTCTTTACGCGATGGGCTTCAGGAGTACGTAAAAAGTCGCTGTTGCTACTTTTGCTTATTAGATGTAACCTACTAATTAATCGGACTCCTTTATTAACATTTTTCAGCGCTATAATCTGTCCATAACATCTGTCCATCTGTCCATAAATAACATTTTTTTTCATTTGTAAAATATCTTTTGGTGAAATAAAACACTATAGCGCCATCTGTTGGTCGCCAACAGAACTATTTTTTTCTTTGCCACACAAAACCTGGTTTCCTTTTCATCCGTTTGGTGTAAACCGTACCTTTGTATCTTGGTTCGTTTTCGAATTATTCATTTTTAAAGTTTGTCCTGATTTTTGGATCACCCGGTATATCTTTTCTCTTTTCTGCATTTCCCTACATTAAAATTATAAATAATTGAATATTTTTGTTTGTCTGTCAAAAATATGAAGATTGATAAGTATAAACATGTTAAAGAATTTTAATTGACATTTCCTATTAAACAAAGACGGGGTTTCAAAAAATTGTAAAGAAGTGTCCGTCTACTTTTTTATGCAGTGTATATATAATACATTTTATCCACACACACACATATATATATATAGACATCAAAGCTTAAATAATTAGAATTTCAATCACTTTAATAAAGGAAATTATTAAAGAGAACATCCATTTAAATTTGATAACATCGCCACAGTTCACATGGCAACTTTTAATATTACATACCTTGATTAATATTAAAGTATATTACAAAAACTGGATTAAAAACGAAACAAAGGTATCACTCTATCACTCTTACTTCAATTTCATATAATCTCTTATAAATAATATTGCAAGATAAAAATTTGCAAGCCACAATGCTTTGCTATGGTAGAGTTGAGGATTGTTTGCCAAACCAGCTGATATTCTTGTAGCCTCGAACCCAAAGTGGGAATATGGTCCATTTTTCAATGAATCACTTTCGCATGGAATGAATCATTCAACGTGTTTACCACGGAGTAATATAGACTAATAAATATTAAATATCGGTGTTTACTTTTAAAGATTGAATTAAACACGGCCGCTGCCTGCCTATGGATTTCAATTAAGAAAATCTCAGAAACAACAAAAAATCGGAGTATCCCTCTCGCCGGAAATGTTCTTATTTTTAAACGATTTTTTGATCACTATAACATTCGCAAAGATTTTTGAAAAAATTTTGCCCCAAAAATTTTAAGATTAAACATGGCTGATTTATCAGTGTGCTTAAAGTTAACTGGCTAATTTCACAGGAGTGGCCCTACCGGGCTGTATAATTACAGACAAGGGAGATTATGTATATGGAGATGCTAGTAACACACACAGACTCACAGACCAACTGCGAGAAACATGATTCTTGGAATCAGAAGACCTCAAAACGTGTTAATATAACAAAAACTCAATTTCAAAAATTTGACACTAAAACCATACTTTCACTATCATGTATATGGGTAAGAGAAAGTATATATATACACTCTGTCACAAAAAAATATATGCACCCAGAAGAAATCAAACCACAATTACGAAACTTCGTACAAATGTAGTCTGGTAAGAGGTATGCAAATGATAAAGATTTCAAAGCCAATGAGACAAGGCTAAGCACGTTATGCGTATCTGAACTGCGCAGCTGGGCGAGTTTAAAAGCAGGATTTCTCGCACCGTAGAGCTATTCAAACGAATCTGTCGACTTTAATGGAAGGTATTGTGACTTGAGATGCCTTTGAGACGTAACCGGTGGCAGTACAGACAATTGTCGGATAGTGAGAGGGGCCGTAGAGAAGGCTTCAGGGAAGCAGTTTGTTCGTTCAGACATATCAGCCGCCACCTTGCTCGGAGCGATATGGTAGTTGCGCGGGATTGGTAACAGTGGGTCACGGAAGGGAGAATCAACCATTGAGGAGGGTCAAGACGTCCCAGTAGCGCAAATGAACTCGAGGATCGCGCAATCATAAGAGCGATCACGTCCGCACCAACAGCGTCATTAGCCTCGATTCAATGCCATTTACCACATCCTAGGCATCCAGTAGTATCAAGGGAAACCATTCTGAGACGACTGGCCGACGCTGGTAGGAACAGCCGACGTCCATTAAGACACCTACCCCTCACCCCACATCATAAGCAGTATCAACAGGATTTTTCTCGACCCAAAGCAAGCTGGAGTGTGACCGACCTAACGTGTGATCGTCCGTGGTGAATTACTATTCAGTCTCAGTGCTGATGACCATCGCACACGCGTGTGGAGGCGGCCAGGCCAGCAGTCTGATCCGGCATTTGTTGTCGAGCGGCATACAGCCATTACACAAGGTGTGACAGTGTGGGGAGCGATTTGTTGGGACACACGATCCCCTCTAGACATCTTTCAAGGCACTATGACGGTTCGCAGATACGTGGATAGCATTTTAATGCCAGTTGTGCTGCCTATGCTATCAAGCCGCACAGGTGCCATTTATCAGTAAGATAACGCTCGTCCACATACTGCTCGACTCTCCCAACAATGTCTTCAAGGATATGACGTACTCCCATGGCCTGCCAGGTCACCAGACATCCAGACCTCTCTCCAATAGAGCACGTCTGGGACGTGCTAGGAAGGCAATTGCAGCCGTGCCAGAATACTGATGTATTAACTGCCCAGTTGCAAAGATTATGACATGATATTCCGCAGGGGGATATAGGTGACCTAATTGATTCGATGCCACGCCGTGTTTCGGCTTGTATAGCTGCCAGAGGTGGCTTTACTACTTACTGATTTGTAACATTTCTCATGCCCTAACTTCTTAATAAAACGATCTTTTGTTCTGAATTTTTAATCATTTGCTTATCTCTTCATACACTACACGCATGTTAAGTTTCGTGATTGTAGCTCATTTCCTTCTGGGTGCATATATTTTTTTGTGACAGAGTGTATATATAAAAAAAAAATCAAAATGTCCATGAAAATTACTTCCTTTCAGATAAACATTTATTAAGATTGATATAGAAAATGTTTAGAATAATAGATGGAAAAGTATAACAGCATCAAATATAATATACATATTTTTTTATATATATAATGCATATTATAAACTTTTTTTTGCCTAAAATTGCATATAAGTTGCACGAATGTTCGTCTGTCGAAATTGCAAATGTACCCGCCTTACAATTTATCAAATTCAAAGCGTTTTATAAATGACTGATAAATTATTAAGAAATAAATCATCCATCTAATACACATGAACTTTAAACCGATGCAGTTATACATGAAACTGATTTCATGTAAGCGATTTATCATAAATTGCTTTCTGTCAACAGGAAGTTTTCCTAATAAAATTTATGTTATCTTAAGATTGATTAAAGAAAGAATGAGTATGAAATTATAACCTTTGCTTGTCTAGACACATTGTTATGTATTGTTTGATTATACTTGCCTACCATCCGTCACAATGAAGAATTACTCAAAGATATTCTTCTCCTAAAAATTTTATAAATTAAGTTTTATTTTACAGATTGTTTTCTCTATGAAAATATATGAATGTTGTAAATGGAAAATGTACAAAAACAAGAAAAAAAATGTTTTAAAAACCGAAAATAAATGTAAATAATCAAAAGGTGCCTCATGTTCACATGGAGATGTAACATGTATAATCTAGAACACATTTCATGCATTATTTTTACAGGGAAAAATAATTTACTTTGCTCTCAAATTCTATTCTTTTAGCTTAGTTTTTTACTGGCCCCACTTTTTCCTCCAGGATAAACTCTTCACTAAAATAACAGTGATATAACATATTCTTCGACCACATTTCATGAAAGCATGGAAGCATCTGCGCAAATGCTAACTCAACGAGTCCAATGCTAAAATAGGGGGTGACAATCCTCTGACTAGTCAGAGAAAATGAACAATAACATAGCACAGTTTTCCAAATTTCAAACTGTCGGTCAAGCTGGCATCCCTCCAACATTTTTCACGCGTCCTCACTGCTAGTCTTAGGATATGTGGCCGCACTGTACTCTTTACATCCATGAATTTCGAAGGGAATCGATTAATTTTTTTTCTTGATATTCAACAAAACGTCTACATTTTAATGTGTCACATTATTTTGTTACCCATATATATATATGTATACAGTTTGGTGTTAAAACAATGTAAACATCTTGGAGTTAAGACGATTTTTCGAATAGTAAAACGAATTATGATGGATTGGATTTGGGTTGTCTCTTTAAGGTCGATTTTTCTAAATTTCATTAAACCGGGACCTACGGCTTATAGCAAATTCCGAACCACTACGGACATCCATGGTTAAATCGAAATTCGAACCTGGCACCTGACACGTGAAGGTCAGAGTGATAACCCTTTATCCAGAAGATGGGCAAAATTCACGTAGAATTTTGTTACTTTAAACGACATCCTTAACCACAAATATTCCATCAAGGATTTTGTTCCGAAAGATAAAATTTCTCTATATAACGTACTGTAGTGATCTTCATTTAATGTCCATAAATTTCGAAATGTTTTATGAAGTTTGATTAGTCATTTTTATAGAACTAAAGATTGTAATAAGTTTGACCAGTAAAATGTATTTATTTACCATACTTTGAATCTAAAGAAAATGAAATGTTTTGTGTTTTGCACATGAAATTTTAATGTTACATTGCTATTTTCTGAATCCTGTGTTAGAGTTCAATAGTTTACATATCTTTTGGCATTTAAAATAAATGTAAGAATAGACAACTAAAATGTAAAAGGATTGACTTTGAAAAGACCGAATATATATATAGTACCATAAAAGTTCATAATGACTTAAATTATGCCTACACAAATTTTCATATATTATTCGTTTTAGCACGATTATCTTATAGCACGATAAACGTATTAACATTATTTAATGTTAAATTGCCTTAGAATAATAGGTTAAAAAAAAACCTCTTCGATTCCATAACGATCGAAATCTTTTTCTTTTCAAATTCAGCAGAATCAACAAAATATCTAAAGGATTTATTCCCAGATTAAGACCTTTCTAAGTTTTAAAGATATCTTTCTGATCCCTTCAGAGAGCTCTCTTATAAAAATAGATGTTTTAAAATGGATAACTGTTATATACCGATTCTTTTTTTTTCCCTTTAATATTATTGATCTTAGAAATTCCTTAGATGGATTTCTTTGCCTATAGTAATAATATTACAAAAGTACATAATAAAAGAAAACATCTCTTGAAACGTAGTCTAAATTACTTTTGAAATGTATAACAATTGAATTTTTTTTTAAGTATTCTCATTTTTACATAGTAAAACACTCATACTTAAAATTATTATGCATTTTTGCTTATATGAAACAGCGACAGCTCTAAAAGACTTTTTTTTTTTTCAAGCACAGGGTTAGTTTCTATGTAATGAACGTAATTATTATTATAACTTATCTTAATGTAAAGCTAAGAAGCAATACGAAAGCTATGCCAAAGCTATTATTTAAATATACATTATTCTGTAAATCCTGCTTAATTTTGTCTTTTTAAAATCGACAAAACACTCGTATGTTTATGTCTTCCAATAAGAACTCTAAAGTGCTCGAATTTGTAATATGCACTTATATATTACGCTTTAAATATACTGTTAAAACTTTCTGTAAATTTAATGTAAATATCTATCCAGAGTCTCTGTAAGTTTATAGTAATTCTTAGTTAAAAGTGAATAATCGAGATTCTCAATCTTTATTCTGTATTTCACCTAATTTTATCATTTAATTATTTAATTAAAATTAAAAACGACTGTTTCTAATTTAGAAAAAGCATTCTATGTCCCAAATATAGTCTCAACAATAATTAATTAATTTAATATTAGTTATTAAAATGAATGTATAAAATAAGTTTTTTAACATCTCTGTTTATTTTTCTCTGTAATTTTGCGTAAGATCTAAGATAATAGATTACACAGAGTTTTCTGTTGGAATTTTTAACAGTGTACCACAAAAAAGAACAAAATAATCCCCCCCCCCCCAAAAAAAAAAAAAGAAGAAAAATTCTGTTAGAGAAACACCAGTATTGTTTTGTGGCATTATAAATATTAGTAGACATTTTCAAGCATTTGTTTCTTGTATTTGTTGTTATTCTTCTGTCTAGTTGTTCTCTTTAAAATTAAATATGTAACTGCGTGACACACACACACATAAATAATTTCTGTGTAAATATAGTTAAGTGTAAAGAAAGAGAAATTTCAAAAGTAGGAAAAAAAAGCACAATAATAACTATATTGATCTGTTTAACAAAAATCTGGAGTATTGAATATATCTATTTAATTTACACAGCATCTACAGCAGATGTGTCTCCAAATCGTTTACTATTTAGAGCGACAAGCATGGTACATATTTATTTATCCTGCAAATACATTATTGAATTCACATTTCTATACAGTTACAAACGATTATAAATAATACAACTTATCAAATTTTATTTTATTCCTTCATTTATGATTTTTCTAGTTCATTTAACATTTTTGGTGACAAATTGCAAATGTTTAAAACTATAAAAATGGTTTAACATTTTTCATAAAGTTATCGTGGTTATGGAAGTTCTTAAGGATACTTGTATAACAGAATGTGGTAAATGACTTAACATAATCAAAAACAACTTTCCTCATTGGAAATTAAATTAATGAATTAGTTTATAAGTATAGTTTTGAAATATCTAATAAAATTTACCACGTTGTTACATCCATAAAACAAAACAAAACTCCTTTAAAAAAAAAAAAAAAAAAAATTGCTTTATGTCTAAAAATATTGAATTTTTGTTCTAAAATGTTTGTTGTTTGAAAAAAAAACTTTAAACTAGAAATATTTTGTGCAAACAATTTATGAAATATTTCCCCGTAAATATTTTACTAAATGTAGAATGCATGTAAAATTTTATTTGTTCGTGCAGTAAGGCGTAAAAAAATGAATGCTTTATTTTAAAATCTTTCACTGATTTATCGCTCCATGATGGAACTGAAATGCTTCGATTTCATATAAATTTGAAAAAAGAAAAAAAAAAAAAAAAAAAAAAAAGCAGGCAAAATCAAATATATTTCCTATTTTATTTATGTAAAGAAAACTAAAAATATTAAATTTTGGAAACATTGAAAAAATGATATAAGATCATAGAAATACAAAATATTTTTTTTTTTCTTCTATAGTAAATTGTTTCTTTGAAAACACACACAACCCCACATATATAGTTTTATCCTGGGAAAAATTTTTAGAGTTCTGGTTTTATTCAGTTTCACCTACTATCAAATGGGTTATATAATATGTATGTATGTGGTGTTGTGAAATTAAATTAAAAAAAAAAAAAAAAAAAGCAGGAGTCTTGTTGCATTTACTTTATATTATTATGCAATCTTTCTTTTTCCATCAAATTTTCATTTTCTTCATTCTTGAGTTGTCAATTATTCTTAAAATTCTAATCATACTATTAAACACATAGTAATCAATAATTTTCATTGTTGCTTCATAGTTTCATTATTCTTTATCTGCTATGAAATTTTGCTTTTTTAAATCCATATGACTCCTATTCTGATCTTGTCAGGCTGAGGGAGTGAAACTAATTTAACCCCACAGACAAGTCACAAGTCTTGCCGCCTGCCCCCATCCTTCCTTTCTTAAGTTTCTTAAATTATTTTTTCATAAATTTCGTTTCAGTTTAAGTTTTTCTGTTAAAATTTTGTTGAGTTAGTTAATTGTTTCGTTTGTTTTGCAGGCTGTTAATTAATAAATTTGGTTTCTTTAAATATGTGTATTTCATCCCCTGATAATTTTTTTTCACTTTTCTGAACTTCTCCTACATATATATATAACCCTACATACCCCTTCTCCTACATATATATATATATATACATATATATATATATATATTATATATATATTCATTCTTATTGGTCTTTGTGGTTTCAGTGATCTTGTATCTGTTTCTTGGCTTTTACTACGCTTAATAAATCATTATTATATATGTATATGTATATTTATATAATTATTTTTTGATATAAGAAATATATACGTATATTTAATATAAGACTGAAACAACAAGAACATTATCAAACATATGAAACTGAAACTGAAATAACCGTAAGATGTATATATATATGCACTGCTAGCCATTAAAATTACTACACCGGGAAAGAGGCAAATAATAAAATGATATTTATTGGACACATACATTATTGTGTGAGGAACAATTAATGAAACTTTTAGAAAAATTCAGGATACATATATTGAGAAATCAGTACATAGGGCACAAACCACTAGCTACTGTAACAACATGTGCCTAAGAGTAGAATCAAACAACAATTGGATGGCATGTACGGGTACACAACTCCATGTAGCTTCAACATTATCATTACAAGATTTTATTGACCATAGTGTCTGGAGAGAGGTGACATGCCACTGGCTAATTGACGATTGAAAAGATATTTTCAGTTGGTGCGAGATTAGCAGAACGTGTTGGTCAGAGCACCATTTCAACACATTAAATATCGAGGATGGTCCGGAAAACACGGAAATATGTGGTCGTGCATTGTTCTGCTTAAATGTTGCGTTACGCAGTCCTCGAATATAGGGCACAGCCACGGGCCATAACTCATCAGAAATGTAATGGCCGCTATTCAGAATGCGACTTTGGGACCGAGACATGTATCCAATGGCCCCAAACGTCCTTTCTCCAAATGGTGAGCCTGAATCAGGCGAACATGACTTTGGTTACCTTAGAGGCTGCATTACAGACAGGTGCACCGTCAATGTTTGAATATGGATGCAAGAATAGCATAACCTCGTCTTTTCAAACGAGTCACAGTTCTATTTGCAGCATCAAGATGGTCACATCCGTATTTGGTAGCATCATGGAGAATGCGAATTGCACGTTGGCATTCGACATCGCCGTACTGGCCCATCACCTGGAGGAATGGCATAGAATACCATTAAATACATGTCTGGATCACCTCTTGCTTGCATTTCTGGAATTCAGAATAGCGGTCATAACCTTCTGATGAACGGTCGTTACATTTCTGGTGAGTTCCTCCAATATAGGCCTGTCGTTCTGGCCTCTGTAATGCAACATTTAAGTAGCACAATGCAAGACAGAATGTTTACTTTCTGATTTTGATGCAAAGTTCATTTTTTTTCCTGTTTAAAACTTATTTTTTTTATTTCCAGAAAGAATTTTTTTTATATCGTCAGAAGAATTATAGTGCATACTATATTGGCGTAAGTTATTTTCTTGTTTTTACATAAAAGTTGTGTGTGAGGTATATTTTGCCTGTCCAGCATATCTATATAATGAAGTCGAAGAAGCGAAATTAGCCAAGGCGTAAGTAAAATTGAGATGTATAAAATTCATAATTTTAAAATTTGTAAAACATGCAATTTGCTTTTATAATATAAATTATTCTGATTAGGTTTCTAGTAATGACTACATAAGAAGTGAATTTATATGAGAAATTCTTTAGATGTTAGATGATGTATCTTAAACGTACGTTGCATTGAATGTCAAATAACTAGAAGATTTTACTAAATTATACAGCTTTTTAAATCCCCAGATCTTTCGTCATGGGATATCGGATTTGAGAATATTAATAATAGTACGTTTATTCCATACGAATGGATTATTTGGAGGAGTGGAAAGAATAATGCTGTTTTTGTGTCGGTGTCAGAACAATCAATTTGGTCATCCAAAAATCACGAGAAACAATCTTTCAAGATTTCTCCTTATATATATATAAGCTCAAATGGTACATTTTGCTCTGTTATTACCCGGTACATTATATTATACGTGATATTCTATGTAAATTTATAATGTTCCTTGTTACCCAACACACTATTTTGGGAAATATAACCTCCCAACGGCAAGGTAAAAGTCACAAGTTAAAAATTAACATTTTATCTAAAACTGTTACTCTTTCAATATACATTGCGCTTAGTTTCCATGTTTTATACTAATTTGTCAAAACTCCTTTTAAAAAAAAAAGTACAAAAATGCTTTGAATGCAAACTAGGTTTGGGGTATTATGAGAAAAATTTGATGGTATTCTCTCTTTCAAGGAGTACTCAACAACAAATAAATCCAAATTTTATGTGTTGCCCAATACTTTTTTTCTCTCCATACTTAGAATTAGAAACATTTTACATTTTTGAAATCTCTGTTTTATGTTGTATTTTTCTGAAATGAATGTTGATTGCTAAACTCGTTTTTGAAAATTTCGAATGAAAACATGTTGAATCGAATATTGATAGACAAAATGATGAAGATTTATTCGTGAAAATATCTATGCTAAAATAAAAGATTTTTATTCTGTACATTATTATTTTAAATTATGTTTCAAAACTATTTCTGAACAACGGTAATTTAATGAGTTTATGAAATGTTTAAGTTCTCAATCAATTTTCATTTAAGTCATAGTTATAAATAAGCTTAATAAGAATGGATAATTTTACCTTTGAAGTAAGTTAATAATAATAATAATAAAAATAAAAAATAAAATAAACATAAACCACCAAAAGTATTGGAAAAGAAATCATTATTTCCAAAATTTCTCTTTGGAAACTTGAAGATAAAATTATTTATTTTTTCCGTCGGAATAGATAGAGTAAGAAAAGGGGCAAAAATATGAGAACAGAAAAGAAGATAGTTATTGGAAAAGTATTACTCTATTGAAGATGCAGTAATTCCTGGGTGCTTACACAAAAACTCCATTCAGATACTCCAAAGAAAAATAACGCTATTTTTCAGAACATAAAATAGTTCGTATTACAATATAAATGGAATTTCTAGGAGAACGATTAAAGGAATATATATATTATGCTTAGCAATTTCTTAGGAAAAAAAAAAAGTTTACCACAGTCAATTTTATACAATAAATTAAGATTTTTCTTACAAAGTTGTTTAATTCTTTAATTTTAATGAATGTAAACAGTTACTATGTAAGTCTTTCTTTTAAAAAATATTATACTGGTGGACATTTTTTGGATTTTTAGTAAGATTCAATTAAGATAATAAATTTACTTCAAAAGAAAAATTTTAACTTACAAATACTTAGGCAGGATTATTTATAATTTAATTTAGAATTAAGGTAAATCTAGAAGAGTTTGCTCTCAATTCAACAGAACAATATAAAAAATCCGAATATTAATTTTTTTGCTAAATTATTGGTGTATTATTTTAAATTCATCCTTCTTCTATGCATTTCCATTACTATTTTGTTGTTGTGCTATAATTTAAAACAACAGCTGTAATAAAGCCAAGACAGCTATGTTGCGCAATCTCTCCTTATAGGGTAGGTGTGAACGCGCACATAGGTAGGATAGATTGCTCTCAATTATAAGTACAATTGCGCTATTAATAATAATGATTGCACTTAAGTGACATTGTTGTAAGGTTTTCGTAAATAAATATTTTTGTACTAAGAGTGGATTATCCAATTCAATAATTAGAAAATCAGAAAAATAAAATAAATTTGAACAGTATTACAAAAATTTATTTAAAGAAGAAAAAATATTAAATAATCACAATAAAAAAAAAAAAAAAAAATAAATAAAAAAAAAAAACCGATAAGATTACAAAAGAACATTAAGTTACTATATTACACATTTAACTTAAAATTAGTACATTTCTTTTTCAGCTTCAATGGTTTCTTATTTGCTGACCGAAACTTTCATAGCCTAAATTGTAGAACTTATTCTTATAAATGGTGCAGATTTCGTGCAACCACCTGCCACAAGTTTACTCGCTCGAGACGGATTGCACATCGTGTGTGCAATCAAATGTTCCGAGCCAAAAAAAGGCAGGTTACACACAGTGTTTGCAACGATATATGGCTAATCCCGCCCACTTTTAAGCCCAGAACCCACCCATCGTTTATTATTTATTAAAGATTTTTCCATCAAAATCTTACGCACATGTATGTTCGAAATACAAAACTTAAAATTAACTTGGTTTAAGGTCTTCTTATTATATTTTAAAATCATAATCATTTTCGTTTATTTTATTTTATTGAAATTTAGAGAATTATAGTCCATAAAAAGAAGTTTGAGTAGACTTATATTTTTTGTTTGCATTCAGTTTTATCGCTTTTGTTTAAGAAGGTGACAGCTACACAAAACTTGAGCATCATACTTGAAAATATTGCAAAACTGAACAGATATACAATAACATTTAAATATTTTGTGATAAATTTTCCATAAGCTAACATTGGCAATCGAGAGGTAAATCCTATTAGAGGAGTGGCTTTTGTCCATCGTTGTCACGCCTGAAAATTTTTCAATTTCGGAATCTAGGAACAGTCTCCAAAAAAAAACATGTGCCCTTCCGAATGAGGTTGTACTAATCCAATCACTTCTCACTGTTATTTTCTGATACAGTTCCAGAGATTCAACGAACACATCCTCATTGTCTTTCCACTTTTTAAGGAATTTTAATTATGTATTGTGATTTGCATGGAACGTATTGTAACAGAACGCAAACGATTAACAGAATCCAATAGCAGGTCTCTCATGTATGACAAAAAAAAAAAAAAAAAAAAGTTTTTGGATTTTTTGAACTGGGGTTTTGTTAAAGTTTCTTAACGGTTCAATTTAGTACAGTTTTGTAAAGTTCGCCCGTGTGTTCGTCTTCATCTTTCTCTCAGTCCATAAATAACTCGAATAACAGGAAACAGTAAAAGGTAATTCCAAATTCGGTATTATAAATCTGTATTATATAGCCATATTACTCTTTATTATTATTATATATGTATTATTATTATTATTATTATTTCGGTTAAATAATTAATGCACAGAGATTTACAAAATAATTGAAGTTCATCAACAAGAAATTTCTCCCATACACGTAATATGGAAGAAATTTCTTGTTGATGAACTTCATTTTATAAATACATTGTTAGAATGCATTAAAAAAAATCATATTAGCACATTTCATTTATATGCACAAAACTTTGTTTGACATAATATATCGTATGAAAAGGAACCTCATTCGTTAAAGAGCCACAAAAAGAATTTCAACATATCACTGCTATACTTGGGATTTGCTTGAAGCGGTATTTTAAGTTACGTTATGCGTTATACGTTTTATTATTTTATTTTTTATCTTGTTAAATATAAGTGCATTGCTTGAACTGCATAAAATTTAAGTCAATATATAAGTCTACACAAAAGTGATAATTTTTTTTAAAAAAATGTGGCCTAGATGAAAATTCTTAAAAAAATAGAGTAATGAGTTTTTTTTGAAAATGAAGAGCACTTCAAATTATGTTATATATATATATGTGTGTGTGTGTGTGTGTGTGCGCGCACATATAATATACTACATGTGCAGAATTTCATATAATTTTATACTTTGTTGAAACTTGACATAAACGAATGTCTATAATTTTTTTGTCGATATCATTCAATATGGTGCTGTCGTGCTGTGTTTTCATAATTTGTATTATAATAACATTTAACAAAATTTCCTGTGAACATAATAAAAAATATTTTTAAAAAATTATTGGGATATTTAAATTTATATTTATAATAATAATAGTCATAGAGGATAAAATTCCTGTTAAAATTGTATCATTTCTTTGCACTCCTGGGTAAAAGAACTCTCCTTGCACCGAGTTTTGAAATTTTGATAATGAATATTTTTTAAAAGAACTTGTCAATACCTCTAACTCATTTGCATCATAACCGTATTTAAATGCTCAATTTTCCTGGACACAATCACCGTAACGTATATATACGCTCAGTTTTTCTTGGTCACTGTCATCAGAGTGTGTATATACGCTTAGTTTTCCTAATCACTATCACCGAAGTCGTATGCATTACATATGCTCAATTTTGTAGGTCACTATCACTATTCGTTACCGAAAAAATAGAAATGGGGGTTTTGTTTCTTTTCATACATTTTTATGATGCAAATAGGTTTAAAAACAAGTGGTTTAAACATATATCTGGGATAATATGAAATAAGTTTATTGATCTTTTTCTTAACAATACCAAAAAAAAAAAAAAAAAAAATACTAAGATGCCTTCTGTAAAGCCTAAAACGGACTTTCTTTCGTCATTTAGCATTTCGCGTACTTTTCTTATATAAATTTTTGCACTCACTATAAAAATAATTTTGTATAAAAAAATAGAGAAGAAAGTTCTGTGATGGCTACAGAAGACTAGTTTTGAAAGTTTAGAAGAGTGACTATAATTACTTCCTGGAAAACTGTATCTTTGGCTACTATTGAAATGTCGACAAAGAAATAAAATTTCGACTCTTGGAAATATTTTTAATGGAAATAGTTATTCGTCGTACATATTTAGCATTTCATAAACTTTCAGTATGTTGAGAAAATATTTCAAAATTTTGCCTTGAGATGTGTTAAATATTTATTAGAAAATTCTACTCAATATCACCCGATCGATATGAATATATGGCATATATAGAAGTTTATGCTAATTTATAGCATTAAAATTGCAAATATATTTAAATATGGGACGTATTTTTATAAAAAATATATGGTGCATTTTTAGTTTTAAACAAGTTTTAAAAACTAAGAATTATGAAAAATTAAAGAAGGATAAAGAAATAACACTTATTTAAACAATAACCTACTAATAATAAGTTATGTATTAAATGTTTGGCATTTTATTAATTGAGCAAACTGGAGTCGGGTTCTAAAATATTTTAGAATGATTTTCATTAGTTTCTAGCGCATAACTACCACGAAAATTCTATAAAATACTATGACAATACTCTCGATTATTTCAATTTCCATTCAGACTTCGAAATTTTTAGTTGTTTCTTAATTAGCAAACTTTCTGCTCTGTAGTGTATTTTAAAGCATTTATTTGATTTCTGTAGTAAAAATGTTTGTTTTATTGGATTGTTTCGAGAATATTCATTGATTATTGACTCTTATAGGACAAAAAATTGTTTTATTCAACTGTTTCCTGAATATGAATTAAATAATGTGAATTCGTCGACTAGAACCTACTTATGTCTTTAAGAATTATTTTCTACAAGTACAAATATCGACAACTTTCATAAAAATATCATTACGAACCCTAACTACATGCTGAATTTTCATTAATTAATGTGCATTCGTCGACTAGAACCTGCTTATGTCTTTAAGAACTACTTTTTATACGTAAAAATGTCGAAATTTTTCATGACAGTATAATTTAGGGCAATATCTAAGGACTGAATATTCATTAAATAAAGTGCATTGTTCGACTAGTACCTCTATATGTTTTTGGAATTACATGTCGAACATTTTTATAACAATATCATTACGGGCTCTATCTACGAACTGAATATTCATTAAATATAATGCATTAATTGATTAGATCCTGCTTATGTACTTTCTACATGCAGAAATGTCGACAACTTTTATGATAATATCATTGCGGGCGGAATAGTCATTAAATAAAGTAAATTCGTTGACTAGAACCTGCTTATGTCTTTAAGAATTACTTTCCAAACCCAAAAATGACGATCACTTTCATAATAATGGCTCTATCTATGGGCTGAATATTCATTAAATAAAATGCATTTGTCGACTAGAACCTGCTTATGTCTTCAAGAATAACTTAACTACACGTAAAAATGTTGAGAGCTTTCATAGCAATACCATTACAGGCTCTATCATTAACTTGTTTTAAAATCTTTATGATGGTAGCTCATATATAATGGCCAAGATCTTTGTATTTTTGGTCATTATTAATATAATTTTCGCAAATATCTCGAAAACGAACAGTCGCAGAAAGACCAAAAATGAAGGTGCACAACTAGATCTTATAACAAACCTATATACCAATTTTAAACGTTCTACGTTTAATCGTTTTTGAGTTATGCGTGATACATACACACACACATACATACAGACGGCACGAAAAATCGTGTAAAGTCGTAGATATCTCTAAAACGGGAACTCGTATTAAGATCAAAGTTGCAGCTGTATAACTAGACAACACGACAGACACGAATATAAATTTGAAACGTTCTGCGATCATTCATTTTTAAACTATGGCAGATATAAAATCCATTCCACAAATCAGGCTTACTATACTTCGTATAAGGAAGTGAGAAAGAATGAAAAAGCTTTATTTTAAAGTATTCTTATATATATTTCTTTCAAAGAGTGGTTTTCGTTATTGAAGTTATAACCGATTGTCAACATGAAAGACTTAAGTCTAGAAGAAGGGTTCTCCGTCAGAAGGGGGTTTAAAATATCCAAGCGCACATTTACGGGATTTTTGGAGGAAGGTACGAAAAACTCCGAAGAACTAGGTCGATTAGCACAACCTTTGTTCGTCCTGACATCTTTCATCTGCTAGCAGTGGAGAAAAACTTCTCACAATTAGTTAATTCCGCTTTAAAATAGGCGCCTAGTTCTTTATTGGATGATTGTCGGTTCAGTTCTCAAGCAGGCCAAAGACCACCTTGGTCATTAATAGTGAGGGTTGGATGTTAAATATCCATCATGACTGCTATATACCCCCTATATACCGCAAAAATGATACCTATGGGTTTACCAAAGCACGGGATCCATCCTCTCTACGACGAATCGAAATTGTGGTTGCATGAATTCTGAAGAAATGTTTCAAAATAAAATTCATGTTTGACGACCCAGTTTTTATTTTCCCCCAGGTAAGACAGCTTTAATAAAAGGCCCCATGGCGACATTAAAATCTTTGCCGCCATGTTGGCGAAAATCACTTTTATTTTGTTTTATTATTTATTCATTTTGGCATTTTTTTTTCTTTGTTAAAAACCCTCAGTACCTATTTTGATTATGCTTTTTATCATTGCATTTTTCTGTCAATTTGTGAAAAAGTTCATATTTTTTTATGTCTTTAAAGTATTACTGGTTTTAAAACGACGCTTGCACGGATTGTAAAGATGCAGCTTTTAAAAACAAATTTTTCTATAAATGATGTAAATAGAGAAATGTCGTCATTCTTTTATTATTATTATTATTGTTTTATTTTATTTCATTACATCCCTGAACTGAATCAGCGTGCTTAAATATTAATTGTATATTATTTTTAATCCTCGCGTATTTTACTGTCACTATCATATCGTTTCTACAAAATATAATTGTAACTGGTCCACGTTAAAGAAATATTATATGGGTTACTGAATAAAAATTCCGCCAGACCTAGTAACACTCTTTTTGCCACCTTAAGAGATGACGCGAAATTCATTGCCAGTTGTTCACTGTGTAGCTCTAATGCGATGTTAATATCACTCAACCTCAACTTTTTAATAGAGATAAAATCTTTTTGTAAAAAAAAATAGAACCGACTCCAAGAAATGGGTATGAAATGAAATAGTAAATTGCGCCTAAAAGTATAAAATAATTTCCTTCGCCAAACAACCCATAACACTACAATTAATCATAACTTTTGAAGTCGGCACAAAATTAAATAAAATTTAATTAGTTTTTAAAGGTCTGTTTTTAGATCGGTATCAACAAATGCTGTTGACTCGAATGATCCATTTTCATGTTTCCTTTATTATTTTATCACTGTATACAATTGGTTTATTAGTAGCATCTACATAGAACAGTGAACATTCCTTACAATGCGGTATTTACGTTTCTACGAAGTTAGAGTTTCCTTTGCAAATTTGGTATAACTTTGATAACTATCATACTTCGTGGCTTTTGGATTTGGCGATCAAAACATACACGCAAGATGTATATTTTCATAATATACATTGTACGATGTATTGTTTCATATTCTTGATTACTCTCTTAATATACCTTATCAAACTAACCATGATATCCTAAAGAAATTAAATATGTTTGCCAGAAAATTTTGCGATTTTTCTTTCACCAAGCACGTCGGATACCAGGATCTTTGCCAACTTTTGCTGCTTACGAAATCTTATTTGTTTTCGGCTGCGTTTTGCAGGTGACAATGTGAGATGTGTATATTGAATAGGATTTGATTTTTGTATTGAATAAAGTTATCAATTTTTATTTAATTTTGCACCGACTTCAAAAGTTATGATTAATTGTAGTGTTATAGGTTGTTTGGCGAAGGAAATTATTTTATACTTTTAGGCGCAATTTACTATTTCATTTCATACCCATTTCTCGGAGTCGGTTCTATTTTTTTTACAAAAAGATTTTATTTTTCTCTTTTCAGTGGAAATTTATTCATATAGCAGAACATCAAAAGACGTTCGACGGCAGCTTCACAAATCACAACTTCCAAGAAAAGTGACATAACTCAAAAAATGGTTTATGTCACTGAAAAATACATGAAATGCACCGAACGTGAACAAAATGTTACATCTTCATCTAGAAAGTTATCCACTCGAGAGACAGTTGTGCCAGTTTTATTCCATTCAAGTTACTTTTATGTTAATTTTTCTCAAATGCTGCATTTTTAAGTTGTGTAACTTTTCTTGCCTTTATCGGATATGAGCAAAAAACTATCTGTTGAATGAACATACGTTAAGTTAAAAAGTCTTTAGAAATGTAAAGGACGGATACGCTGTATTAGTGACCAAAAATTCTGTTAGGCATATATATTGAACTTTACACTGAATACGTGTCACCCTCTGTGCTGGAAATTGCGCAGCCTAAAGTTCAAACAAAGAGCAAAATATGCATTGCAGCTGACGGACAGAAGTTTCAACATCCATACTTACATACTGCTTTTACCAGTGTAGCTGCATGCGCTCAGCAGCTAGAGTGAGAACAGACTTTTGTGAGTATCCTGTAATTTGTTTATATCTTAATGAAATCATAATGAAACCTATTTTAGGCTAAGATCAATACAACAAAAAAGTATTAAAATTAAATCATCTAAAAGCTAACAAATTTCAACAACAACAACAATGAGAAAAATGGTTTGTATTGTGAACCTCTTCCTTTATGAAGTCGGTTTAAAACGTCTATGCGTTAATCGATGTGACCGCTTACAATAACCATACTTTGAATTTTACATAGCATAAATGTCACCCGCTACGCTACAACATATACCCATACGCTACAGCAAATGTCGTTTAAGTGTGCACAAAATAGGAAATTGTGAACAAACAAATGCACGTTTTAAGCGTTCTGTTTTTAGCATAAATGTCTAAACTATTTTTTCGTACTAAATCGATGATGCTCTGCAATTTTATAATTCACTTTTTTCCCTTGTCTTGAACCGTTTCCGAGATAGGAACGTTAACTCCACTGTTTTCCACCAGCATGTTACCGCTTACAGTAGCAGTACTTTGAACCACAGAGTGTACGTGTTATCCGCTACGCTGCAAAGTGTGCAACGTAGTTCAAGTGTGTACAATGTAGGAAATTGCGAACAGACAACTACACGTTTTTAGCGTTCCATTTTTAGCAATAATGTCTAAAAACTGTCTTTTTGTAGTAAATCGATGATGCTCTACAACTTTGTGATTAACTTTTCTCCCATCTTGACCCGTTTTTGAGATAGGAGCGCTAATTCCGCTGTTTTTCACCAGATGGCGTTTTATTTTCTTTAGATTGCAAAAATATTACAATGGGATCTACATCAGACCAAGATCTTTACAACAAAACAAAAAGTATCAAGTAACCGTATTTTGAACTATATAGCGTATGTCTCACCAGCTACGCTGCAACGTGTGCAATGTAGCTCAAGTGTGCATAGTGTAAGAAATTGCGAACAAACAAATGCACGTTTTTAGCATTATATTTTTAGCATCAATGTCTAAACTATCTTTTCGTCGATGATGCTCTGCAATTTTATAATTCACTTTTCCCCCCTGTCTTGAACCGTTTCCGAAATAGGAAAGCTAGCATGAATGTCTAAACTATCTTTTTGTACTAAATCGATGCTACTTTTCAACTTTGTAATTCACTTTTTCCTTTAGGACCGTTTTCGAGATAGAAAAACTAACTCCGTTATTTTACACTAGGTGGCGCAGCGGTTAAACCTTGTGCTGCATGGACCCCTTTGCTATACTTACATACCATTTTTATCACTATAGCTGCAGCCGTTTAGCAGTTAAAAGAGTTGGGACTGATTTTTTGGGCAGCCTGTATTTTCTTTAGATCGTTAAGATATTACAATGGGACCTATTGCAGACCAAGACCTTTTCAACAAATCAAAAATTATCAAAATCGGAGCATCCGTTCAGAAGTTATGAGCTAACAAACATAAAAAAACATACGGTTTGAATTGAGAACCTTCCTTCTTTTTTTGAAGTCGGTTAAAAAACAGAATGAAACGTATAAGTGTAAAATGTAACTGTATGTGTGTTAGGCACGGGTAACAAATCAAGAAATCTCATTTACTCTTAATGTAAATTTTGTGAATGACCAAATGTGCATAGTGTTACAAAAAATCGTTCTAGAATGCAATTGATTTTGTTTTCACTCATTCAAGTCAAGTCACACTCCACATTCTAGTACTAGACACCAGAATTGTATATGTTTTGAATCCATTAGTTATATAAAATATTACAAATCTTTATACTAAAGTAACAAGATAATTCCTTCGACTGCGCTTTGATGCATACTTGAGAAATTCGAGAATTTATATGCATAGCATTTTTATGCGTAATATGCTTTCTAACTCGAACAATAATCTGACTAAAAATTATTTCAGTTTATATTGTTTAAAAATTATATAACAGCCTGAAAATTGGCATTTCATATTGTGTGGCATTCATTTCTGCAAGTCCATTTTTATTCGAGCATCAATAAAATATTACATAATTCATATTAGTTCCAGATGCCTCTAAATAGGTAAAGTTATTTTATGGGTGACCCTGTATATTTTATTTTTAATGATGAAAAGATTTTTTTTAAAGATTTTTGTAAAGACAAAAAACTATAAGAAAAAAAAAATATCCCTGAATTATTCACGGCATAACAATCATATACATTATGAAGAATTATTTGGAAATGAACTAATATGACATTATCATTTATCATTTATCAGGATTAAAAAAAAAATTTCTTACACCTTGTATAGATAAGATTTTAGTTATTCATGAAGTTTATACACACATAATGACACAGTTTCTTTATTAGAGTCACTTTAATTTGTTTTACATTTAAAACTTTCATACTTTTTTTACGGCGATTGTCTGAATAAGTATTTTTCTGTGCGAGATCATAATTTGAATTTCTACAAATTTATTAATGAATCCTCAATATATTTACTTTCTCTTACCCATAAGCTAGAGAAAGTATTGTTTTGGGGTCAAATTTTCGAACGCAAGATTTTGTTATATTTACACGTTCTGAGGTCCCCTGAGTACGAAAATCATGTTTTTAGCAAATGGTCTGTGTGTATGTCTGTGTGTCTGTGTGTGTGTCTGTCTGTTATCAGCATATCTCAAAAACAAATTATTGCAGAAAGTTCAAACTTGGTATTCTAAATGTGTATCATATACGGATGCTACAGTAAGCTTTTCGTTCAGATCAAGCAAATGGTTCGTGTACAGGGACAATCAAAATAATTCTAATACATTACGTCTATGGGGGAAATTACAGGTAAGTAGAGTTTAACGTCTATAGACTGCACTAAACCAAATGAAACGAATATATATATTGTAATAGAGATAGTCAACTGGGAAAAAAAAATTGTGTAAGTAGGAGCCTCGCCTCCCCCCTGGGGTGGGGAAGTCCTCCCTCGAGGGGAGTAAATTTTCATGATGGGTATCTTTCAAAAGAGCTCGCCAACACTTTTAAAACGAATGGTTGAACCATCGATCTGCAATAATTTAAAACAAAGTTATCGATTTTTTTTTACTTTTAAAGAAAAAAAAAATTAGAAAAAAAAATCGTATTTTTTTTTTTTTTTTTTTTTTTTTTTTTTTTTAATATTGAGATTAAAATGGACTTATTTCGGATATTTAGTGTTATACTACTACTTTAATATGGAAATCGTCTGCATTATCATAAAACATAATTTTTTTAAATAATAATTTTAATAAATTATTTTTTAAACACAGAATTATTTTTTAATAACCGAATTAAATTTTCTATAAATCTAAGTGCATTAATGAAACGGGGGGATGAGGGGGGCGGAATCCCCCCTCACACAGAATTAATTATCGTATAAGACTCTTCCGAAGCCTAATTTCAATTGCTTAACATAGTTTTACATAACATCGTTATCTTACCTCTTAATCTCGAACTTGTATTTATAGTATTAAATTTCAGGGTAAGAGTAAGTCGTGTGAGTGACACACCAGATTATTTTGTTTATAATTCAATCAAGTTGCAATTAAAAGTATATATATATATATATATATATATATATATATATATATATATATATATATATATATATATATATATATATATATATATATATATATATATGTATATATATTTCTGAACTGCCTTGATCTCGGGATTTCAAATATGAAAAATAAATAAATAAATAAATAAAGAGTATTACATTTCAAAAAAAGGTTTGGTCGAACATGTATATGACTCCCAAGATAAAATTGAGCGATAGCATTAAAAACTAGATGTTATTATCAATCGGTCGGCATCAGTCGCACATGCGGCACAGTGAAGATATATACAGGGTGATTATATTTAAGGTTATCTTACCTCTTAATCTCGAACCTGTATTTATAGTATTAAATTTCAGGGTAAGAGTAAGTCGTGTGAGTGACACACAAGATTATTTTGTTTATAATTCAATCAAGTTGCAATTAAAAGTATATATATATATATATATATATATATATATATATATGTATATATATTTCTGAACTGCCTTGATCTCGGGATTTCAAATATGAAAAATAAATAAATAAATAAATAAAGAGTATTACATTTCAAAAAAAGGTTTGGTCGAACATGTATATGACTCCCAAGATAAAATTGAGCGATAGCATTAAAAACTAGATGTTATTATCAATCGGTCGGCATCAGTTGCACATGCGGCACAGTGAGGATATATACAGGGTGATTATATTTAAGGTTATCTTACCTCTTAATGTCGAACCTGTATTTATAGTATTAAATTTCAGGGTAAGAGTAAGTCGTGTGAGTGACACACCAGATTATTTTGTTTATAATTCAATCAAGTTGCAATTAAAAGTGTATATATATATATATATATATATATATATATATATATATATATGTATATATATTTCTGAACTGCCTTGATCTCGGGATTTCAAATATGAAAAATAAATAAATAAATAAATAAAGAGTATTACATTTCAAAAAAAGGTTTGGTCGAACATGTATATGACTCCCAAGATAAAATTGAGCGATAGCATTAAAAACTAGATGTTATTATCAATCGGTCGGCATCAGTCGCACATGCGGCACAGTGAAGATATATACAGGGTGATTATATTTAAGGTTATCTTACCTCTTAATCTCGAACCTGTATTTATAGTATTAAATTTCAGGGTAAGAGTAAGTCGTGTGAGTGACACACCAGATTATTTTGTTTATAATTCAATCAAGTTGCAATTAAAAGTATATATATATATATATATATATATATATATATATATATATATATATATATATATATATATATATATATATGTATATATATTTCTGAACTGCCTTGATCTCGGGATTTCAAATATGAAAAATAAATAAATAAATAAATAAAGAGTATTACATTTCAAAAAAAGGTTTGGTCGAACATGTATATGACTCCCAAGATAAAATGAGCGATAGCATTAAAAACTAGATGTTATTATCAATCGGTCGGCATCAGTCGCACATGCGGCACAGTGAAGATATATACAGGGTGATTATAATTAAGGTTATCTTACCTCTTAATCTCGAACCTGTATTTATAGTATTAAATTTCAGGGTAAGAGTAAGTCGTGTGAGTGACACACCAGATTATTTTGTTTATAATTCAATCAAGTTGCAATTAAAAGTATATATATATATATATATATATTTCTGAAGTGCCTTGATCTCGGGATTTCAAATATGAAAAATAAATAAATAAATAAATAAAGAGTATTACATTTCAAAAAAAGGTTTGGTCGAACATGTATATGACTCCCAAGATAAAATTGAGCGATAGCATTAAAAACTAGATGTTATTATCAATCGGTCGGCATCAGTTGCACATGCGGCACAGTGAAGATATATACAGGGTGATTATATTTAAGGTTATCTTACCTCTTAATCTCGAACCTGTATTTATAGTATTAAATTTCAGGGTAAGCGTAAGTCGTGTGAGTGACACACCAGATTATTTTGTTTATAATTCAATCAAGTTGCAATTAAAAGTATATATATATATATATATATATATATATACATATAGATAGATAGATATGTATATATATTTCTGAACTGCCTTGATCTCGGGATTTCAAATATGAAAAATAAATAAATAAATAAATAAATAAATAAAGAGTATTACATTTCAAAAAAAGGTTTGGTCGAACATGTATATGACTCCCAAGATAAAATTGAGCGATAGCATTAAAAACTAGATGTTATTATCAATCGGACGGCATCAGTCGCACATGCGGCACAGTGAAGATATATACAGGGTGATTATATTTAAGGTTATCTTACCTCTTAATCTCGAACCTGTATTTATAGTATTAAATTTCAGGGTAAGAGTAAGTCGTGTGAGTGACACACCAGATTATTTTGTTTATAATTCAATCAAGTTGCAATTAAAAGTATATATATATATATATATATATATATATATATATATATATATATTTCTGAACTGCCTTGATCTCGGGATTTCAAATATGAAAAATAAATAAATAAATAAATAAAGAGTATTACATTTCAAAAAAAGGTTTGGTCGAACATGTATATGACTCCCAAGATAAAATTGAGCGATAGCATTAAAAACTAGATGTTATTATCAATCGGTCGGCATCAGTCGCACATGCGGCACAGTGAAGATATATACAGGGTGATTATATTTAAGGTTATCTTACCTCTTAATCTCGAACCTGTATTTATAGTATTAAATTTCAGGGTAAGAGTAAGTCGTGTGAGTGACACACCAGATTATTTTGTTTATAATTCAATCAAGTTGCAATTAAAAGTATATATATATATATATATATATATATATATATATATATATATATATATATATATATATATATCTGTATATATATATATAAATTACGTGTCACGATGTTTGTCCGGGGTAAACTCCTAAACTAAGGAACCGATTTTAATGAAATTTTGCACACTGTGTGCAGTTTGGTCCAACTTGAGAGATAGGATAGTTTTTATCTCAATTTATTGTCACAATATTGTTTTATTGCAATTATTTGTTAATTATAGACCTTTATTAAAGTTGCTCCAAAATATCTGTGAGTTCCATTAATTTAATTGTTGCCAAAAAAAAAAAAAAAAAAAAAAAAAAAAAAAAAAATACGAGTTCATTTTCTTTCGACATAAAAATAAATACATTTAATCAAACGTGAACGTTAAAAAATTATAAAAAGTTGAATTATGCATCTCACGAAAATTGACGTCATAATCAATTTAAAGATTTTATACACATTGATAAAGTGCTAATGTAGTTCTATCATAGATATAGTAATATATATAGATCTCTCATCCCCATGTTATCGTACAAAGATTTTTGATGCCGAAAAAAAAAAATAATAATAATAAATAAATAAATAAAAGCTTTGGAAACAGCCATTAAGTGGTATTGAAAAAAAAAAAAAAAAAAAAAAAAACAAGAAAAGAAAGAAAGAAATATGAATTTGAAACTGTATCTGGAGTCTTCCATTCCCCTTTAGCAAATAAATTATTTATAAATTTTATTTGCTAAAATATTAGTATGTATTCCCGTGTGTATTCACTCGTGGAAAGACGGCCATATTTTGGTAAAAACGCCGTCTTTTCCCAAATGAAAAGGAATAACTTTTTTCTCCCCAATGATCACTCTATTCTATATATGCTATACTATATCTATGAGTTCTATACGCAAGCGAAGTGTGACTCACTGACCGTCTGTGCAGCCAAGAAAAAGATTTCCTATGTTAATTGCCCACTGGATTTTTTGTAAGAAATTATTAAAAATCGAGGAAATTTATTTCCCGATTTTAATCCTTATATTTGGGTATAGATATGTATTAGTTATCGCGGGTGTTAGATTGAATTATTTTGCTGTCAAATTGACAAAATTTTAATTTTAAATTTCAAAACTCTGTCGCCCTTGGCTTTTATTATTATTATTATTATTATTTGGCGATCAAAAGCGTAACACGAAAATATACATGCCAGATGTATGCATTGTACGAAATGTAATATGTATTATTCATTGTAAGTATGTATGACATGTAATATGTATTGTGCGAAATATTGTTTCATATTATTCATTACTCTTTTAATATAAGTTGTTAAAATAACCATGATTTTTGAAAGGAATTAAATATTTTCGCCAGATAATTTGGCGATATTCTTTTTTTTTTCGCCAAGGATGACAGAAATGAAATCTATTCCGCTGCAAAATATTAGTATCTTACATCAGATATTTTATTTAGACATTTGAAAACAAATTTGACTTCAAACTATGATAGAATATTTATCATTTTCCTTTTAATTAGTATATTATTAGTATATTAAAATTTAAAAGCATGGTTTATAAAAAGTTTTTTTTTTTTTTTTTTTTTTTTAATCTTATAATTATTCTTATCTTAATCCTCAATGTTTCCCATCTTTATTAACTTGAATTTACTATTAAACTTTTAACATACTCAAAAACTTCTCATCACTTCGTTAAAATACACTAAACTTTTCCAAAATCTTTTTCTATTTAAAATGATACATGTATTTACTTTAAATGTCCAATATTTCATAAGATTTCCAATTTTAAAGTTTTAAAATATTTATCAAATTTACTTATTTTTCTGGTTTAGCCTTATTGTTTTCCTTTTTATAACTACAGCTGTTGCCCTCTTTAAAATATTTAAAATGATGAGGTCATTTTATAGTAAAATTATCCATTATAGCATATATTATATTTCACTCCTCCATAAAAATTGATTTTAAAATCGTCTGTTTCTTTTATACTTTTATTTTAATAGAATTTTAATAGAATTTAATTTATATATTAGTCATTTTAGCAATTTCCTCCAAAGTAGCATTAGAAATAATATATATCACTTCTCCATTAAAATTTATAGGACCCTACAATAAAATTAATTTGTGCTTAATATCAACACTACGAAAATTTTTATCAATCGCTTCCAAATTTTGACCTAAGTTTCAAATCTCAACCCTGTGGGTTTTTACATCGGCTACAACGTTTTCGTCTTTGTTCGTAAATAATAATTTGACTGTACTAAATAGTTTACAGCCGTATAATTCAACGTATAACTTAGTCACAGCAGCGCGTGGCCGGGTCTGCTAGTATATATATATATAAATAAGGCACTTTTTTTAAGTTATTACTCTTATTTAATTTTTTAAGTTTCTAAAATATAAAAAGTTAATAATCTATCATACATTGTTTTAAATATACGGAAGAAATATTTTAAGACAAAAAAGAGAACCCTAATTATTATGCATAAATTCTAAAGCAGTTTCAAATATAACACAAAATAACAAGAGAGAAGTATTTTCGGCTATTCTTAAATGGTCATCATATTATATTTTTCTGTTTAGCCAGCAATAATAAGAATAAGAATAACTAGTATGCTGTGGCCACCACAAGACTTTCTTCTATATTTTCGTATATAAATTCACTCAGTAACAAAAAAAAAAAAAAAAAAAAAAAAAAAAATTCTAAGTTTTTTTTTTTTTTTTTTTTTTTTTTTTTTTGTTAAAATTTAAAAAAATCGATAAGTTTGTTTTCAATTATAACATATTTATAGTTCAACCATTCGTTTTAAAGGTATTGACGAGACCTTTCGAAAGAAACCCACCTTGAAAATTTACCTCTCCCGGGGGGAAAGCGATGCCCCCACATGCACAATTTTTTTTTTCCAAGTTCACTACTACTGTTGTCAATAATTCATATTAATTTTACAATCGCAAGTTAAAAATAACTCTCATTATGTACATTTAAGCGAAAGTTTGTTCTGTACCGCCATGTTAAAAATTTAGAAAAAATACGATCAAAGCGCGACCTGTTGAGCGATTGATCCCCAGATCTAATCAGGACCAGTTTATGTCAGGGGCCAACTAAATACCAAGTTTGGTTAAATTTCATTAAAAAAAAAAAAAAAAAAAACGACCCCCCCCCCGTTTTTTTTCGTTAAAAGTAAAAAAAAATCGACAACTTTGTCTTAAATTATCACAGATTTATAGTTCCACATGCACAAAATGTTTTTCCTAGTTAACTACTACTATTATCAATAATTCATATTAATTTTGCAATCATAAGTTAAAAATAACTCTCACTATGCACATTTATACGAAATTTTGTCCTATACTGCCATGTTAAAAGTTTACAAAAAATGCGGTCACAGCGCTATCTGTTGAGCGATTAATCCCTAAATCTTATCAGCAGTAGTTTATGTCAGGGTGCAGTAAAATACCAAGTTTGTTTAAATTTCATTCATTGGTTCGTGAAATCAGTGGACACAAAATCACACACAGAGACAGACAGATAGACATTTTCTAAAAACTTTCAATTCGTGTTCAGTACATCCCAAAACGTGTAAATCCATCAAAAAACGGAGGTCGAAAATTTTCACGAATCCAATACTTTCTCTATATTATGTATAGAAGAAAGTAGTAAACGCACTCCACGACTAATTTATGAACAAATCGTATAATTATATAGCTGGTGCCGATCGTTTAGAAAGAACGTTTAGTTTATAATGGTATATTTAAATTTTGCTTAAAGAGTCGTCTACGTATTAAACCTTGCACTAAATTCATTTTTTTTTTAAATGATATCTCTAAAGTAATTCTAAAAGGAATTGTTATCTTTGAAACTGTTATTTTTTTACACCAATAAATAATTTCCATCAAATGTTTTCAGTTACGTAACAGGGATTAATATAAGACAATTTTTAAGATATTTTGTCACATAAACACAGCTCTTATTTTCGTAATTTTTAAGTTTATGTTAATTAAAGTTAATTTCTAAGGCTTTTTTCAATATAATTTAATTACTGACAATTAAAGCACTTTTTTATTAAATATTTAGACTTATGAAGTGCAATAAAAATAGTCGTATGCATATTTGTCTTTGTTGTAGATGTTTCTATAAAAAGCATAGTTTTTAATCATTTAACACTTTGTAGGAATTTGAAAACTGGTAACTCTATGATAGCAAAAACCTAGAAAATACTAGAACACTCACTGAGTTCTATCTTATGGAGATGTAATGGTATGTAATAAACAACATGTGTGGAGAGTTTATAAATATTTTGGGAGGGACAAAATTTTAAAAACAGTGAGTTATTATTTCCCTTCTATAGGAACACCTGAAATAAGAAAAAAGGATTTTTTTCGAACTATTATTTATTTTATATATTTGTTTCATTGCTTAAGCTGTTACTAGCACACATAAAAGGAAAAAATAATGTATTAGAAAATTTTTTAACCGTTTGCACTCGAACGTCGCCTCTCAGGCGACATCCGATTCATTACTTCAGAGGCATACTACAGGGGCATACTTCGTTAAGAAAGAGACTCCACCCACACGTTTATTAAGTGCCTTTAGGCGTTGCTTGCCTTGGTCATTGGTAAATGGTCAAGAATGCTTTGCAAAATATCACACGATGGAAAATTATAAATCACAGCTTGTAATTTGTAAATATACATCAAATATAGAAATAAAATGTTTATATTTAAAATTCTTATGTTTCATATTTTGCACTTTTTATTAAAACTATTGTCGGGTAGCTCATTACGCTTACTAAAAGAAGATTCGAATGCAAAAGGTTAATTTTCCATCACACTTCAGGCCAGAGTTGCCAAATTTGGCCTTTTTTTTATTCAATAGTCACCAATAATTTTGAGAAATAGCATTTGATATACATAATACACTATCAATCTTCGAAGTGATTTGTCAAACGTTACAAATAAAAATTATTGGTGACAATTGAATTTAAAAAAAAAAGGCCAAATTTGGCAACCCTGCTTCAGGCCGCACATTTGGAAAATATAAAGTGGTCGACGTAAAAGACCCCACTTACAAAAAAGAAGGCGCAGCTTTCGTGAAAGGGGCATTATGCTAGCCTTTTATTACGCAGTCAGCATAACATAAGGACAGCCAGATCTTATATTAAACTAGATTAGATTTAGCTAGACTAGCTGAAGAGCGGAAACTACGAACCCTGCTGTATTTCAATATTTTTGAATAGATCTCTTACACAATTCTAATTCTGTTCTCAAGCCACGCCCTTTTAAGAAGCATTTTCTAGTACGGAAAATTATTCCATGAGTACCGGAAAAATTATGAAGGTGTATATGCGGATCACCAAATATCTGGAAAATAGCTTCGAGTTGCTGGTATACCCATGCGAAAAAGGTTTCGACTGCAAACGGTTAAAGAATATTTGACATCTTATTTCAAATTTTATTCACAAATTCTGTTTGATTTTTTGTAAATGCATAATAGATTTCTAAATTCTATATTTATTTTCCATTTCTTACATCCAATATAAGACGTATCCCCGGCATAATACTTGAGGTTTATTATGAAACATAACTCAGTTTAATTGAACACTGATCTCCAAATATTTAAAATAAGAACTAAAATTAACTAACATTAACAAGTAATTTTTAAAAAAAGGAAAAGTTATTAATAAAGAAACAATGGAACGTCGGCGTTGAAACTTTCAAGGTATAGAAATAAATAAATAGAACTAAATAAATGAAATAACAAGATAATTAAACTATGGTTATTATTATTTTAATAAATTAAGAATAGAAATAAGCTTTAGCAATGTTAGGTGGTTATGTTTTTCCAAATAAACATAACGAAAATTCATGTACAGTCAGTCAAATAATTAACTATACACGAAACCTTTTTCAGAATGCCAAAGAATGAGTCAATATTTAAAAAAAACCTTTAAAAATCTCTTTTTTTACTTTAACTCATTTTATTAAAATAATTTTGTTAAAATTTTAAAATTTGAAATACAATTTACTTTTTTAAAATACATCAGATAAAAAAATATCATGATCTATATTTATCAAATCACACAGAGTTGAAATTCAAAACTTATCAGTTTTTATTTTTTTATTTAATTGTATATAAATTGTCGTCTTTTAAAATAAATTGATCTCTAAATATAAGTATTGAAATTCAAATCTTACTTTTTAAAACAATTTAAAGTTTGAAATACAATTTTCAATTGGCATTTCATAATTTTTAGATTTTATAAATTTCATCATTTTTGAAAATTAATAATTAATTCATTAATTAATAATTAATCCTTTCTAGACAATATTTAAAGGTTTTTTTAAAATATTGACTCATTCTTTGGCATTTTGAAAAAGGTTTCGTGTACAGTTAATTATTTGACTGACTGTACTAGAAATGTAAATGTATTGAAAATTTTAATAATTACAACTATAAAATTGTATGAAAAATTTTTCTATTGGAATTATAAGACTTACATATATATATATATATATATATATTTCTTTTTGAAATAGATATTTCAAATATATTTATATATGTTTTCAGCAAATTACTGTTCGGATTTAGGATAAATCTTAGGCCATTTTTGTTTCTTTTTTGTAAGACATAAATAACATTAACTGTTATTTTAGGCATAGCATTTTATTAATTTTCTCTAATTATACAAATTAGATAAAAGTATTTTTTCGATGTTAGAAGAACGGATACCATTAACAGATAAATCGTTCCCTTGATAGTCATAAAAAAGCTAATAAAACGTTTCCTTTACTAAATTCTTATAATTTATATTCGGAAGTATGAAATTAAGTGTACTTCAAGGTATTGATGCTATTGCTGGATAAAAGAAACACGCCATTTTGTAAATAAGTTAATTTGAAAGCTGTTTACGGTTTATAAAATGAAGAAATAAGTTAAATTGTTTATTTAGTATTTAAAATCAATCAGATATCACAAACGTATTTTAATATACTTATTACGCAAACACAAATGTTTTCTACTTTCAATGTTTATAATTAATATACATTTTTGTGCTTTATGTTTCTGTGGAGAATTCAGTTACATTTAATACAGAGGTAAAAATGAATAAATATAGCGCTTGTGAAGAAAAAAAATGATATGTTAAAGCATTATTAAAGTATTTTTAAATGTTTAAATTAATTCAAAAAGTATTGGAAAAATTTCGCCTTAAATGTTTTATAAGTATTATTTTAATTAAAAATGTCAAATAGAAAGAAAAAAATGATATAATTTTTAAATATCTATAGGGTAAAAATTTTATTTTCGAGGAATCATAAATTTATGTTTTCTTATATATATTTATACTTAAAAAAAAAAAAAAAATGAAGAAAAAAATGAAAAGTATTATTTATTTATTTTTATCTTAACCTAAAATTTAAATATATATAAATCTAGTAACAAAGTAGTAGAATTTAGGATAAAGATCCTTAATAATCAAAATGAATTAATATAAATATTATTAAATTTATGAACCTGTGATACCTTTAAAAAAATAAGAAAAAAATTAACAAGTAATTGAGCAAAACTTAGCGAAACACTATCCCTACAATATTGCCCCAAATGATTACAGGATATAACACCATTATAGATAGAATGAAACCAGAGATAGATGTAAAAAGATTAAAAAAGATTTAAAAAAAAAAAAAAAAAAAAGATTAAAACAAAACTGATCACTTAAAGAAAAAATATTGAGGAGTTTCATCATAAGAGAGTAGTCATCCACAAAGTAAGAAAGTTAAAAATCAAGAGTTGAAAATATAGTAATTTTTAAAACAAAATATCTAGAATGCTCTCTCACTATTTATGTATTACTATAATTTTGCCATCATAAAACGTTTTTTTCTGTAATATTAAAAGCTGTTATAATTTTCTATATAACGTGACCACTTTCCAGATAAAATGCACAAAGTTTTAATCAACATAGTTCACACAATAAAGACTTTGTATTACTTTAGTCCTCGATTGCAAATTGCTGCCGTAAACTGAGAATGTTGCAGGAAGCAGATATCGTTTGAATTCTACCCGAAATGTATCAGCAAACATTTTCATAGTAACCATCTCGTTAATGAAGATTGTTTCATTTATACGCTATAGAAGTTGAAATGGATTAACGAAACTGCAAAATATGTATGTTCGATTAAGCTAAAAAGTGGTCGACTTCTGTTTTTCAATGTAAGGATGATGCTTTTCAAGTTAAATTTATTTTAGGAAACGTTTGACAAATATGTATGCATGTATGTGTGTGTGTGTATATATATATATATATATATATATATATATATATATATTTACAATTTAATTTTTTCCCCCAAAATTGAATTAGAGGCATGATAAAACCTTACATATATAAAATTTTATATCTTATCTTTATAGAAAATATCGGGCCGTGGTAGCCTGGTCAGTGAGAGCAGCAAGTTCGTGATCGAAAGATTGCGGGTTCGGTCCTCGAGCCGGCCGGAGATCGTCGTGTACGCTAATGGCGACTGGTGCACGTTAAATTATGTCGTGGTCGGAAAGTCCTCCAAGTTCATAAAAAAAAACATATACTTCTGCGGGTACCGGAACATGGGTTTAACTGGGCCTGGATCCGGATCCAAATTCGAGTTCCTATTGTTTGGCTGGTGCTGCCATCTTTCACCAGCTTCTGGAGCTAAAGTCGTACTTCCTCCCCAGTAGCGCTACTCTGAAAAACGGAAGGCGCACCTCTCTTACCTTAAATCTGGATAGTTCTACTACTCGGGCTCGGAATTTCCAAGTGGCATACGACAACAAAGAAAATATCTTGAGTGGTTTTTTAATCTACGCGCTACTCCAAAAAAAAAAAAAAAAAAAAAAAAAGTCATCAAAGAAGAAAGGAGTCTTTAAAACATGGAGAATTTTTATCGTAGAAAATTCTTCCAAATCTCATTTTAAAACTCAAAAAAAATCACGAAGAAAGTTCTTTTACGCTATTTTGATAGAGCACTCACTATACTTTTTTGGGGGAAAAATGCGTCGGCGGCATGATCAACATTAAAGAAAAGTTTAGAACAAAACACGTAGCACTCGCTTCGCTGGTTCGCTCAGTTTACTTTGTGGTTGGCTGGTTGGCCTGTGCTGTATTTGATATGGTTCAATCATATAAAATATTAGAATAAAAACACCCATTTGATTAAAAATAAATTCATTCTTTGAGAAAGGCATTTAAAATGTAACTTAAAAGAAAATTACATGCTATATCCATAGATTTTAACCCACATGAATTACTAAAAATTGATAGGTATGGAAGAATAGACCAATGGATAGAAATAACATCCTCAGAATAAAATGGTTAAACTCGAAATGGGTGGGTCACATTCGAAGAAGAAAAATACAAATAACCTGTAATATTAATCCTCAAGAGTAAAACGATAGAGAAAACAATCGCAGAATTGTATGTATAAAATAACTTGCCAGAAGAAAATCTCCTTAAAAAGAAAAAAAAAAAAACTAATTTTAACAGGTCTGTTTAGATAACTTTTGCAATTATGATTATAATATATATATAGAAGAAGCTATCCACGAGGCTACTAAATGAAATCAAAGACATGGCAAGTAATGGAAGTTAGTTTTTTGGTTTTGTTATATATGTGAGGCATTTTATGATACGATGTTGAGATTTTATAGATAATTTTATTTGTGTAAGGGAATTTTCTCTTCATTCTAGTTCACATTGTACAGGTCATTAAAATTTGTTTAGTTTTGTAATTCTTTGATATGAATCAACTGAATTTTTTAATTGAACAAATGTCATACATTACTTTTCTTTTTTCCAAAACTTTCTAATATATATTATAAACTAAGAAGAATATTTGATGAATTGATATGAGTGCATACGCAGAGCCCGTCACAAAAGTGTGGCCGTATTAACTGTGTAGATACATGCACGTGTGTGTGTCTAATAAGTTACTCATTATCAGGAGTGGTGTTATTAATTTTTACTAAACGAGTAATCTATTCAAATATGGATATTTCAGGAATTTAACAAAGAAATCATATGATAAAAAATTCAAAGGTGTTTCTAATATATATATATATATATATATATGTATGTATGTATATCAGAGAGTATAATTGTTTTCAAAGTGCAATGTTTAATAAATATACAAGTATATGTATAGTCTAAAAAAAAAAAAAAAATACCGCCACCGGTTAATTTTGCGGTAAATTAGTGTAGAATTATGAGGCTGGTGCCGATCAATTGGTTATAAAACCAAGTTTGTAACCGTATGATTAGATTTTCCTTAAGAGTTCGTCTACATATTAAAACTGAAATCAACTTCATTTTTTTCAATGACAACACCCCCCCCCCCTCTTCGACAATTTTTTGAGGGATTATTTGGATCAATTTCTTCCAGAAAAATTATTATGGTCAAATTTCATTTTTTATACGTTCGAATGAAGTGACACAAATATATCCCATGCACATTTTTGATTAAAAACCCTTTTATGAATTCTGAGAATTATTAATAAATTCATATTTTAAAAAATCATGAATTATATTAATTAATGTATTAGTTTTTAAAACAAATAGAACGGGCATCATCGAAAATATGGGTTTCTGAATTTACAGCTCATTCCTGTCATTATCTTACGATTTTGATATTTCAATTTTTATTGCTTTTAGGCAGCTGTCATTTGTTATCATTTGTATTATCTGTAACTTTGCATACACATGAATTAAAATAGTTAATCAAGTCTGTTTAAACTCACACATCATTTCTTAATTAGCATTATTCTAGTTTGTTTTATACTTAAAATCTTCATACTTCTTTTCCGATTACTATCTAAATGGATAAAATACTTTTTATGTGAGAGATCTTAATTTAATTTTCTTAAATGTTGAAATGAACCCCTAATACATTTTCGTTGTAACTCTGCCAAGAATTAATTTAATTTAAAGTATGTAAACTATACCCTTTTCTGAACCGGCTCGATCTTAGTAATTCGAATATGCAGTCAAAAATTGCTGTTACCGTTCAAAAAAAAAAAAAAAAAAGAAAAAAAAAAGACAATGAGGTACATTTTAATATGTAGACGACCCCCTAAGCAAAATTTAAAACTGCATTAATAGATAGACATTATTACAAATCGATCGGCACCCGTTACATGTTTCTACGATAATTATTTACGAAATTAGTCAAGGGGGTGATTTTTTTTAAACTATACAAAGTTTTCATTGGCTAAATTTGATAAAAGTTGCAGCTCAGACAACGAGTAAAACATAACAGTTTCATAATTTTGAATGCTATGGTAGCTCAAACATTTTGATAAATGAATATATAAAAATAAATAAATATATCTGTACTGATGAGTACAAAGGATTTAAGTCTAAAAATGTCGATTTTGAGAGACCCAGAAAAAAATTCTCTATCGATCGGTATAAAGGATTTAAATCCATGTCATTTAGTCTTTGAGAAAATCCATTGGTAAAAAAAGATTCAAATCAGAAATTTAGGATTAATCTTTGTTTAAAATATTTAATTCAATTTTTTCCCTTCATTAAATGAAGTTTGACAATCACTGAATAAATATAATATATAATCACTGAAAATGATATAAATCAACATAATCCCTTTTTCCTAATCAATTCTTCTGATTAGTTTTTAGTTAGTTTAACTTTATTTTTCGTCTCCTGAAAAATCAAGAATAGGGACTTAAATCCTTTTTACTTATCAGTACAGATATATGTGTTGTTAAATTAAAAACTTTCTTCTATTGAAGCTATTCAAAAAGATAATAAACATAAATTTATTTATTTTTGTTTATACAATATTACTAAAAATTTTGATTTAATGTTGAAATTATTTTGTAGCACTTCTTCCTACTTTAAATTTTATATTTTAAAAGTTTGTTAAAAGTAAGAAATGGATTTCTGTCCGTTTATTATCATTATAAATCATATTTATTTTCTGTACTTTTTTTTCTTTTAAAAAGTTATCGGTTGAATCAGTATGGAATTTCAGTCAAATGAACTCTTATTATTTCCTTTTTTTCTATCAGTAAAATATTTTATTTATTATAGAACTTGAAAAAAAGAAAAATCTCCAAAATCATTTTCCCGTGATGATATATTATTCATTTGTAGTCTAAAATCGGAAAGCAAATGATATTTTGATTGTTTTGTTAACGGTAAGATAATTCTGAATCGAATGCAAATTTCACTGATTCTTACAAATGGTTTAGAAACTGATGGTTATTTATTATACTTTAACTGCTGAGGCTGTTAAAATAACGAATTTTTGTGGATTCAAAATGATTTATCGAAGCTGTCAGATTGTTTATTTTGTTTTATTTAGCCGTAGAAAGAATCGTTTATTTCGTTAATGACTTAACAATAGCAGCTTTGTGACTTGCGATCGTCATTTTTCACTGTAGTCATTTATTTGGTTGATTTAACCGGCAGAAAGAAAATCATTTATTTCATGAAATAAGGCCTGATAAAATTGTTTCATTTTGTTTCGAGAATAAATGAAAAATACATAAATAATTTTTTCTTACATTATTTTTGGATAATATAAAATTTACTGCATTGCATTGCACACTCTATAGTTAAAATTATGACACATGTGGGATAATATTTTGGTTAAAAACTTGTTAAATTTTATTTCAAAGTTTATATTATTTAAATTTCTTTAAAATAATTTACAGATACAATTAAAATGCTTAATTCTGATTTAAAATGCTAATTTACAAGAAAAAAAAAAATCTAGAGAATCTAGAGCTTGATAACACCAATTTATATCATCATTAGTTCACGCATATATGTTAAAGGCATGTAGTGATGTTCTATCAAAACTGTTTTATCGCTATTAATTTTCATTTCCTTGAAGGTGACGTTGGTGTTCTCTGAGATCAATAATCGGTATTGTTGATGTTTTGCGTCTCCATTAAGCACCATATGTTTTTTCGTCAAGTTGATATGGTTCATTATTAACTTTTTCTTCTCATCAGAAGTAAGTTGTTTGATCTTTTTGTAGGACAAACTAGGAGAACAAATTCCCGTAATTGTTCCTAGAGGATACCTAATAATTGCTTCATCCTGGAGAAAAACACTGTGAAAAGGAATAAATTAAATTATAGAACAGAAAATGTTTGGGAGAAAAGTTGCCAGAAATATCTGTATGACATGGGAAAAAAAGTTAACACATTTAAAAAATATGTAGATTTATAGAAATTATTCGTCCACAATAGATTTATTTTTTTTCCGTAGGGCACACTATAAGATAAAATAAAGTAAAAAGTGGCATTAAATATTGTTCTCTGTTCGACTCGCTAGGGTCTAACCAAGGCCCATAGCACAGTAGGCGACAATGTTAACTATAACAAGGAAAGTTATTAACATGGAAAATTCATTTAAATCAGTTGATAATATTTTCACAAGAGTTTGCCTAATAGTGAAACACATAACAAATAATGTACTTTTTCTCTACAAATTTAATGAGGTGGGTGGAGATTCTAGAACTGCAATATATATATATATATATATATATATATATATATATATATATATATATATATATATATATATATATATATAAATTAAATATTAATCGACAGACTTTTTTATTTGGTATTTACTTCTTTTTCCTTTCTGTATATAAAATAAAATTGTAACTGTTCTCTAATATTTACAAGTCAAAAGCGGTTGTGTAAAATAAACCTATAAAATCAGAAACAGAAATCTGAAGCCATGACTAATACACCCGCCAAAAACGCTTCTGTTACTTCGGTCTATACTGGTGAACAAAATTAAAAGATGGAAAACATTTTCGCAGATAATGTTTCTATTTCTTAATTTTGTCCACCATTATATTTTACTTAGTTTAATTATCTTGTCTGTTTTCCATTTATTTCGCTATTTGTTATTTAACATTTTATTTGTTAATTTATTTAAATTTACCTATTAAAGATGTGAACTAACAATTGTAATGATGAACGATTGTAAAATTTAATCCTCAGAATAATTAATTGCAAAATTTGAAAATTTAATAAATAACAATTATTTATTTGGTTTTAGTGAATTAAAAAAATCTGTAGTTATTATAGTTATATTTTTCTTTTAGTAATATTGATACTTAATGGTCAGTCTAGAACAGACACTTTGGCGAAATAACCAATATTTAAGCAATTACTGAAACTTTAAAGATTTTCGTTTCTTCCCCCCCCCCCAAGATTGTAGCAAATACGCACTTCTGCTTTAATTCGCTGCTACGTTTTGAACTGAATTTTCCACGATGTGACCACTCTTTGTAAGCTACGGAACACACAATAGACTGTTACTTAGCACTTCCTCATCCTGCTTTCATACCAAGTTTTCCGTATACAAAATAGACAAAATATGTACTCATCAAGTAAAACTTGTCTACAAATTTTATCAAATTACAGAAAAAAAAAAAATATATGTCTTTTTAAGGATTGACATATAATTTTACATAAAAAAAAAAAAAAAATGTATTGTTAATATGTATTGTTAATATGTATTGTTATTATGTATTGCTAAAAAGAAAATTTTTTTTGTCGGAAAGTTACCTATTTTTTGTCTATTTTTTTCAATAGAATTTTTTTTACAAAAAAGTTTCTAGGTTATTGGCCTAAGGTCTGTGCGCATACAGTAGCTTTTTGACATAACAAAATGATTTAGTTGCCGATCATAGCGCCAAGAGCTACGTTTCATGATTCGTTTTTAATCGCTTGACCTCACATCTTCATAGAAATTTTGTACCACCTCTGGAAGAGTGCATGCGAAATTTACCTGTCTTGTCTCAGACAGTTTAAGTACATTGACATGTTTCTTAGAGTGTGTACAATACTTCCTAAAAATATTTTTTAAGTTCTTAATATAGACAATTGGCTTTAATTCTTCACCGATACAAAAAAATTTCTCACGCATCATAATTGAATAAAATAAAAATAAACAAAGAGAAATTTTTTATGAGCTTTCAATTTCCATTTCAAAAATTGGAAACAAATTACAAATGTTATAATTTACATCTCTATCCAAAAAGAAGCTTTACTGTCTATGAGGCTATTTATGTTTACAGCATATCTCTTCATAAAATTTTTCAGATCGCTTCCAATCACTTTTCCCATACTTAATAATTCTTACTGCAAAAATATACTTTAGATATTCTAAATTTAATAAATAGGTTACTGCTAAGGTTTAAATACTCATAAAAAGCACTTTTAAGACATTCACTTGATTTTTTTAAACACTTGTCACACACACACACACACACACACACACACACACACACACACACACACACACACACATATATATATATATGTGTATATGAAAATATTATGTTTTCTTCAAGAAAATAAAATAAACATATTTTTTTAATTTAAAAAAAAGTAGAATTCAACAATAGATTAGAAAGTATTTTTAGTAAAAATATAAAACAAAATAGAAAGAAAAACTTGGTAATTACAGTTGGTCTTGGTAATTTTCATTAAGCATAATTTAAACTTATTATTATGGAACTTGCTTTTATTCTGAAAAATCGTTTGATTTAAAATTCATCCACATATTTCCATTTTTAAAGCAATATTTATTATGAGATTTTTAACATGAATGTTGCGAAGAAATTTTGCGAAGATTGGAGATTGTAAAGTTCTTAAAAGTAAAGTAAAAATATACAGAATTTTCCAAATTCTCATCCACAAATAGATATTATTTCATTTAAAAATATGGTTTTATTTACTGATTGTTTTCTTAAATATGTGAAACAAAATTAGCAGTGACCATACTGAAGTTATTAAAATGAATATTCTTATAATGATTGCTTAGTGGAATAGGAGCCAGATTAATAAGACGTCTTTTCATGATTATATTTTTCAAAATGCCATTTATATCTATCTAGGGTTACAAATGCAATAAAAAATAAATAAAATGCTAAAAAATACACGAAGAAAAAATATTACAAAAACAATAATACAAAAAATAAGTTCGTAATTTAATTATGTGATTTATTTTTTTACCGTTTTCATTAAGTAAGAAATAACATTCATTAAGTAACAATAAAAATTTCAACTTGTTCCCTTTCAGTTGAACTTTACCGAATCATGTCGAGACAACTTTGTTAAGACATAAAACATCCCTTATATAAAAGAAAAAGAATGCCTAATCAAAAACTTCCCCGAGATTAATTAAAGAATAAAAATTGGTTAATGCTGATTCTGAATAATAAATACGTTTACTATCACAGAAAAGAAATTTTCGTGAATAGTAAGAGAAATATATTAAATTGTTTAAAAATAGTGAACTGACAAGTAAAGTGTTAAATTATTTTAACTCAGCAATACATGCTAACAAGTTAAATTTAAAGAGAAAAGAAAAAAAAAATCGAAAAACTAGTTTCGTAATATATTCAAAATAATAACAAGAAAAGATTAATTATTAAGTTCAAAACAGTAAAATCTCTTATGATCAAATTACATGTTCTGCTTCGAGATTTCGACGAGTACATATGTTTGTAGTATAGCAATTGGTTGTAAAATCCAGTAAATCATAAAAAAGACCGACGGACAGTGCTTGGAGTACACAGAAACAGTTCACTTACCCACTAAATTTTAAACAAGCTGTGGGGTTTCCGGAAATAGGAATTTTAGCAAAATTGCAGTGCTTACTTGTCGGCAGATAAGCACTAAAATTACATCATCATAGTTTTTTATAATAGTGATCTGGTACGTGAAATTTGATGAATGTGCACACAATTGAATCGATAAAAATGAAATTTGCTGCATAAAAGTGCCACCTATTGGTCGCATTTTACCCAAAATGAATCAGCGTACATATTCACAATAGCCGTCACTCATATAAAATTTCGTTTACGTATAGTTCACTTAAGCATATTAGATATATTTTTCCCTGGTGGCGTCACTTGCCGTGAAAAATGCCCTCAAAATGAGAATATATATATATATATATATATATATATATATATATATATATATATATATTCAATTATAGCCATCTCACATAGCATGTCTGGTTCACCTATGCAGTCTACTAGCTGAGATACCAATTTTTCGTAAATCGTGAAAATTGCAGCACAACAGGGCCGTTTTCCAACCGACGTGCAAAGTATTTCATAATATGAAGTACAACCCTTTATCGGTAGTGAACTTGTTTTTGTAATTGTTCGTCCCCTAAAAAAATATATATTTAAAATGTGCATTATAGACTTTAAGCTTGTTTCTTTAAGTATGAAAGATCACATATTAGTCATGAGGTTCATCTTTAAACGCATAGTGAAAAATCCATTGTTTTATTATATTATAAAGAATTTACAGTGAAAACAACAATACCATTTTTCCCCTCAGACGCACTCCCCACACGCTTATAGAGGATTAAAACAAACGTGCTTTCTATATTGTATGTTTTCTTTATCGCTCGTTCATTAGTAAGCCTAACTTCTAAAAATTTCTATTTGAAAGTTATACGGGTAGAACTGAATGCTTTGATATTCACTGAAATTCTTTTAACCGACTTAGAGTGCAGTCGGCAGCAAAATTATTGAAGCACACATCCACATTCTTCCTTTTTTTTACCACGTTTTTATTAACTTCTATTCTTCTTTGTTTGTTTGTATGTATGTTTGTATGTATGTTTGTATATTTGTTTGTTTGTCCGGTACAAATCTCGCGATCGAATTTTAACTAACTTCCCAACTAGCTAGACATTTGAAACTTTCACAGTAGCTCAGAACCCGGTGACAACACAATACTTCGAAGTCCGATTTTCGAATTTTTGATTAGTTTTCTTGTAATTAATTAAAATATAAAAATAATAACATCCTGATAGCATTAAAAAAGTCATTAAAATATTAGCTATAATTTAATTGTTGCCAAAAAATTTACTAGTTCACTTTCTTTCAACATAAAAATAAATACATTTAATTAAACGTGAACTTTTATAAAATATAAAAAGTTAAATTATGCATCTCACAAAAATGGACGTCATTATCACTTTAAAAATTTTATGCACATTGATAAGAGTTCTATGATTCATCTGAAATTTTAAAACATGGTATAAAAAAAGTTTTTTTTAATTCATACATCCACATCCACATTCTTCCCTTTCTTTTTTTTTCGTTTGATCGCTAATTTTTATAATCAACTTAGTTCTTTATAAACAGCTTAAAGAATAAGACCATGACTCGACAAATATTTACTTAACAAAACAGTATTAAATGCACACAATTCGAATACGAAATATTGCTATCGCTTCAATAATTTTGCTGCCGACTGTACACTTTTCGATTTTTTTAAACTGTAAATTACAAATATATACTAAAGATTAATAAAGTTTATTACATTGAAATTGTTTTTTATGCTATTTCGTAAAATTTTAATTGCAAAATTTTAACGACGGTAGTAAAGAACTTTTCGTACGAAATTGAGGGGATCTTAAAAGCAATGCGAATTCTAATATACCCTTGAAGAAAAAAAAAAAATCTACACGTGGTTTCAATAATGAAACTTATTAGATATCAGATTTTTTGTAAAATGTGCATGACTTTTTGGCATAGAAAAACAAATCATTATTTTTTTAAGGCCTCCTATAATTTTTTATAGAAAACTGAATATGTCAGCATCTATCATTTATGATACATGTAAGATATTTCTTCTTTTAAAACCAGACATAAAAATGCTTTTCCGATAAATCCACACTCAATGCTTTTTTTCCCTTATCTTTCGAAGTACATGGTTAAATTTTTTTAAGGTTTATTTCTGAAAAACTTCATTCAATTTCATATTTTTAAATTTCAGTTTCATGATTTATAAATGACCCTGGGTTTTAAGAGTCCAACACAGATCTTTGACGAGAGTTATAAATATTCTTCCAGAAAATAAAATATGAATGATTCATACGTGAAATATTTTATGACTTTTATATTTAAAAATTGCATTTTCTGAGATCAAAGCTTGATAAGCATATCTGGGTGAAATTTGCAAATTCTTATGTATCTTACAGTCGAAAGATAATTTAACATATGCCAATAAAAAGAAGTAATTCTGAAACTTTGGTGATTTGAGATTTCGAATAACCTCAATTGAAAAAAAAAAGGAGTTAATTTTTAGAAATAGGAATTTTCCAAAATTAAGTATTTTGGAAATGCAAATTTTTATTGTCAGTAATTCAATGTTCATATTGAATATTTTTTTCAATACAGTTGGCAAATTAGAAAACAAAAATAAATAATAACTATCAATAAAATGCGAAAAAAATAAAAAGAATAAACACGTTTAAGTATATGCTGTATGATTCAAAATAAATAAATAATAATTCAATAAAAATAAAAATAAAAATAAGTGAGAAGGGCTTTGAAGTTCAACCTGTGGGGATCCCTGCTGTTGCCGTTAATATTATTTAAATTAAACATCAGTGATTTTGCATAATTAATAATACTTTAAACAGTATTATTATGAATCCATTATTTTATTTTTAGTTTTTATTTTTTATTTTTTCAAAATTTGCTTTTGTTACATAATTTATTATTTGAAAAATTTCGGTTTTTTTTTTCCCCCCTACTTAAATGCAATTGTTTCATACATTTTATCTTCAATTATTTGACCCTTTTTCCGACAAATGCTGAAAAATAAAGCATGCAAATATTTTTTTGAATAAAATAATTTGAATAAATAATCTTATTTAGTGTTAGTTGAAAACCTCTTAATTGCACTTATTAATATATCATAATAATATATACATATATATAAGAAAACGACGTGACACGAACAAAAGTCAGGAAATGCAATTTTCGAATTAACACAATACCCATTAATTATTGCTTATGAAAATGAAGAGTTGTACAAAGTAAAATATATTGAAGATATTAAGAGATGTGTAGCGGTAACAGATTTTTCATAAACCTACTATATTTTAATAAAAGGCAATCATAGGAGCATGCTTATATATAGGAAAAAAGTCAAGATTCAGTCGTGTTATCAATTTTTGTGTTTAATATAAATTATAGTTATAAGAATTTATAAATTATATTAAAAATAATTTGAAATTACTTAAAAACTTGAATTTTATTATGAATATTTAGAAGTTTTAGTTTTCTGAGAAAATTGTGTAATGCCATTTATGGGTCTTTAATGATATTATTGGAGTTTCTTCTTTTTTATAATGAAAGGTGTGACAAAATGTGATACAATTAAGCAAAATTATACATATTGAAAAAAATATGGAGTTACACCACTTTTACATTGAGCCGTCCATATATAAGGTTAAATGCCCATTATCATTGCCCATCAATTAAAATACATGCAAGAAGTGAATAAAAATAATCTGGTGTGTCACTCCCATAACTTTCTCTTACCCCGAAACTTAATACGATTAATACAGGTTGGAGATTAAGAGGTAAGATAACGAGTACTGTTATGTAAACCAATGTTAAACAATTCAAATTAGGCTTCGGAATAGTTTTATATGATAAATGGGTCTGGTCCCCCTCAACCCCCCGTTTCATTATTTCACAAACATTTATATAGAATTTAATTCAGTTATTAAAAAGTAATTCTGTTTTTAAAAAATAATTTATTAAAATTATAATTTAAAAAAATCTGGAGTGACTCCACTCGACTTTCCGAACATTGAGTAATTAACAGTTTTGTAGATAAAGTAAAGAAAGAGTAGTTGTTAAACAAACAAAAGAGAGAAAACCATAATAGAGTGTTTGAGTATTTTTCTCTATCTATTACACGTTGTTTTATTTAACGCTACTGAACTTTGAGCCCATAGATCATAATGACAAAGAAATTTTCGTTGTGTCCCTGTAAAAACCTATAAATGTTAGATTCACCAAAATGCTTATAGTTAGTGCAACAGTGATTTATAATACTCATATAAATTTTCAGCTGAATTCAATAAGGCGTTTAGATGCTATCGTACTTTTAAAAATTTAGTCCCATAGGCCATAATGATAAAGAATTTTTCTTTGTGTCCCTGTAAAAAAACTGTAAGTGCTAGATTCACCAAAATCTATACAGTTAGTTCAACTGTGATCTATAACATGTGTACAATTTTTTTGCTCGGATTAATAAGGCGTTTAGACACTATCACATTTTAAAAAATTTGGCCCCATAGGCATAATGATAAAGAATTTTTCTTTGTGTCCCTGTAAAAAAACTATAAGTGCTAGATTCTCCAAAATCTATACAGATTGAGTATTTGTGATCTATGATATGTGTATAAAATTTTTGCTCAATTGAATAAGGCGTTTAGATGCTATCGCACTTTTAAGATTTTGCTCCCATAGGCCATAATGATAAAGAATTTTTCTTTGTGTCCTTGTAAAAAAACTATAAGTGCTAGATTCACCAAAATCTATAGGGTTCGTACTATGGTGGCTTACAATATGCGTACCAACTTTCAGGTTAATCGAACGAAGCGTTTAGACGCTAGCGTGTTCACCCACAGACATACACACATACACACATACACACACACATACATACATCATCGTAAAAATAGTGAAAACGGACTCAGGGGACCTCAAAACGTTTAGAAACATCAAAATCTCGAATTCGGATTTTTGACATGATTACAATACTTTCCTCACTATAGTGTTCGGAAAGTAAAAATTATCTTCTATGATAATGCAGACGATTTTCATATTCGAAAAGTAGTATAACACTAAATATATATATATAAAAAAAAGTTGAATGTATTCTCAATAGTACATTTAAAAAGAAAAAAAAAGAAAGAAAGAAGAAGAAAAAGAAAAAGAAAAAAAAAAAGAAAGAAGAAGAAAAAGAAAAAAAAGAAAAAAAAAGATTTTTTTTTTTTAAATAAAAAAATTTGATAACTTTATTTTAAATTATCGCAGATCGATGGTTCAACCATTCGTTTTAAAGGTATTGGCAAGCTCTTTTGAAAGATGACCATCATGAAAATTCAACCCCCTCGAGGGCAGACTTCAACCCCCCCATGGGGGGAGGCGGGGCTCCTACATACACAAAATATTTTTTCCAGTTGACTATCTCTATTACAAAAAATATATATTCGTTTCATTTGGTTTATTGCAGTCTATAGATGTTAAACTCTACTTACCTGCAATTTCCCTCAGAGACGTAATGTATTTGAATACTTTTGAGTGTCCCTGTACACGAACCATTTGCTTCATCTCAACGAAAAGCTTACTGTAGCATTTCTATATGATACACATTTAGAATACCGAGTTTGTAATCTCTGCTACTATTTGTTCTTGAGATATGCTGATAACAGACACACAGACCATTCGCTAAAAACATGATTTTCGTATTCAGGGGACCTCAGAATAGAGTCCTGCGCGGGTCGGGTTTTACCCGACCCGAACCCGACAGATGAATTTTAAATCAACCCGAAACCCGACCCGAACCCGACAGAAAAATTTTCATCAACCCGAAACCCGACCCGAACCCTACAAAAAAAATTTCATCAACCCGAAAACCGACCCGAACCCGCAACAGAGAATTTTTTGCGACCCGAACCCGACCCGAAACCCGACTTATCTAACCCGAACCCGACCCGAAACCCGAAAAATAAATCAACATTTCTTATTCATCTAAAAATCATGCAAAACAAGGTGAAATGATATAACATGATACAAAATAAAGTAAATTTTCATTGTCACACAGTTGGTAAATTATAAAAAAAAACTAGTATGTTGTGGCCACCACAAGACATTCTTCTATACTTTTCTGTCAAATTCACTAAGTGCGAATAAGTTATTAAAACTATTATTAAGAAGTTTAACGTGATGAATGCAAATAATTTTCATCTTAGGGAAATCTAAAGGACCCTTCAGACACTGGCAACTTAGAAAGCTGCAAGTCGGCTCTATTGATATTTCTTTGACGTGGTTTAGGAGATCGACGCTCGCTGCAATCGAAGCTCACAAACCTCCTAGTGCGATAATTGCATGAAAAGGGGGTTTCTATTGTAAAAGAGCAATAGAAAGTAATGTCCTTCATTGTAAATGTGTGCAAAATTTCAAGTGTCACTTTCGGACAATAGATAATTTACGAGTTTTGAAGCTCTGTATGTTGCAAGTGTCTGAAGGGTCCTTAACACTAAATATCCAATCTATAAATAACTTCTTAAACAATGCGTTTTTTTATTGGTTATCTCACATATCATGGTTCGTACAGTTATATGGCATAGAAGTTTAGATATAGTCATCCTCTTATCGATGAAATTTGCAGTATAACAATGCCACCTATTGGCCGACAAGCATTCAAACTGAGTCAGCATAATGTCTCATAATCTCGCCTTCTCACATATTAAGTTTTGTTTGATGATACACAATAGAACATGAGATATAGCTTTCCTTGTAATTGTGGAAATCGCTGTGTAGCGGCGCAACCTGTTGAGCGGTTTACACCAAAAGTTGACAGGCGCTAATATATATTAAATGGCACCTACATATAAATTTATATGAAATTCTGTCCAATAGTTCTTGAGATATAGCCTTTCCTTAAATTGCGGAAATAGCTGTGTAGCAGCGCCACCTGTTGGCTGATAAGCATTCAAATTGAATCAGCATAATATCACATATTGGTCTTCTCACATATCAAGTTTTGTTGGATTATGCGTAACAGAACCTGAGATATAGCCTCCCCCGAAATTGCAGAAATCTCTGTATAGCAGTGCCACCCGTCGAGCGGTTGACACCAAATGTTGATAGAATCTAATACTTACTAAATATAGAAGAAAAAAAAAAAAAAAAAAAAAAAAAAAAAACTTGTAAACTGCGAAATTTCTTCAATTTCCAGAATGTAAGTGCTAGGTAATACTGTATTTATATTTCTTTAATTTATGTACTAACAACAATCGAGAAAGATTTATAATACATTTCCAATTTTCATACAATTTCTACAAAAGATACATATTAGTTTCGTTGAAGAAAAGAAAACAGATCCAGATACAAATACGGATCTATTTTTCCGGCGGATATCCGCTGATACGAATAGGGAGATCCGGTACATGTCTGCCCACAAGCGGCCGAGCGGTTCTGCGCTCGAAGCTGGTAGATGGGAGGTGTCGGATTCGATCCCAGATCGCGCTCATCGACCTAGCCGTTCGTAGTTTTCGGTGGTTATCTACGAAACACGCATAAATACAGGCTAGGACCCCTTAGAAAGACTCAAACGGAGGGCATTCTCCCTATAGGCCTAGGACACATCTGGAGTCAATCGGCCTTAAATCCTCTAACCAAACAACCAACCGATACATGTCTAGTACGTGCAGAATGTTTAAATTAGTTACATAGTTGTAAACATGCCTATAAATTTACGTTTATAATTGTAAAAAATATTTTGAAAGGTGTTCTCAAGTCGACCCGACTTCTTGAAAACTGAACCCGACCCGAACCCGAACCCGACCCGCAAGGAAAATAATTCAGTCAACCCGACCCGACCGAACCCGACCCGCACGAAAAAAAGATCAGTCAACCCGACCCGAACCCGACCCGCAAGAGAAAAAATTCTGTCAACCCGACCCGAACCCGACCCGCGGGTCGGGTCGGGTTCGGGTAAAATCGGGTTACCCGACCCGATGCAGGACTCTACCTCAGAACATGCAAATATAACAAAAACTGACGTTCGAAAATTTGACCCTAAAACAATACTTTCTCGTCCCTATGGGTAAGAGAAAGTAAATCAAATAGAAAAGTAGCATACATTTATAAATTACCAAGCGCCATACAGTTTCATTATAATTTGCTGAAACAAGAATAATTTAAGGCTAATTAATACGAAACAAGATTAAGATAAGAGTCGATTAGTTTTATTAAGTTAACATGATGTTAACTGCGAAAAAAAAAGAAGAATTAGGTTTATCGTCAATAAATATAATAACAATTAAGTAGTGAAAAATATAAAAAAATAAAGCTTTTTGTTATTTAAATAGGTAACTGTAAATATTAGAAAACAATGACCGTCTTCATGTGAATACACACAATATTGAAAATTGAAGAGAAGAATTGAATAGTTTAAAACCTTTGATACTATTCGTGTGTTTGTATGTGAGTGTGTATACATGTTCATTAATAAAATAGTCTGGTGTGTCCCTCACACGACTTTCTCTTACCCTGAAATTTAATACTATAAATACAAGTTGGAGATTATAAGAGGTAAGATAATGATGTTATGTAAACCTATGTTAAACAACTCAATTTAGGCTTCGGAAGAGTTTTATATGATAATTAGTTCTGTGTGAGGGGAGCTAGCGCCCCCCTCAAACCCCGTTTCATTAATGCACCTACATTTATACAGAATTTAAATCTGTTATTATGAAATAATTCTGTTTTTAAAAAATAATTTATTAAAATTATTATGTAAAAAAGTTATCTTATATGATAATGCAGACGATTTCCATAAGTAGTATAACACTAAATATCGAAAAAAAAAGTCCATTTTATTCTCAAAAAAAAAAAAAAAAAAAAAAAAAAAAATTTCGTTAAAAGTTAAATTTCTGCTACTATTTTTTCTTGAGATATGCTGATAACAGACACAGAGACAGACAGACACACAGACCATTTGCTAAAAACATGATTTTCGTATTCAGGGGACCCCAGATCATGTAAATATAACAAAAACTCGCGTTCGAAAATTTGACCCTAAAACAATACTTTCTCGCCCTATGGGTAAGAGAAAGTAAAAAAGATGGAAACATTATTGAAATACTTTTTTGTTTAATGCATATGCAAAAATAAATAGAAGAAAATAAGTTTTTCATTTAAAAGTTATTTTTAAGGTGGATTTTTAAAAATAATTCAAAAATAAATTCTCTTTATCTTTTGGGGATTTCATTTAACAGTTAGCAATTTTATCGAGAAAAAGTATTCTATTCTACTTCAATTTTAATGGAATTGTTGAAAATTCTCTTTTTAACCATAAGTGTATATATATATATATATATATATATATATATATATATATATATATATATAAAACCGAGTTAAACTTAAGTGGCCTCCCAATTTGTTTGAAAAGAAAAGTTTTTGATGCATTTTGCCTATTTTAACTTATAATTGAGAAACTCGGACATTAAAGTGTAAATCTATACAAAAACTTTAAACAATAATATGGAGAGATGCATGTTAGGATTCACCTGAAGAGACAGATTGTGAAACCCTGGGATTAGGGAGCAAAACGAAGTTACTGATGTTATTTTTAGAGTTACGAAATTAAAATGGAGCTGAGCCGGGCACATTGCAAAAATAAATGGTGATAGATGAACAACAAAGTCCTGTTTTGGATGCCGAGAGATAAAAGAAGACCAAAGAAGAGACCACTGTGTCGTCGGAGAGATGAATTTTAGAAGTTTGGATAAGCAGAATGTAGAATAATTGCAGAAAACAGGGCAGATTGGAATCATCTTGGAGAGGTCTTCATCCTGCAGTGGATATATGTATATATATCCACTGTTTTGTGTACAGTATTTGTGGGCACAGTACTTTGTTCACACAAATATTGGACACAGTATTTAAAATAGTAAAAAATTAAAATAATAAAATTTAAAAATAAAAATTCTTTAAATTTAAAATAACAAAATATGCAAAAAATATTTTCTTGTTAATTAAACAAATAATAATTTAAATAAAGTATAAGAAATTTTGTCAAAAATAAGTGTTTTCTGAAAAAATAATAAAACTTTGTAAAAGGGAGTAATGAAATGTCTCATTTTATACTGAAACATTTAACTGAAAAAATATGCTTCGATTTTCATCTATTTAGCAAATTTAATTAATCTCAGTTAATTTAAATACTTTTATACTTTAGGTGCTTACGAGATTTGCAATATTCAAATTTATTTATTTTACTATTCCCTAAAGATTCTTCTTTTCTATTTAATATTTTATTTTTATTTTTATTTTTATTTTTATTTTAGTTGAATAAAAAAAAAAATTAACTTTGAACAGTTTAATCTAATCTCCCGAGTAATTTCAAAACACTATAGTAAAAATTGATTTAAATTAAAATATTATGACATGCTAGAAATTTTAAAGAAAATCGCCTAAGCATTTATTTAATGGATATAAAATTCAAAATATCAAAGAAAGAAAAATGAAAATTTGCAAAATGGGAGAGAATTGGTATATCTAAAACTTACTTTGAAGTGCAATACTTTAAAGATATTTCTTAACCGTAGGTTAGTAAATTACATTCAATTGACTATTATTACTAACACGGGAAAAAAATTTCAAAAAATTTCCCTTCCTTTTATTCGAAAATTTAAGATTAAAAATTGTATAAAATTATTAGAACACTTGTATTTATTTTAAATAACTTTAAATGTTCCACAAGTTTTCTATGACGATGAAAAGTTGCAGTTAACATAAAGACTGTCTATTCTCAATTACTATTCATCAAGATTTTCGCCATAAGCTCCATAGAAGATGAAACTTACGTTAGTCTTGCGGTTTGTAAGAAAAATATGAATACATATATATCTTAGATATCACTTTTTGTATCAGCAAGATAGTCAAAGGTTTTTCTATTGCAATGTTGATCAAGGAACAAGTAATAAAACAAATCTAGAAAAATAATGTTGTCTAAATTTGATTTAATAATTTTAACTGATACATGTGTTATTTGGTGTTCTGAAACAAAAAATAAAGCAAGCTTTTCTATATCACGTAAAGATTTTAGTCAATACAGGGCGACTACCGACAGAATTTTTTCATTTTTGGTAGTTTCTACGATGATTCCATAGTCAATTATAATTAATTATGGAAACGAACTATAAAAGATATAATTATATTAGTAAAAGGGTCACGGAAGAAATTGTATCGGTATGTGAGTCGCACTGCACTGAGAACAAATTCTGTAACTGACATCTAGAATCTAAATTGTGGCTCTAGAAAAAATAGTTCCATGTCATCCTTATAAATTCTAGTTCCCTTTGAAAGCGAGCTCAAGTAACCCCTATTAGAATTCTAGAACGTTTGCCTACATTCTCGAGGGCTAAAATATTTAAAAATCTCTGAAAATAAGTGCGAGTACAAGAGGCGGGTTTAAGAAACTATAATCTTAGTTTATGACCGAAGTCTAGAAAATCAAGCGAGAATTTCTCGCAATTCAAGAGATTCAGAATATTTAGAATATTGTTTCACCATCTAGAAATATGTAGACTAGAAATTCTCAATCAGTCCATCTATTCAGTTTATTGGCGTGTCTTATGCTTATAGCTCGGAAATCCATATTTCTTGTTAAGTGATTTAGAAAATGACCACTTATTCATTCTAGAGGAAGGCGATATATCTTTTTTTTCTCAGTGTGTATTGACAAAAATTTATATGAGAGGAATAAAAACAGGTTTCTTTAGGTTCCAGCACGTCAAAAAATGTAAAGATCGGCCAAAATAGTCGAATCAAAATTTAAGTTGTCGACATGTATAATCGAATGGAATCAGCTCTTGAAAATGTCATAGGAGAGTATTACTTTCAAACATTTCAGCTTTGATTTTTTAATAGCGATTACAGCAGAATGTCGTAGAGGGATGTTAACACACTATTGGTTAACGATACAAGGACGCAATTACTTGAATAATATAGATCGCTGTTCAATCTGGAAATTTTTCGTGCAGTAAAATAGGATAGATGTATCATAACATAAAATGCTAGCGATTTGATAAAGGAATTTGCTCTAAATTTACAAAACTGTTATAAATTCTTTGTGCTATACTTCACTGAGAAAAACAATATACCGCCTTCATCTAGAATGAATAAATGGTCATTTTCTAAATCCTTAAACTAGAAATATAGATTTCCGAGCTATGCGCATAAGGCACGCCAATAAACTGAATAGAGGAAATGGTCGAAAATTTCTAGTACACATTTCTAGATGGTGAAACAATAGTCTGAATATTCTGAATCTTTTATATTACGAGAAATTCTCGCTTAATTTTCTAGAATTGGTTCATAAACCAAGATTAAAGCTGCTGAAACCCGCCTCTTGTATTCTCATTTATTTGGAGATATTTTCAAATAGGTTTGTCCTCGATAATGCAGGCAAACGCTCAATTATTCTACTAGAAGTCTCTAAAATTCGCTTTCGAAAGGGACTAGAAAAAATTTTACAAGAAATTTACAAGGATAACATCGAACTATTTAGATTCTAAATTTCTCAGTGTATTGGCGTGCCTTATACTCATAGCTCGGAAATCTATATTTCTAGTTTAGCGATTTAGAAAAGCACCACCTATTCGTTCTAGATGAATGCGGTATATTTTTTTTCTCAGTGTTTTACGCAATTGCTGTAATGTGTTTTTTCCTCGAAACATAAAAACGCATAGAATCCCAGAGACACATTTTCCTTACGCTGCAAATCGACCTTGCTTACAAAATAATTCTAAAAGATAAACCTGTCAGAAAACTAGTTGACTTTTTGCATACAAAAAGAATTTCTGTACCTGTTAAAAAAACAATATGTGCTCGTTGGTTTAGTGCTTCTGATTTTAATTATTAATAAAATAGGATAACTATAATGTACATATGCTAAAATTCATGAATGTTATAGAAATAGCAGTTACCTTTAGATTTTAATGAAATTTACGCATTAAATAAATACATACATTGATCTTAATTTACTCCATTATCAGCTATTTATTATTGAGGCTAATGCTATGAAAATTTACATGTTTTGTCCGAAGTATATAAAAGGTTTGTTATGTTTATATTAATAAATAATATTTTACTTTGACATGTTAATTTTCTTGTCACCAATGTTTCATTTTTTAAACATTGCACAACAATGAATGAATATATAAAATTGTAATCCATAAAATGCTAATATGTGTTTCGGTAGTGATACTGTCTTATAGATGCCTAAAATTACAGAAGACAGGATTCCCGGAGCTGTAAAATTTTGTGTTTGTACGAGGGGAGAGAGGGAGCTATTTACAATAAATTTTTCTATTTATCCTGTTTTTTCTTGCACTTACTATTGTTTTGAAAAAGGACATGTAAATATGTTATTTTGGGAAAAAAGGAGGGAGTACATATTGCTCACTTTTTAAAACGCAACAGCCCCTACATTTTGAAAACAGCAGTTTTTATCACTTAAATAGAAATTTAATATCACCAACCTTGTTTTTAAGCAAACACTAATTTTAATTTTCGTTGACATTATGTAAAGACAGATTTATTATTAAAAGAAAAAAAAAGTCTTATTCCTCAAAAAAGTCGCTGAAATATATTAAAAATTAGAAAGCTGTTGTAGATCCTAAATTCATTTATAACTTTTGTTAAAGCAATACTTAACTATTGAACTAGAAATTTCATTATACACGTTAAAGGAATATAAGACATTTACATTCTTGAAAAACAAGTTAATAACGAGCAAATGAAAAAATTATCTGTAAGCTTAACACATTTTAGAAAAACAATCAATAAAGACAATGACGAGCTTAAGTTTCTTCATTATGTTACATTTAACCGTAAAACAATTTGATCGATATTATGTTTAATGTGTTAAAATATGTTAATAGGATTAAAATATTCTTTACTGAAGACTAGTGAAGGTTTTTACATGCAAAGATTTTGTTCTTCAGATAAGTTATTTTTTACATGCCTCAAGTAATAATTATTAAAGAGTTTTAAACCTGAATAATTACAGCGGTTTGTAGACAAAAATAAAATAATAACGTAATTCTCAAACTTCCTAAATAATAATCATTTCTAATCTTCTTCTCTTCCATTTTTTTTTCTTGTTGTTGTTATTACCAGATAAATTAGCAGTTACCCTGCTTCAATCTTCTTCCTTAAAAAAAGAAAAAAAACTATTTATTTATTGATGAGCAAAATATGATATTGATATTTTAACTAAAATAATACTGTATTAAAAAAAAAAATGACACTTAATAAATATTCATAATCTGGTTGTTTACTTTCTTTGTAACATTGGCATAAATCAACTCATTGCCATAAATCAACTCATTGCCATAAAAATTTGTGTAGAAAGAAGTAATTGTGGGATCGTAATGAAATTTGGCATGAAGGTACGTGTCAGGCAGATACGTAAATGATTAGAAATGCAGCGCGATTGTGCATTATGTAATGCCACTAAAGGGCGTTCAACGTCGTTCCTCTTTCAGTATAAAACAGGTAAGCAGAGCTTGTTTGACTGTATTTAATCTGTTGCAGAAGGATACTTTTTTAAATAGGGGTGTTGTTACGCCTCCATCAAAGTCATTATGAGCAGCAGCCAGAGTCCGAAAAGGGAAAAATCATCCGATGATAGAAGCCGGGTGATCAGCTTGACGAGTAGCCCGCCATTTAGGCCGTTCTGATTTTACTGTGTGGAGGTATTGGGACTAGTGGTCAAAAGAGAGGTCGCTTACACGGCGACCAGGCTCAGGAAGCTCTCAACAGACCAATAAGCGACAAAACCGTCACATCATACGATAAATGCGCATGGTGTCAATTGTTTCACTGTCCACCATCCAGACACTTGCAGCACCTTCACGATCTTTACTTGCGTCTGTGCGTAATATTACAAGGCGCCTGGCTGAAGGATATTTTTTATCGCAATGCCTATTACGTGTGCTGCCAATGATACTCACTCTCTCCTCCGTCTAGAGCGGGGTCGCACTCGACGGTATTGGACTGGAACCGAATGGAAACACGTCTTCTTCAGCGGCAATTTCAGATTCAATTTGGACCATGGCGACAATCGCGTACGTGTGTGGAGGTCAGGTGGTAAACAAAACAATCCTGCCTTTGCTTTACAACTGCACACCGCACCCACATCTGGTATGATGGTATGGGATGCCATCGCATATGACACACGGCCACTACTAATATTGGTCCTCTGCACCATGGCAGCCCACCTGTACATTCGTGGCATCCTTCAGCCACAGGTGTTTCCACTCCTTGCAGGGCTCCTAGGAGCAATTTTTCAACAGTGCAATGCTCGGCCACACACAGCAAGAGTGCCATAGAACTACCTGCGCCAGATTATCCCCCTTCTCTGGCCTGATCGATTCCCAGACTTGTGACCAGTTATCATATAGCTGGCATATCTGGGTCGGTTGGGACAACAAGTTCGACAATCTACAAATTTGGAAGCGCGTTTACAGAAAATATGGAACGAGATGCCGGAGGATATCATGCGGGACTTGTATGATTCAATGCCCGCCCGTATCCCATCGTGCATTCACGCTAGAGCTGCCTCAACAGGGTACTAAAACCTTCATTCTTTTGTAATTTTTCTTGTAATAAATGACTATTTCGCTTAAAATTTGTAATCAATTACTTTGATCAACGTTTTACTTACCTATGTAAAATTTCGTTTCATTCTGACAGCTCTTTCTTGGTGCGCAATTTTTTATGGCAATGAGTGTAAATTAATTATTCATAAACAAATTTTGAAAATAAAATTACACACACACACACAAAAAAAAATCTGTTTTTAAAGTAATTAAACTAATTTCATTTTTTAAAATATGTAGAACAAACTTTAAGCACAATCGCAATTATTAACAATTATCTTTATGCCGGACAATTTCATTTATTTATTTATTTATTTATTTATTGTATTTTTTTCTACTTAAAAAAAGTTTGCTTTAAGCACAGAATGGAAGTGTTCACAAGAGGGTTTTCACTAACCACGGGACATTATAGTTTCTGATTTTGGAGGGGTTTTTTTACGCACAGATGAGCCCATATAGAAGGTAGAAGGACAGCACAAAAATGTATTTATGTTACAAAAATATTTTGTTGTCGTGTTTTTTTTTTTTTTTTTTTTTTTTTTTTTTTTTTTTAAACATATATTTGATAAATGTGGATTAAACTTAGGCTCCTATTATCTTCAGAAAGAGAAATATGCCATCAAAAATAAATTATATCTTCATTTGAGATTGTATTTTTTAATTAGAAAATGAAGCACAAACTCTTTTCGGATCTGCAGTATCTAAAGTATAAATATGTAGCACTACATACAAATATAGCAATATATATATATATATATATATATATATATATACAATTTTAACTTAACTGTGGTTCTGCACCAAGAAAAAACTAATTACGTTTTTGTTAAGGGGACTGGATACTTTTGACTTTGCACCACTGAAGTAGCCCTTAAGAAAAATTACCAAAAAAACTTACCCAAGTAGCACAGGAACGTTCTGTGAACGTCTAATAACGGTTTCAATAGTTCAAACACCGTGTTTCGTGTCAAAAGAACGTTCTAAAACACATTCAGAAATAGTATCATTTAGAACGTTCTGAAAATGTTTGATTTGTACCATCTATAAAACGTACAATTCTAGTTCTATATAGAACGTTTAAGTGTGACACCGTCATAACACGTTCTGTAACAGTGTAATTATAACGAATATGACAAAATGACTTTTTAGTACTATTGGTTGGGAAACTAGGTTAATCATGAAAATTTTTGACTTCAGTTTTTGATTTTTTTACACGTTTTGTGGCGTGAGGAATCCGGAAGTCAAAAGGTTGGTATGGTATCTGTTAATGTGTATCGGCTTCGGCACCTATTAGTGTGATAGCCCTTTAGTTCATGTACACGATATCTCAAGAACAAATGATTGCAGAGAGATCGGACCAGTTTTAAAATATCACTTATGATATTGATAAGAATCTTATTGAGAGATTTGCAACATTCTAATTTAAAAACTTCGTAAGTTATTCGAAATTTATAACTTTTAGCATGATAGAGAATAGAGCATTTTTTACATTTTCAGTTTAACGTTTTGTTAGCACGTCAGTAAAGAATGCTTATTAATAATCAGTAGCGGTGAGGTGAAAAAAAATTACAAAATTTTAAACTCATGGAAAAATTTTGTGGATTTTGTATTTCAGGAATCAATGTATGGAATTCAACCAAACTTGTTACAATATTAGATCTTGCCCTAAACTAGAGTTTATTTGAATTTCATTTGGGATATATCGTCCGATAGATTGCGGTGCTATGCAATGAAACCCTCCATTTATGGGACGGCTATATCTCAGCTTCTATATTGTACAAATGCATTAAACTTGATATATTGGCATGTATCATCATAACCTTTGCTAATACAATTTGGATGTATACATTGTCCAACAGGTAGCGTTGCTAATCTGCAATTTAATCATTTTAACGGAAAGGCAATATTTTAACTCTTGTGATTTAACAATAAATTTTGTGATACACTGAAGTTATAAGTGAAATCGATTTTATGTAAAGCTATACTGGTCCATTTTGGATGCACATCGGCCAACAGGTGGCGTGGCTATGTTGCAATTTAATCTCATAACGGAAACGGAAAATCTCAACTTCTGTGATTTATAAATATTGTAAATTTGGTAAGTGAAATTAATATTACGTAAAACTCTACAGATTGCCTTTGGGTGCATATCGGAAGACAGGTGGCACTGCTACGTTCTAAAATTTTCCATTCACAGAAAGGCTATCTATCAGCTTCTGTAATATATATACTCACCAAACCTTCTGCGTGACATACATTTGATATATATTATTGATTCAATTTGGATGTATAACGAGTAATAGTCAAACAGTTTTTTTTTTATTATTATTATTCATAGAACATTGTTTTTTCCCCTAGAAATAAGTATACATCATCCCTGGGGGATGGGGGAGGGGTGGATAAAAATTTTCACTATGATTATCTTTCAAAAGAATTCGATTTCACCCTTAAAACGAATAATTGAAACATCGTTTTCTGATGATTTAAAACAAATTTACCGTTTTTTTTTTTTTTTTTTTTTTTTTTTTTTTTTTTTTTCATTTGTAATAATAATAATAATAAACCCTTAGAAAAATACATTTTCTAAGATCTTCTATACAGCATAAAAATGATTGTCTTCTGTCATGAAAATCTATGCATTCCCCAGACCCAGAGTTTAGATACAAAAAGCTAATCACGGATGTTATTGAATAAGTAATATAGTGCTTTACGCGAGTTTCAAAGAAAATCACGGGAAAACTCCGAAAACCTAAGTCGACGAGCGTGACCAGGAATCGAAACCAACACTTCCCGTCTGTAAGGTTCGAGAGTAGAACCTCGCGGTCTCTAATACTCATCGGGAAGTTACAGAAATGAGTTTTTTTCTTCTTTTCTTTAAGTTATAGTTCTATTTAAGTTTAAATGTTACTGATAAATTATCAATATTGATCATGTTGTTAAATCATTACTCTGTTTGATTGGTCTTATTTTATTTTATTTATTTTCACTGAATATTTTGTTCAATACTGAAATATACACTAAAACAAGATATGCTTTTCCGTTTAATTCGAGATTTTAAAATGGAAAAATAAAGTGATCTCATAAGTTTTTAAAATACTTTATAAAAATTTAAATAATTGTTTAACTCCACTAAATTTTTCCTTAAAATATTGACTATATGTTTTCTACAGCTATAAATGCTTAATAAATTTCTGTTTCAAATGTTGAACTTTGAAACATGATTATTGCGGATGCAAGAAGGGAGAGCAGATGGTAACATCGACATCTGTGGATTGCATTTATTTAATTTTCGCTGACCGTGCAACTGCAAAGTCAAACGCCAGGCGCGGCGCTGGGTCTATTCTGGCCTGTTCGCTTCGTTAGGTCTTGGGAAAGTCGTGTCGTTATGTGAGGCGGTAATTTTAAAACATGTAATCTGATTTGTTCAGTTTTAGCGTTATAAAGACTAGGATAAGCTTTAGAAAAGGTAAAAATGTAATATTTTTAACATGTAATATTCTCTATGTTCTATTTATTAAAGTCTTATTTTAATATCAATTAAACAATCATTTTCATATCTGCGTAAGTTCTTAAGTCTAACTTTTGGTACTTGAAAGCAGCGATGAATCGCAGAAAAAACTGCTCCTGTTACAGACAACCGCTTAGAAATTATGGATTCATTTTATTAATTTAGTCTTCTGAGATGGAATTTGTTAAAATAACTATTTTTGGTTATTATAATTCTGAATGAAGTATGAAGAAGTCACAAAGACTTTGCAAGATAAGAGCTAATTTTAAGTGAATGCTTTTCCGACTGGTCATTGTGTATTTTAAAATGCTAGTTGGAAGGATGTTTTCTTGAAGAAAATTCTTATGAAAATTCAGAAGGTTCGTAATTCTTTTTTTCTTTTCTTTTTAAATTCTGAAGTATTTATTTAATGTTTATATGATAATATATATACAATCTAGGTTTTGCAAATTGCACATTTTTAAAATAATATCCTAAGTTTCACTGACTTACAATTTTAAATATCTCTTTACTGTTATTTATTAAATAAAATATATGAAATTGTTTAACTGCATAATAAAACAAAGATTCAATTCAATTTTATTCCACATCTTTATAAAAAAAAGATATTCTGTTTTAAAAAAAAGGACGATTTACTATATTATTTATTAATACTAATAATATTTACATTTATCAATTGTTTAATATGCCATGATAGCATAATTACATCAAATGAGGTAAAAATTGCGTTGACTCAATTTAAAGAAATTTAAACATTTAAAGAATACCAATTACATTGCCATGTGGAATAAATTTAAATACCTGCAAACATCTTTTTTGTAAACTGCTGCTGTAAACTGAAAATATTTATACACACATGCACTGAAATTTAAAAATGAAGTATGTAAATGAAGTATGTTAAATATTTTAGAAAAATATTTTGATTAAAAAAATATATATGTATTTAAGTATTTGGAAATTTTTAAAATTTCCTCCTTCTAACTAATTTTTAATTTTTTGTTTCAATTTCTTATTATTATAAATTAACAATATATTCTAAACTCAGTTATATATTATTTTAGCGGTGTATTGGTACATTCATTTTTGAAATTATTTTTTATGTTGGAATATTAAAACTTTCTATGAACTTCAGCATTCAAATATATTTATAAACTATCCATGGACTTACAAAGTAGTACCCAGAAATGTTTAGAATATACAGGGTGCAAAGTCGAGAGCAGGCCTTTATTTGCGCAACAATTGGTCTCAGACGTCCTCCAATAAGAAAATGTATTTAAAAGAAAAAATGTAAGAATTCATTATATGACATGTTTAAATTTAAAAAATCAATTTATTAAAACTCACAAAAACTGATATTTTTTATACAATTTTCAGCTTGCAGAATATCAGCTTGCACATACATTATAAATAAATGGAAATAAATGAGTGGTGTTTAAACATCAAAAATTCTTCACACACCATAAAATAAAGGGAAGCACTACCGGTCTCACAGGAATAAGCCTCTCATCTTCAGGTGCAAAAATCACATCTTGAAGGCAAAAACAAGACTGCTTTTGCCTCTAAGTATAGAGTTCCAAATCTGTTTTTGCCTTCAAGCTTTGAGTTCTGCTTTTGCCTCCAAGGCACGTGCTTTTTGCACCTGATGAAGCTTAAATTTAACAGTACAAATTGATATGTCAATAAGACTACCAGAAGATCATTAAATGTAAATTAAATATAAAAAGAAAAAATATATGTATGTTAATTTGTAAATAAAATTGCGGTAATTTAATGTATAATTTTTTTTTCTTTTTTTTCCGAATACTTCTAATTTTTTGTTGTTTTCCTTCAGCAATGAAAGTGTAATTATTATCTTTTAAAATCCGATATGAATAAAAAATATTAGATAATTTCTATAGTGTGAAAAAGAATTTAAAAAAGGAAATGTTTTTTTTATTAAGAATGTAGAGCTAAAAATAAAATAAAAATAATTGCATATGAATTTTAAAACATTATTATTTTTTAAATTATTATAAAAATTAGGTAAAGTAAGAAAGAAAGAAAGTGGAATAATTATATTTTTGTAATTAGTTGTCTGCAAATACTTCTTTTAGCGCGTTACAAGTGTTTCGAAGAAAACTACAGAAAACTGTGATTTGCTAGGACAATGAGCTAGATCTGGGATCAAACAGAACGCTTCACATTTATCAGCTTAAAGTTTGTCAGATATTTCTTTTTCAATTATACTACTTCATATAATACATCCGATTTCTTCATGTAATCATTTTATAAATTATTTAATTTACAAACAACATCATCATAAGGTTTTTAAAATAATTAAAACTATAAAATGTTTATCCAAATGTAAATCCACTTTTTTTTTTTTTTTTTTTTTTTTTTTAAGCGATAATTTGAAATTTTTAAATAATTAATGTTTGATGATATATTTTATTTCTTTGATTCTGATATATTTCTAATATTTTCATTAAAAAATACATAATAATTAAAAAAGTATTTTTTAAGTAATTATTTGATATTCAAGCTTTACATAAAAATTTATTTGATCTAAACTACAATTCTGAGTTAAAATTAAACCAACCATTAAACACTATCAATACAATAATTTCTTAAATGCATATATTTTTACCAAAAACATATGGCAATAGAGTCCTTCGGGTTTTTGCCCATGGAAAATTTTCACCATAGGTCTATGGCAAAAGTGAACCATAGGCATATGGGAAAAATTATACCATAAGCAAAACCCAATAAGCCTGCTCTACGTTTTTTTTTTTTTTTTTTTTTTTTTTTTACGGCAAAATTCTGGCATAAACAAATTTTCCTAAAATGAAATATATTATTATTATTATTATTATTATTTTTTTTTTTTTTAAATCGTTATTTAAGTTTTTGATTGTGAATGTTGATAATTTCTAGTGCAATAAATGGATATATTTGTCATAATAATAATAATAATAATAAATAATACAAATAAGTAAATAATTATATCTTTAAAGGTCAAGAAAGAATATATGTATATATATATATATATATATATATATATATCTTTTTTGAAATAATAATAATAATAAATAAATAAAATAAAAGTTCATTTCAGCTAATTTGGAGTAGAAGGCTGATTCCAAATTATCTGAAATGAACTTTCAAGGTTGATGAATAAATTTCTAAATTAGAATAAAAGTGTTATAAAACGTACATTTTCTGATAATTTGAATATCAAATAATCATATATACGCGTATAAATATATTATGTATAGTTTAATAAAAATATTTTAGTCCTTAGAAATTAGTAACTCCTTAATAATTTCTACGGACTTAAATATTTTTATTAAAGAATACATAATAATTAAAAATGTGTATACTTTTTAAATAATTATCTGATATCGAAATTATGCTCAATGATTTATTTGATCTAAAACCCAACTCAAAAAATAAAATTAATCCAACCCAATAATTATATCTTAAAAATTTGAAAGTTCAAACTTTTCTTACTAGATGACAGTACTGAAGAAAAGAAAAATTGTGACATAATATTTAGAAACTACTTTAGCATTTTAACCTTTATCATCCATTTTGGAAAATCCGTAGTAATTATCTTACCTTTTGACAGCCTTTCTAAAAAACTTTAAAAACTACCTTAGATTTTATCAAATAGGAACCCTTTTACAAGCATTTTCTCAAGTTTGCGAGCCTTTTTGCTAAAACCTTTTTAACAGCCTTTCAGATTTTTCATCCATAGGGTTAAAAAAATAAAAAGATAAAAATTCTTAAATTAATATCTGGATACATTTAAAAACTTTAAATTACTGTCTGCGCATATTTAATGACTTATATTATGTCAGAAAATTTGTAATAATTAAATATACTTTTAAACTTACAATATGAATAGGATGTTTAATTTATTCTTACAGAATGTAAGTGTAAAAAAAGTCAGTGTAAAAAAATATTATATATAAAAAAAAAAAAAAAATCGATTAAGAGACAAAATTTTAATAATTTATATGGTGTTAACTTTCATTTACACGTTTATTGCCAAGCTCAAAATTGGAATTTCGTGTGGTGGCCAAATTGTTTAATTTTTGTATTTAGTCTTTATTGTGCTCAAAGTAAGTGAATATATTATTTATATACTTATATTATTATGTACATAGGATTTATGTACTCTCAATATCTCTCTCTCAAAATAAGTTAATATATTACTTATATAATTTTATTATTATGTACCTAGGATTTATGTACTCTAAATATAAATCACGCGATATCGCGTGATCGTCCATATGGAGAGAACTCGCATCACGTGATAGAGCGTGATTGGCGATGAACATGTTAAGAAATGCAAAATAATTAAATGGTATTTTTAAAATTATTGTTTGATATTGAAACTATACATAAAAATTTCTTTGATCTAAACGTGTTATTTGATCTAAAATTAACATTAAACTAACAATTAATTATTATCGAAACATCAATTTCTTTAAAATAAAAATATTCATAAATATTTAGAATTATAAATTGAACTTTTATAATTAATTTAAGTATAAGACATCTTAAATAAATACACTATACATCTGGCTAAAATAACTCCTAAACGAATGTCTACTTTATCAGAATTCTTCCGAGCAAGCACTGGTGGTCGAGCGGATAAGGAAGTGGTTACCAGAGCGAAAGTTAGCGGATTCTATCCCCGGCTCCGGACAGGATAGGCGATAAATATATCATGAAAGTTCAGCAGTTGCAGATTCCTTCAACAGATGGCAGCACTGATGTGTATGATAATATTTTACCGTAAACATATGGCATATTTCCTTTGCCTATAGGAAATTTTTACCGTAATCTTATGGTAAACATTTGCCACAAAATTGTTTTAAGATTTTACCATAAACGTATGGCAATAGAGTGCCACGGCCTATGGGATTTTGCCTATGGGAAATATTCATGGTCTATGTCAAAAGTGCACCATAGACATATGGAAAAAATTATCTCATACGTAAAACAACATAACCAATGGCAAATTTTCCCAAAGGAGATTTATATAAAAGACTTATATATTTATTTAATATTTCTAAATTGAATTACATCAGGTTTGTTCAGTAAAATATATATTCAAGCAACATTTCTTATGGTTATATATACATACAGATTTGAAATATTTAAATTGCATTTTTTCATAAACTCACGATCTTGAAATAGCTAAAACTTCTACACATACATAAGAAAATATTTACTAATATTTTTTTGGATGTTTAATAGAACGTAATTAAAAGAATTAAAGATGGATTTTGAAATTTATTTGTTAAGTTTTGAGAAAAAAAAAAAAAAAAAAAAAAAAGTACATTTCTATGTAAAAAATTGATAAGAAAACATTATTTTTATTAATTTCTTGTCTAAATACAATTTTAATCAGACAGAAGTGTATTTTTATATTCAAAAGTCGTGTATTTCTCATTTTCTCTTTCATAGGCAAATAAATGTTAAATGATATCAAAATTTAAATTTCAAAAACGTATTTCTTTTCTTTTCTTTCTTTTTTTTTCCCATGAATCATGTACTAGAGAACACCAATGATTTTTTTAACATTACAGCCTATGGGCAGAATTTCGTCTAAACGCATTTTAACATGGTTACACTACGTACAACAAAATGAAATCAACATACATTATTGAGATGCTTAACCCTTTGCGACGCAAGACAATTCGGATCATTTAAATTATACTGCCACCGGAATTCATGAACTAAATTAAACTAAAATAAATTTTAAATTTTAAGGTTAAAAAACCGGCCTTTTCTGCTATGTTATAAACGTAAGTTTTTGCTAAAAAATTTCCGGGATAGATTTTTGTAGCTGGTAGGTGGTTAAAATATATACCACCACCCCTGAAAGGGTTAAAACCATGTTTTCTATAGAAAATGTGTGCTTAGACTAATCAATTTGTAAACAATACTTAATGGAATTATTTTTAGAGTTTTTGTTTGTTCTGAAAATATTTGGTTCGAGATGGTGGATAAAGTTGATTAAAAGTGTTGAGGTGGATATGTTTGTTGTCTGGACGTGATTATACTGGTACTAATTTTAATTCATTAATATACATCTTTTTTTTTTTTTTTTTTTTTTCATTTGAAATTTTAAACTGGTAACCATTTTGAAAACTAGTTGGCATAGGTGGACTCTGCTCAGTTCCCCATCATATATATACAGTAACCGCCGCTTAATAAAATCACTGGTTAATAAAATCAGCCGCTTAATCTGATCAAATTGCCAGGACCGGAATCAAATCAATGCAAACTACGTTTAAATCCGCCGTTTAATAAAATCAGCATCGCCGGTTAATAAACTCAAAAATATCTTCTCAGCAGCCAAAAAATATCATTTATGAACACTAAAAATCTTTTTTAATTTACATTGTGTTTTTATTTATTTATTTATTTATTTTAAATAGAAAAAGAAATTAAAGCACAACAAACCCTCCGTTATCGCTCATTGTTCAAGATTTTATACTTGCAGCACAGTTACAAATTAAACACGCCCCCGCAACTTATCTCCGCAACAATTTCAAGGAACGTATTTTTCAGAGCACAGTAATAAAATACAAATTTAATTTGAAATGATTTTTTTCTTTTTTTCTAATTATTAGAAGGCAATTTCTAGTTCTTATTTTGAAATTACTATAATTCATGAGGTTTAAACGGAAAGATTTTAAATTTATAAAAACAGCGTAAACTTTTGGTAAAGTAATATGATTTTCCTCTAACGAAAGTGCACGGGAACTTACAATGCGTTTAATTTACTTATATCGAAAAAACAATCAGTTAATTATCTACCAAAAATTAATTAATATTGTTTACTAATTATATTATTCGTTACTTTTGAAGTTTTTTTCGAAATTCAGGGAAGTAATACCTTTTCCTTAAGGGCTGGAACGTTCGCCGGATAAAAAAAATCAGCCGCTTAATAAAATCACTTTGTCTCAGAACGAATGTGATTTTAATAAGCGGCGGGAACTGTATCATAAACTTGTAGAACAGGACATTCTCTTAACATAGTTATCACGTTAAGAGAAATGAGTTTGAAAAAACGCTTGACACAATGACAGAATGAAATCCCCGCCTAATTGGCTATCCACCGTTCACTTCGATATATTTATCTTATTCTAATCTATTAAATTATTTTATTAGAGTAAATTTCGTAGTTTAGTTTTCATGCTACTCTTTCCAATTCAACAATCCTCAAAATGCATATTTATATGGAAAGTTTTCAATTTTGTTATGTTGATAAAATCTTAAATAACGAATAACTTACGAAATTTTCCTATTAGAATACTTGTAATCAGTCATGTTCGTACAAGTATCATAAATGTTATTTTGAAGTTGTCTGATGTATTTATGATCCTAAAAATGGCCGTTTATGATTAATTTTGCATTCTTCTGCCACTTTAAGAAGATCATAAATTCCAAATAACTTACGAATTTCTTAAATTAGAAAATTCATACTCTATGGTATTCATATCAGTATCCTAAATAATATTTCAAAAGTGTTCTGTTACCTTTACGATAAAAATATCCCTCAAGATTGACGCTTGTGTGAAATTTTGACCTATTCTGCCATATTAAGAAATTCGTAAATTTCTAATAACTTACGAAATTTTTATATTGGAAAATTCATAGTCAGTGATATTCATGTCAGTATCCTAAACAATATTTCAAAAGTAGTCCGACATCTTTACGATGAAAATATCTCTCAAAATTGACGTTTATGTGAAATTTTGTCCTATTCAGCCATGTTAAGAAATTCGTAAATTTCCAATAACTTGCGAAATTTTCAAAGTAGCATATTTATAGTTACTGATGTTCATTCCGGCATCAAAACTGATATTTTAAAACTGGTCTGACATTTTTACAGTAAAAAGCTTCCATTTAATGCACGTTTAGGTGAATTTTTGTCCTATTCTCCCATGTTAAGAAAATCGTAAATTTCTAACAACTTACGAAGTTTTTTAATTCGAATGTTCTAAATGAATAGGGTTCTTTCCAGTATAGAAAGTAATATCTTAAAACTGGTCTGACCTCTCTGCGATCATTTGTTCCTGAGATATCGTGTAAACGGACTGACACACTAACAGACACCATACAAATTTTGTCATTTTCGGATTCCTCACACCTGAAAAAGTGTAAAAAAGGCAAAAAACCGAGGTCGAAAATTTTCACGATTAACTACGTTCCTCCATACCTATAGTATGATGGGGAACTAAAAGATAGTAGTTTTAGGCTGTTGTTGCAACAAGCTGATTAATGTAGTTGGTTAAGACTCTAAGGTAGATCACAGATTATTATACAGGTAGGACACTCCCGTATATTCTTCGGTAACCAAAATTTGACTGCAACGACCCTGTTGTCAACGGCTGCAAGTTTCTCGAGCTCTCCAGCTTACGCAATCGCTCGTCTTATTTTTATTGTATCTATGTTCATATCGTAATATTAGTGCAACGTTAAACCCAACATCCAACCAACTAACCATTGTATTGATGTTTACCATGTTTGGCAACTTTGTTATTGTTTACGAACTTGATTGTCGAAAACAGTTTATTTTAAGAAGCAAGCACTAAATATTAAGCAAATAAACTTTTTTTTCATTTTAGAGCATTTTGTATTATTTAAACCAAGCAATGTCAAATATTTAAGATTTCATACCATACTGCTATTTCAGCGTTACAGTTTGTTATATTATAATTTGTACACTTGAACACGAATGTGTTTGACAAAATTTATTTTCAAACATAATAAAAATTAGTTTTATTTCTTAGAAAATAGCAGTGAATGTTATGATTCTGTGAATTTAAAAGTAGCAGAAAAAGTGAAGAAAAGAAAACTGCACATACGTTTTCGTTTGGCAACTTTATTATTGTTTACAAACTTGATTGTCAAAAGCAATTTTTTTTAAGAAGCAAGTGCTAAATATTAAGAAAATAAACTTTGAAAATATACATAAAATAAAAACATTTTTTCATTTTAAAGCATTTTGTATTATTTAAACCAAGCAACGTTAAATATTTAATGATTTCATACTGCTATTTCAGAATTACAGTTTGTAATTTTAATTTGTACTTGAATATGAATATGTTTGACAAAGCATATTTTTAAACATTATAAAAATTAATTTTCATTTCTTAGAAGAATAGCTGTGAATGTTTTGAGGATAATTTTGTGAATTCAAAAGCAATAGAAAGTGAAGAAAATGAAAACTTCCCATACTAACCTGCTACTAACTACTCGCGAAATAGAAAAACAATTTTCGATCAAAGATGCTATTCATGTAGACTTAGCACATGTAGTTCCCCTCTGTTGACACTAGTGGTGCTACTATATTTCCGGTTCGCGTTTTAGTTTCACTGTCCTATCTGTATGATAATCTGTGATATAGATATACGTCGCATTTTAAGCTGCTGTTATATACGGGAAAAAAAAATCCATTACGTTTTACTTAATTCAACATGTTTATGAACAGATTAAAATTTTAAGCTAACCCGGTTTTAAATGTGTTTTTACTCGAATTTGAGATCCACTACTGAGAAATAAAATGGCGGAACAAATTGTCCAAGAAAGCCATTGAAGATATTTTTTCAAGAAGTCTACTGTTCAACTTTATTTCTGCTTAATTTAAAATTTTGAAAATTATTGCGGTGACACATTTTCAGTTAGCTGTATCATTTACAGTGAGCGCGTGATTTCGTATGGCCGCCAATTTGGTACTGAAACAAAACAATTGATCCAGTTCACTAATAAAGTAGGTTGAGACTCTGACATGGACTATATCAAATTTTAAACAAATTCTTCCTTAAATATGTTTTTTTTTTCCTGAAATTTTCGAGTGGCTGTCATTTGGAAATAAGTGATCAATCAATATAGTTAACGAACTCATTCAGGATATTTGTGAGATAAGTCCACTCTCCAACTGTGATTTGAAATGGATGAGTATTTAAGAAATTATAGCGATGGCAGATTTTCAATTGATCGTGTGATTTCCAATGGACAACATTTTGGAAGAAGATTGCGGATGAAATTAATAAAGATAATTGAGAACTTCCTATATGTATGTATATACGGAATTTTAAGCAAATGAATTCATAAAAAATGATTTGAATCTGAAATTTTACAGTGGCAGATCAGCTTACGAAATTTAAGATATTTGTAAGGTAACTCCACTATACAAATTTATTCGAATTGACTATTTTGGAAGTTATCATGATAACAAAATTTAAAGTGGGCACTGTTTTGAAACAAGATGCAAGATCAAATTCACTAACGTATTCCTGCATTGTACTTTTACGATAAGTCCACGGTCCAAATTTGGTGCGAACTGGTTAAAAGTTTCAAGTCATCCCGATAGCAAATTCTGAAGTGGCTGGAGATTTCAAGTGGCTCTGTAATTCAAAATTGGCGTCATCTTCAATGAATATTGTGGTACCAAATCGATTAATAAACTTTATTAACATGGTCTATGTATGTACAGTCGGTAACAAAAGTCTCCGAACACTAGCAAAAATTCTTATGTACAAAAAAAAAAAAAAAAAAAAAAAAAAGTACACTTAATACAGTTTTGTTAAATAAATCCTTGTCGAACACTGTTCTTAGTCAGTCTAAAAACAGGATTTGCCAAGGATTTATTTAAAAAAAACTGTATTAAGTGTACTTTTTTTACATAGGAATTTTTGCTAGTGTTCGGAGACTTTTATTACCAACTGTATATATGTCACGGATATTTACCTTATGACACACTATCTATGCTGAAAAGGAATTCTACGCAATAATGAGTCCAGTTATTCGACATAGTCGTTTATTGAGACTCTTGCAGACATTACATTTTATTCAAGTCATTCTGTCTAAGCACGCTGAACATTTCGACCTCGGCCCAGTACGGATGAAGCAGGTGAAGTGCTAATTGACGCACCTGGGGTAAAATTTAACGTAAATTCGTTAAGAAAAGCAACACACAAAAAGGGCCCTATTCTCCTGTGTTTAAACTAATAGCGCTTTTTTTTCCTGCGAACCCATTTTCTTCCTACGCTTTCTTATTGGTTATTTTAGCTTCTCCTACACTTTCTTATTGGCTATTAACTTAATGATCGACATTTTACCTAAGTCCCGGGAATCCAGGGTTAATTAATCTGCATTGTTTTACCGCCAAAACTGCAAGACTGCGTAATACTAATCAATTTTTGTTCTCAAAACTTTAATTTTCTGATTCCCGCGAAATGACGTGCTTTGCCGTGAAGCTAACTTTACAGACGGTAACAAAAGTCTCCGAACACTAGCAAAAATTCCTATATATAAAAAAAAGTACACTTTATGCAGTTTTGTTAAATAAATCCTTGTCGAATCCTGTTTTTAGATAAAACCCGAAAAAATAATCAAAATAAAAAACGGTTTGCAGGTTTAGCATCGATAAGTCACGGGATTTTTTTTAAGATAAGAAAAAAAAATAGTTCAAAAAACAGCCGATACAGTTTCTTAGATAAGTGAAAGAAAAGACATGTTAATAAAAAAATAATGTTACCAAATCATTCATTATAGCAATATATGTTCCACATGTCCACCAACACAGGTGATAACACATTGCAGACGGGTGTCACATATCCAGCAACTGCAGAGTACAGCATGTCCGCAGTATACATGACAGCTCTCGGCGGATTGCATTTTACATTTCCGACAGGTTGGATGGACAGGATCGATAAACCCGGGATTTAAAATATTTCCATAGCCAAAAGTATTCATATTCGCCTGTCTCATTTGCATATTTCCAACTAAGTCGTTCATATCAACGCCATCTGTTGGCTGTTTTTTGAATTATTATTTATTCTTATCTTAAAAAAACTCCGTGACCTATCAATGCTAAACCTGCAAACCGTTTTTTATTTCGGTTATTTTTTCGGGTTTTATGAATTTTTAAAGTATTTACGGACTTTTTGCCCACCCTGTATAATTTTAAGCAAATCCTATCTTAAATACGTTTCTTATAATGTGACAATTTCAAGTGGCTGTCAATTAGAAACAAATAACAGAGCAAATGGGTGAGCGAATCTATCCAACACATTTGTAATATAATTCTACTGTCCATCTTTCATTCGAATCGGTTTAGTTTTTTGGAAGTTATCGTAATAACAATTATTCCATTATGTGTATATATATTTGTAGGTAGATAGATGTATAAACAAAGTGTTTGTAATAGGTCGATTTTTTAAGAAATCAACTTAATAAAACTTGAAAGGACCCTCCCTACGAATTAAAAATTTTATTTTAATCAAAATTGTAGAAAAAAGACAAAGCAATGCTATAAAAAGAAATGAATTCAATAGTCATGCACATACTTTAATTCAAGTTTTTAAAAAGTATATTCGTTCAAATTAGAAGAGAATAATCTTTCTGTTCGTATCTCATACAGTTGTCTAGGTCTACAGTCGGTAACAAAAGTGTCCGAACGTTAGTAAAAATTCCTACGTAAAAAAAAGTACACTTCGTACGGTTTTCTTAAATAAATCCTTATCGAATCCTGTTCTTACACTGACTAAGAACAGGATTCGACAAGGATTTATTTAACAAAACCGTACGAAGTGTACTTTTATTACATAGGAATTTTTGTTAGTGTTCGGCACTTTTGTTACCGACTGTACTATTTAAAACGTGCACAGTAAATATTTGTAAATTATTGAAAAATTAATAATAATAAATGAATAAATAACATAAAATACACCGAAAATCAAAATATTTCTCGTGGGAAAAAAATCAAAAGACTTATAAAAATCTTTTCATTTACGAGATTATTTCCAGGTATTTGATCCAAAAATATCTTTTAAAATTTTCACATAGTACCATTTAAATTATATATATATATATATATATATATATATATATATATATATATAATGAGGATTTCATTTGGAACATGTAATGATGCGATAAAAATCAACATTATATATTTTCTACTAAGGTTTTATTTATATCACCGAAAAAAATAATAATATAAGATTTCCTTTTATAAACGAACTTGAATGAATTTCTTCAATGCTTATTGAAAATAAAAACTTTTGCATATTTAAAAAAAGAAAATGTACTTGCGTATGAAAAGACAAATGCAGTAACAAGCTTTTTGCAACGAGATTATGTCTCATTTGTAGAATTATTTGAAACATGCTCTGAAATTTCTTTAGAATCACTAGAAAAAAGAAACGCATCTTTTCGTGATTTATTTATGAAATCAAATATGCAAAACACATTTTTCAAAAAAAGCTTCCGGCAAATACATTATTTTTAAAGGGTAAATATTTACAGGAGTCACGATTGAAAGTAGTGAACTAAAAAATAATGAAGAATAATGAGCTAAATTTGGATATTCAAAAGATACAAACTCTGAATTTTAAATTAGAGAAATTCGAAATGTTTTGAATTTAATTTATAAAGAATTATTTAATTGAAAAATTGCAGTAGAATTTGAGCTTTTGAAACATATTGAATTCATAAAAAAAAAAAAAAAAATCAAGTTATACGTGAGTATATTCGTATATATATAATCTATATCTATATCATTATATAAAGCGCAAAAAATTGTTTGTTTGTGTAAGGTAATCTCTGAAACTACTGAACCGATTTAAAAACTTCTTTCACTGACCGAAAGCTACAGTATGCCATATTGTTATAGGCTATATTTAATTTTGATAAAATAAATTTTAGTTTAAAATCTGATCATTTTAATTAAAATCCCCATAGAAGCCGTAAGAGAAATGGAAATAATAAAATATTAAAAAAATTAGCTGCTGCCAACATAAAAGAAACATTTACGTATTCATTTCGTTTTTAAAATATCTTGACGTGAAAAGAAAAGAAATATATTTGCACGTGCATTAAATTGAAATTCATATAAAGCTTTTTTAATTGTTAAACTTACACGGTAAATCTGACGTCATTATAGAATTAAAAGTGTTTATTTTTCTAATAATTTAATTTGATATGATATGATATAATATCTAAGCATCAATGTTTAAACCACGGAGTCTTTATTACTCCGTGGTTTAAACTGATGTGTGTCTTGTGTAAACGAAATTGGAATTTAAAAATAAATAAATAAATAAAATAAAATAAAATAAGAAATTCTATTTTATAATATTATTTATTTTAATTTATAATTGTTGCCAAAAAGATTTACGAATTAATTTATTTTTAGACATATAATAAAATATATTTTCACGCGAACAATAATATAAAAAGTGAACTGGATTTTTTGTAAAAAAATAATAAAGATCGAGGAAAATTATTTCCCCGTTTTAATCCCCATATTTGGATATAGATATGTATTAGTTATCATGTGCATCCGTTAGATTAAATTGTTTTTGTTGTAAAATTGATAAAATTGGAATTTTAAATTTCAAAACTCTAGAAAAAAAAATGGCAAATTTCCATATTCGATTAAAAACATAAACATTTCATTTCAAAGGATGATATTTACACAATAAACATCCAACTAATAAACTAATTAAAAGGGAGAGGATAAATATTCTATCATAATTTGAAGTCAAATTTGTTTTCAAATGTCTAAATAAAGTATCTGATATAATATACTAATATGTTGCAGCGGAATAGATTTGATATCCGTCATCCTTGGCAGAAAAAAAAAAAAAATATCGCCAAATTATCTGGCGAATATAATTTGAAAATTCCTTTCAAAAATCATGGTTATTTTAAAAACTTACATTAAGAGTGTAACGAATAATATGAAACAATATTTCGTACAATACATATTACGAAGATATACATCTGGCATGTATATTTTCGTATTACGTTTTTGATCGCCAAATACAAAAAACGCCAAGGGTGACAGTTTTGAAATTTAAAATTAAAATTTTGTCAATTTGACAGCAAAATAACTCAATCTAACGCATGCATACAATAACTAATACATATCTATACCCAAATATGAGGATTAAAATCGGGAAATAATTCTTCTAGAAATTTAATAAAAAAAAAAAAAAAAAAAAAAAAAAAAAAATCCAATGAGCGATTAACATGGAAAATCTTTTTCTTGCATCCACGGGCGGTCAGTGATGTCATACTTCGCTTGCGTATTGAGATGTTTAAATTTATTTGGCGACTATTTTTAGCAACTAACAGTTATGGCAAGTAGCTCAATATACATAGCGCATACAGCCATTACTGAAATGTAAATAGCATTTAATTATTTGAGTTACATTATGTTGACTGGAAACCTATTTAATATACCTATGCTCTATAGCTATACTAATATAAAAAAAAGAAAGGTTTATATGCATATGTAGAGAACGATCGCTAGAACTAAAAAGCCGATTGCTTTTTTTTTTTTTTTTTTTCTTTCAATAATCAAAAGTTACACTGTCTCTCTCTAAGTGCTAGCAGCTATAATAAATACTGGTAAAATAAATTTTTAATTAAAATTTTCAATATTTTAATTGAAAACAAAGCATAGATTTGATATCTATCGTCATTGGCGATTTTTGTATTTGGCGATCGAAAACGTAATACGAAAATCTGTATATTATCGTAGTAAATACGAGATGTATGTGTTTACTTCAATTACCCTACTACCGTAGGTAGTGGAAGTATTGTATAGGTTTTGGCAATTGGTCAGTGTGTGTGTATATGTGCACGTGTGTGTGTAATCTTCTGGCTGTCATATCGCCAAAACTAATAAAAATAGAACTACTAAACTTCACAAGTGATTCAGGTCTGGTGTACAGATAAATTTTCCAAATTTTCGTGAAAATTGAAAAACCAGAATTGGGTCATCGAAAACCAGAAATGGGACCCTAAGCCCATATTCAAAAACACCTCTAATGATTTTCTTCAAAGTTGCTATATAAATAATATATTAGATGCCCTTTCGATTGAAAAGTTGCTTAGTTCAGGAAAATTGATAGGCGTCCTCTATAAACAGCTCAATTTCAGACTTCACAAGTGCGTTCCTTTAAAAACGCCTGTACGGATTTTTTTCAAACTCGCCATGTTAACTTCCTGTTAAATATCCTTTTGTATGTAATTATTGTTTTTAGGTCAATAATTGAGTATGTTAAGTTTTGGTAAAAGTTGGTATCTCAAAAACGGCTCTAACGTATTCTTGAAAATTTTTTCTTTAATCCAATTTAGATAACCTTTCTCAAGTATTACGTGCTTATTACAGGAATATTAACGGTCATCCTGATTAGGTAGTTCAGTTTTAGATCTCGGAAATTCGTGTTTAAAAAAATAACTATCTATTTTTTTCCCCTTATTTTTTAACTCGCTATGCAAACTCTGTTGTATGTGTCTTTATACGTGTATCAAGTTTCTCTTAGTCGAAAATCTCAAAAACTGCAAGTAATATCTCCAAAAAATTGTATATATTACGTGTAATAGTGGGTAATGGAAGTCGTGTGGTTGTTTCACATCAGATTCTGTAATAGTATATATTGTACGAATATTGTTTCATATTATTGATTTCTCCTTTAATATACATTATTAAAATAATAATCAATTATGGAAAAAATTAAATATATTTGCGAAATGAAAAAATAAATAATAATTAAAGCTATTATGACGTCAATTTTATCAAAAACATTTTCATGTCATTGGTTTATTTTTCAATATTTTTTATTCATGAGTAAAGAAATGTTTCTTTTTATGAAATAAATAAATAAATAAATAAATAGCATTAAGTAAAAATTGCCAACATTTAACAACTAATTAAAAAAAAATAATTGTAAAATTATATTTTGACTTTCCAGTTAATAATATTGCCTGACTATAACATATAAACTGATATATTTCTTGATTTTTTACATATCAATCCATCTTTAACTAAAATTTGTTCATCAGTGCGAAGCCGGACGGGTCAGCTAGTCATTATATAAAGCGCAAAAAATTGTTTGTTTGTGGAGGGTAATCTCTGAAACTACTGATCCGATTTAAAAACTTCTTTCACTGACCGAAAGCTACAGTATGCCATATTGTTATAGGCTATATTTAATTTTGATAAAATAAATTTTAGTTTAAAATCTGAGCATTTTAATTAAAATCCCCATAGAAGCCGTAATAGAAATGGAAATAATGAAATATTAAAAAAATTAGCTGCTGCCAACATAAAAGAAACATTTACATATTCATTTCGTTTTTAAAATATCTTGACGTGAAAAGAAAAGAAATATATTTGCACGTGCATTAAATTGAAATTCATATAAAGCTTTTTTAATTGTTAAACTTACACGTTAAATCTGACGTCATTATAGAATTAAAAGTGTTTATTTTTCTAATAATTTAATTTGAAACGAAATTGGAATTTAAAAATAAATAAATAAATAAAATAAAATAAAATAAGAAATTCTATTTTATAATATTATTTATTTTAATTTATAATTGTTGCCAAAAAGATTTACGAATTAATTTATTTTTAGACATATAATAAAATATATTTTCACGCGAACAATAATATAAAAAGTGAACTGGATTTTTTGTAAAAAAAAATAAAGATCGAGGAAAATTATTTCCCCATTTTAATCCCCATATTTGGATATAGATATGTATTAGTTATCATGTGCATCCGTTAGATTAAATTGTTTTTGTTGTAAAATTGATAAAATTGGAATTTTAAATTTCAAAACTCTAGAAAAAAAAATGGCAAATTTCCATATTCGATTGAAAACATAAACATTTCATTTCAAAGGATAATATTTACACAATAAACATCCAACTAATAAACTAATTAAAAGGGAAAGGATAAATATTCTATCATAATTTGAAGTCAAATTTGTTTTCAAATGTCTAAATAAAGTATCTGATATAACATACTAATATGTTGCAGCGGAATAGATTTGATATCCGTCATCCTTGGCAGAAAAAAAAAATATCGCCAAATTATCTGGCGAATATAATTTAATTCCTTTAAAAAATCATGGTTATTTTAAAAACTTACATTAAGAGTGTAACGAATAATATGAAACAATATTTCGTACAATACATATTACGAAAATATACATCTGGCATGTATATTTTCGTATTACGTTTTTGATCGCCAAATACAAAAAACGCCAAGGGTGACAGTTTTGAAATTTAAAATTAAAATTTTGTCAATTTGACAGCAAAATAACTCAATCTAACGCATACATACAATAACTAATACATATCTATACCCAAATATGAGGATTAAAATCGGGAAATAATTCTTCTAGAATTTTAATTAAAAAAAAAAAAAAATTTAATGAGCGATTAACATGGAAAATCTTTTTCTTGCATCCACGGGCGGTCAGTGATGTCATACTTCGCTTGCGTATTGAGATGTTTAAATTTATTTGGCGACTATTTTTAGCAACTAACAGTTATGGCAAGTAGCTCAATATACATAGCGCATGCAGCCATTACTGAAATGTAAATAGCATTTAATTATTTGAGTTACATTATGTTGACTGGAAACCTATTTAATATACCTATGCTCTATAGCTATACTAATATAAAAAAAAGAAAGGTTTATATGCATATGTAGAGAACGATCGCTAGAACTAAAAAGCCGATTGCTTTTTTTTTTTTTTTTCTTTCAATAATCAAAAGTTACACTGTCTCTCTCTAAGTGCTAGAAGCTATAATAAATTTTGGTAAAATAAATTTTTAATTAAAATTTTCAATATTTTAATTGAAAACAAAGCATAGATTTGATATCTATCGTCATTGGCGATTTTTGTATTTGGCGATCGAAAACGTAATACGAAAATCTGTATATTATCGTAGTAAATACGAGATGTATGTGTTTACTTCAATTACCCTACTACCGTAGGTAGTGGAAGTATTGTATAGGTTTTGGCAATTGGTCAGTGTGTGTGTATATGTGCACGTGTGTGTGTAATCTTCTGGCTGTCATATCTCCAAAACTAATAAAAATAGAACTGCTAAACTTCACAAGTGATTCAGGTCTGGTGTACAGATAAATTTTCCAAATTTTCGTGAAAATTGAAAAACCGGAATTGGGTCATCGAAAACCAGAAATGGGACCCTAAGCCCATATTCAAAAACACCTCTAATGATTTTCTTCAAAGTTGCTATATAAATAATATATTAGATGCCCTTTCGATTGAAAAGTTGCTTAGTTCAGGAAAATTGATAGGCGTCCTCTATAAACAGCTCAATTTCAGACTTCGCAAGTGCGTTCCTTTAAAAACGCCTGTACGGATTTTTTTCAAACTCGCCATGTTATCTTCCTATTAAATATCCTTTTGTATGTAATTATTGTTTTTAGGTCAATAATTGAGTATGTTAAGTTTTGGTAAAAGTTGGTATCTCAAAAACGGCTCTAACGTATTCTTGAAAATTTTTTCTTTAATCCAATTTAGATAACCTTTCTCAAGTATTACGTGCTTATTACAGGAATATTAACGGTCATCCTGATTAGGTAGTTCAGTTTTAGATCTCGGAAATTCGTGTTTAAAAAAATAACTATCTATTTTTTTTCCCCTTATTTTTTAACTCGCTATGGAAACTCTGTTGTATGTGTCTTTATACGTGTATCAAGTTTCTCTTAGTCGAAAATCTCAAAAAATGCAAGTAATATCTCCAAAAAATTGTATATATTACGTGTAATAGTGGGTAATGGAAGTCGTGTGGTTGTTTCACACCAGATTCTGTAATAGTATATATTGTGCGAATATTGTTTCATATTATTGATTTCTCCTTTAATATACATTATTAAAATAATAATCAATTATGGAAAAAATTAAATATATTTGCGAAATGAAAAAATAAATAATAATTAAAGCTATTATGACGTCAATTTTATCAAAAACATTTTCATGTCATAAGTTTATTTTTCAATATTTTTTATTCATGAGTAAAGAAATGTTTCTTTTTATGAAATAAATAAATAAATAGCATTAAGTAAAAATTGCCAACATTTAACAACTAATTAAAAAAAATAATTGTAAAATTATATTTTGACTTTCCAGTTAATAATATTGCCTGACTATAACATATAAACTGATATATTTCTTGATTTTTTACATATCAATCCATCTTTAACTAAAATTTGTTCATCAGTGCGAAGCCGGACGGGTCAGCTAGTATATATATAAAATTGTTTATTTAGAGCTTTTTGTAGGCAATTTCGTTTTGACTTTATGCTTCTGTGTGTATTTTTTTTTTTTTTAATTTTTTTAATGTACAAATATCATTTCAGTGAATGAGAAAAATTTCTAAATTGCTTTCGGACAAAAAATTAATTGATTGTAAATGCATAACTATATATTAAGGATTTTTATCGCCGTTTTATTCATAAAACTAAATAGTTGATTTTTTTTTTTTTTTTTTTTTTTTTTTTTTTTGAGGTATTGACACATTTTACCCATCTGTGCTTTGTACGACGGAATAAAATTTCATTAGTGTAAATAACATCAACATTAATTAATTAAATAATTAAAAATAAATAATAACAATAATTTTTATACCTTGATTTTTAATTTAAAACCTTATGACGTATCATGTGTCTGGAACCGTAAAATCTACAAAGAAAACAACAAATTTTTCTTCATTCATAAAAATTTAGCTCATTCAAATTATTTAACCTTTCTATTAGGTAGATTTCATACACACACAAAAAAAAAAAAAAAAAAAAAAATTGTTCATTAGCTACTTTATTTTATAACACTTTAAAGTCGAAGGAGTTATGATTTTGTTTCTCTTGTCTGTTACAGCCGGTATTTGCAAATCGATTTGAATTCCAAAAAATATACGTATTTTGCTTTCTTTTAATACATCATACTGCAGTCGGTAACAAAAGTGTCTGAATACTAGCAAAAATTCCTACGTAAAAAAAGTACACTTCATACGGTTTTGTAAAATATATCCTTATCGAATCATGTTCTTACACTCACTAAGAACAGGATTCGACAAGAATTTATTTAACAAAACAGTATGAAGTGTACGTTTTTTACATAGGAATTTTTGCTAGTGTTCGGGCACCTTTGTTACCGACTGTACTACCAATTGAGCATTTCCAATTCGTTTATAAAAATATTAAAATTTTTCGGTTATAACGAATATGTTGCAGCTCTTAAACAGTAATTGTTACACATGTGGCTTACTTACCGTTTCCTCAATTCAAATAAAATTGATATACAGAGTTTCCGAAATGCGTAATATCGCGAACTAATATCGTGATAATCGTGATAAAATTGTCAATGAAAAATCTGATTCCACTTTGCTGTCTACAGCCTGGAAAAATTTGTTTCATTCAATTAAATAATTTCCTTTATTATGCTTATAACATCCGATTAGTTATAATTAAATAATTCTAATTAAAATTAAAAAAAAAAAAATAATAATAAATGGATAAATTTTATTAAATTTACTTATTAGTTTAATATTATTGAAAAAAAAAAAAAAATTAATTGTTTACTCCTTTCCTCCCTCCTCATTTTGTAGTGTGTGTGTACGTGTGTTCCTCTCTGATTTGTCCTGCCCTGCATGTTGCTTCCTATTGGTTGTTTGTGTTGCTCCTCCCCCTCTGGATTCTGTCCTGCTCCCAGTCTTGCTTTTGCCTCCAAGACAGTTGCACGTGTTTGCACCTGATGAAGAAAGGCTACGTCCTTTCGAAACCGGTTGTGCTGATTTAAAATTTATGGTGTGTGAAGAAGTTTTAATTTCTTGCTATAATCTTGGCGGTCATTTTATTCACCCATTCTGATGCAGGGCCCTTGGAAGTTTTCATCTAAATCTATACGTACTTCTAAACATACATGTTAGTGTAGATGTGCCCCATATTAAAAGAAAATAATATTCAGTCAAAAATTCTTTATTTAAGAAAATTGAAAAATTCAAGTTAACTGTGTAATAGTTGGAACAGACAGTCGCATAGGAAAAGAAAAAAGGACTGTTGCAGACTATGCAGTAACCCATACCATACGTTTACTTTATAGCTTTTTCTTGCTTGTTCCATTGTGACATGAAGATTTTCTAATCCCTATATTCAAGTATTTTGTTGATTAACAATACCTGATTGGTAAATATTTGTCTCATCTGAAAGCAGTACGCGTATAGAAACTTCTACCATCCTCCATTCTAATAACTTTACATTTACGAGGCATATAATCAGGTTTTAACTCACCTAAAAATTTAAATTCGTGTGCATAAAGTCGTAATCTATCTTTTAATTAGAACATTATGCACAGTCGATGTAAATATTTAAAATAGCTAAGCTGCGTCGCAAATCGATGTACCAGGACCACAACGAAGATTTTATCGATGCGGTTAATGTCATAGAGTCTGTCTTCACGTTCACAAACTTTTTTTTTCTTTTTCTTTTTCCAATTCGGTAGAGTGCCGAGCTCGTAATTCTAGGATTGCTGGTTTAATGTTGGAATCGGCGGAAAACTGCCGTGTGCGATGATAGTGGCTAATGAATGAAAAATCCGTTTAGCGCAATGTCTTCAATGTTCTGTACAAATGATACCTTTGGGAACTATCGAAGCGGTGTAGCTTTACTTTCCGCAGAGAATCAAAATTATTATAGTACGTTACCTCAGAGGGATTCCCCACCGTGGCCAATTTCCACTTGCTTAGCTATTAGTGCCAAGTTATAACCCACTCCACTTCTTCAAACTTTTAGAAAATTTTCGAATGTTCCCATTTTTTTTAAATTTCAATCGAGAAAATTTTAAATTCGAAATAAATTCTGAGTAATGTGAGTTATACATAATACACATTAATTTTTGCTTCTTTTCAAATTTCTGTAAATAATTATTAAACATATATTTTGTGTTTCTTTTCACATTTTTTTTCTAAATTACAAAGCCGTGTTGTTTCCAATGTCCACATCCATGCTAGATGAAATCCATGATATTATTCACTTTCAGAATGGCAATAACCGGCAGTAGCTGTTCAAAGAGGTCTTGCTTTATGAAACCTAAGCAATGGAGCATATGATCCGGAGAAGCCTGGCAAGCTTTATCTCCACTGCAGACACTCAAAGTTCTAAGACGTTTACTATGGAAAAGCGTTGCGTTGCAGAAGTTTGTTTCGGTTTGTTACACCGGAGGGTCAGGGAACCACCCGTGCGTTTACCCTGATACTAAAGGCCGGTTTCCACTGGAAGTTCAAAACCAAGGTTCAAAAAGTCATTAATCACGCTTCCGACACAAAGAGCCAAATGTCTTGTCATCAGTTGTAGCCCTTTTTTATCAGATTGCGCAGTTACTTCAAGGAAAGCATGCAAAATTGACAAAGATATCTGCCTCTGTCCCCTCAATTATCGCAGCTGGGGGTTAGGACCAGGCTTTTTCCCCTTCGAAGCAACCTCGTTGAACCAGGTCCAACGGCTTGACCACATCAAACGATTCTGAATAGCGCAGCTGGAAACATTTTGAACCTACCCTCAGTGGAAACTGCACTTAATGGTGCTCAGGAGGAATTGTGGAACGAAATTTACAAATATTATAACTGGAATACAACTCTAAATAAATCAGGGGAGATAGAAAATCCAAGAATTGATCTGAATGACTTTTCGCCAGGATATAAGCAATCTCATTGCTGGCAATGCCACATGAAAAAGTATCCATTGCAAGGGAATTTTGCTTCTTAAAAAAAAAGTCCTTTCATCTTATAAAAGGTAGCACCCCACATTTTCTCTTTCGTTAAAATCCAGATAACACCTGTATCAGGAAATACAAATATTCTATTGAGACCTGTATCAATAGCAATCAATTCGCTGCGTAAGATGGAACATTCATCAAGATTTCTCAATTTGATTTGGCCGTAATAGTTTTCGGACCTAATATAAATACCACTACCAGAACAAGACCTATCTAAATTTAAAGTGCGTATATCTCCTGGAATTGGTTTATAATATTTTCTTTTACTATTTATTATTATTTTTTTTTCTTTTATTTTTTAGGCATTTAATACTTCATTTTAAATATCAAGAAAAAACTAATAAATGCTATTTGAAATTATTATGACCCAGATCCAGTAGATATATGTGTAGGAATTCTATATTTTGAAAATCGATTAATTCGAAAATGGCAATAAATAACTTAAAATTTCTCTATATGAATGAGGGAAGAAAATTTGTTGAAGCTTTGACACCACAATTTTTATAAGTTTTTTTTTTTTTTTTTTTTTTTTTTTTTTTATAATAGTTTTCTGCAACAGTTTTCTTTTAATCTTGATATATTTAGCTCATTCAAATCATTTAACCTTTCTATATAGGTAGATTTCATACACAAAAAAAAAAAATGTTCATTAGCTACTTTATTTTATAACACTTTAAAGTTGAAGGAGTTATGATTTTGTTCCTCTTGTCTGTTACAGCCGGTATTTGCAAATCGATTTGAATTCCAAAAAATATGCATATTTTGCTTTTTTTTAATACATCATACTGCAGTCGGTAACAAAAGTGTCTGAATACTAGCAAAAATTCCTACGTAAAAAAAGTACACTTCATACGGTTTTGTTAAATATATCCTTATCGAATCATGTTCTTACACTCACTAAGAACAGGATTCGACAAGAATTTATTTAACAAAACAGTATGAAGTGTACGTTTTTTACATAATAATTTTTGCTAGTGTTCGGACACCTTTGTTACCGACTGTACTACCAATTGAGCATTTCCAATTCGTTTATAAAAATATTAAAATTTTTCGGTTATAACGAATATGTTGCAGCTCTTAAACAGTAATTGTTACACATGTGGCTTACTTACCGTTTCCTCAATTCAAATAAAATTGATATACAGAGTTTCCAAAATGCGTAATATCGCGAACTAATATCGTGATAATCGTGATAAAATTGTCAATGAAAAATCTGATTCCACTTTGCTGTCTACAGCCTGGAAAAATTTGTTTAATTCAATTAAATAATTTCCTTTATTATGTTTATAACATCATATTAGTTATAATTAAATAATTCTAATTAAATAATAATAATAATAATAATAAATGGATAAATTTTATTAAATTTACTTATTAGTTTAATATTATTGAAATTAAAAAAAAAAAAAAAATAATAATAATAATTGTTTACTCTTTTCCTCCCTCCTCATTTTGTGGTGTGTGTGTGCGTGTGTTCCTCTCTGATTGGTCCTGCCCTGCATGTTGCTTCCTATTGGTTGTTTGTGTTGCTCCTCCCCCTCTGGATTTTGTCCTGCTCCCAGTCTTGCTTTTGCCTCCAAGGCAGTTGCACGTGTTTGCACCTGATGAAGAAAGGCTACGTCCTTTCGAAACCGGTTGTGCTGATTTAAAATTTATGGTGTGTGAAGAAGTTTTAATTTCTTGCTATCATCTTGGCGGTCATTTTATTCACCTATTCTGATGCAGGGCCCTTGGAAGTTTTCATCTAAATCTATACGTACTTCTAAACATACATGTTAGTGTAGATGTGCCCCATATTAAAAGAAAATAATATTCATTCAAAAATTCTTTATTTAAGAAAATGTGAAAAATTCAAGTTAACTGTGTAATAGTTGCAACAGACAGTCGCATAGGAAAAGAAAAAAGGACTGTTGCAGACTATGCAGTAACCCATACCATACGTTTACTTTATAGCTTTTTCTTGCTTGTTCCATTGTGACATGAAGATTTTCTAATCCCTATATTCAAGTATTTTGCGGATTAACAATACCTGATAGGTAAATATTTGTCTCATCTGAAAGCAGTACGCGTATAGAAACTTCTGCCATCCTCCATTCTAATAACTTTACATTTACGAGGCATATAATAAGGTTTTAACTCACCTAAAAATTTAAATTCGTGTGCATAAAGTCGTAATCTATCTTTTAATTAGAACATTATGCACAGTCGATGTAAATATTTAAAATAGCTAAGCTGCGTCGCAAATCGATGTACCAGGACCACAACGAAGATTTTATCGATGCGGTTAATGTCATAGAGTCTGTCTTCACGTTCACAAACTTTTTTTTACTTTTTCTTTTTTCCAATTTGGTAGAGTGCCGAGCTCGTAATTCTAGGATTGCTGGTTTAATGTTGGAGTCGGCGGAAAACTGCCGTGTGCGATGATAGTGGCTAATGAATGAAAAATCCGTTTAGCGCAATGTCTTCAATGTTCTGTACAAATGATACCTTTGGGAACTATCGAAGCGGTGTAGCTTTACTTTCCGCAGAGAATCAAAATTATTATAGTACGTTACCTCAGAGGGATTCCCCACCGTGGCCAATTTCCACTTGCTTCGCTATTAGTGCCAAGTTATAACGCACTCCACTTCTTCAAACTTTTAGAAAATTTTCGAATGTTCCCAATTTTTTTAAAATTTCAATCGAGAAAATTTTAAATTCGAAATAAATTCTGAGTAATTTGAGTTATACATAATACACATTAATTTTTGCTTCTTTTTAAATTTCTGTAAATAATTATTAAACATATATTTTGTGTTTCTTTTTCACATTTTTTTTCTAAATTACAAAGCCGTGTTGTTTCCAATGTCCACATCCATGCTAGATAAAATCCATGATATTATTCACTTTCAGAAAGTCAATAACCGGCAGTAGCTGTTCAAAGAGGTCTTGCTTTATGAAATCTAAGCAATGGAGCATATGATCCGGAGAAGCCTGGCAAGCTTTATCTCAACTGCAGACACTCAAAGTTCTAAGACGTTTACTATGGAAAAGCGTTGCGTTGCAGAAGTTTGTTTCGGTTTGTTACACCGGACGGTCAGGGAACCACCCGTGCGTTTACCCTGATACTAAAGGCCGGTTTCCACTGGAGGTTCAAAACCAAGGTTCAAAAAGTCATTAATCACGCTTCCGACACAAAGAGCCAAATGTCTTGTGATCAGTTGTAGCCTTTTTTATCAGATTGCGCAGTTACTTCAAAGAAAAGCATGCAAAATTGACAAAGACATTTGCCTCTGGCCCCTCAATTATCGCAGCTGGGGGTTAGGACCAGGCACTTTCCCCTTCGAAGCAACCTCGTTGAACCAGGTCCAACGGCTTTACCACATCAAACGATTCTGAATAGCGCAGCTCGAAACATTTTGAACCTACCTTCAGTGGAAACTGCACTTAATGGTGCACAGGAGGAATTGTGGAACGAACTTTACAAATATTATAACTGGAATACAACTATAAATAAATCAGGGGAGCTAGAAAATCCAAGAATTGATCTGAATAACTTTTCGCCAGGATATCAGCAATCTCATTGCTGGCAATGCCACATGAAAAAGTATCCATTGCAAGGGAATTTTGCTTCTTAAAAAAAAAAGTCCTTTCATCTTATAAAAGGTAGCACCCCACATTTTCTCTTACCCATGCTAATTAGAAAGATGCTAGATGGCAGTCTACTATTCGTTAAAATCCAGATAACACCTGTATCAGGAAATACAAATATTCTATTGAGACCTGTATCAATAGCAATCAATTCGCTGCGTAAGACGGAACATTTTATTTGGCCGTAATAGTTTTCGGACCTAATATAAATACCACTACCAGAACAAGACCTATCTAAATTTAAAATGCGTATATCTCCTGGAATTGGTTTATAATATTTTCTTTTACTATTTATTATTATTATTATTTTTATTTTATTTTTTAGGCATTTAATACTTCATTTTAAATATCAAGAAAAAACTAATAAATGCTATTTGAAATTATTATGACCCAGATCCAGTAGATATATGTGTAGGAATTCTATATTTTGAAAATCGATTAATTCGAAAATGGCAATAAATAACTTAAAATTTCTCTATATGAATGAGGGAAGAAAATTTGTTGAAGCTTTGACACCACAATTTTTATAAGTTTTATATATATATATATATATATATATATATAATAGTTTTCTGCAACAGTTTTCTTTTAACCCTTTCAGGGGCGGTAGCTAGAGGGTCTATCCACCTACTTTAGAAATTTTTCTCTAGGTGTGTAGCGGCTACTTTTTCTATCCACTTTTATGAAAAGTTAATGTGTACTTCTAAAATTGAAATAGAGATGGTAGCACTTCAGTAACTTTAAGCAGGATGTGCCTGTGACTTTTTTAAATGGACAAGTTGCAGGAAATTTTTTTGAAGTTTCTTTTATATATTTTTATGAAAAATATTTTTTTATTCAAAAGTATTTGGTAGTGTAAATATACTGTAATGCACCTTTTAAATACAACAGATTTACATATTATCTTAGATCATTAATTTTAGTTTCATTTTTAGGAGCCTGTTTTAGGTGGATAGACGTTCTAGCCACTGCGCACATATGTCAGGGGAGATACCACAAGACAGGCTCTGCTGGAGAAAAGAATCTCAATTTCTTTTCCTTTGAGATAAACAAAGAGGGTCTTTTGGGGTTAGTGAACTGTGATAAATATAAACAGTAAGGGATAGCAGAATGTAAATACAAGTGTAAACAAGCGTGGGAGGGTTCTTACAAAAAAGCTATTTAGTATTTCTGTTTACAGTATAGAGAGAGGATGCTTTTTTGTATTGCTCTTATATCATGATTTTTAAAAATAAATTTTTATTTCCATGGCTTTTAAATTTAGTTAATTTCTCTAAATAATCTTAAATTAAATTTATCACAATAATGCTTAGAAAAGGCTTATCTTTGGATGAAGCTATTGCTCTGTTTGAAGAGCCACCCTCAGATGATGATTCTGCAGTATCTGGATCAGGAACAAACAAATTTTAAAGAACATTAATATTTTTAAAGTTTTCATATTTCTGTGTATGCAATTTGTGAATTGATTATTTCATTACAATATGAAGGTAAGAAATTATGTCTTTTAATTGATGTACTGAATCAATTTCAAAATTTATTGTACTTACAATATAATTGAATAACTATAATAATTATTCCTTAAATAGTGAATAATTTTTTCTTATTACTAATGCATAAAGGTTTCTAAACAAATTTTAAACAGCCCATATATGTGTGTGTGTATATATATATATATATATATATATAATAAATCATTAAAAAAGGATAAAGAAGCATTATAATTTAAGTAATAATTAATTATTGTTACATTGTATTATTATAATTACATTTTCAAGGCATAGTTTCAATTTTTATTCCTTAAATATATAAATATTTATTTCCATACGAAAATTAAGATACATGACGTATGTGCGCAGTGGCTAGAACGTCTAGCCACCACCCATAAAAATATCCCCACATGCTGAATTTTTTTCTTCATCAAATATGACTTGTAGGGGATGTTTACTTTATGATATATATATTTTTTAAAAAGAAATTCAATCATTTTTACTTAGTGCCCCTGAAAGGGTTAAAAAGGAAAAAAAATATATCATTTATAAATAATGTTATGAAATCTATGGCTGTTTTCCACCCCTGAATGGCATATAATAAACAAATATTATTTTTATAGTACAATTTCAAGTAATATGCTCAATCATATCTGTATTAATCTCTGTAAAGTACCAGGGGACCTAACAGTCCGTTAACATTGGAAAATTCAACAGTTTACGGGATAATATAGATAGAGAGGTCAAATTTGAAAAACATGCTTGAAATGACATGGGATTTTATTGAAACAAAAAATGAAATAAATTACCAACAGATGGCGCTTTATATGATAACAAAGCAATTGTTAGCATACCAATTGTTTTTTAGCAAAGACGATGTCCTTTAAGCATATGCTCAACATGTCGACTCTCATTCTTCTGCAATACCTGTAGTCGACACTTTGAACGGCACGGTACAGCTTATCTGTAGGTATGGAGAAAAATTGCTGTCGTATGTTTGTCTTTCAGTATCGTTAATGAGGTCGGACGATAGCAGTAGACTTTCAACTTCAGTTACATCTACAACCAATAATCACAAAAATTGAGATCTGGGAACATGGGAGGCCATGCATGATGAAAGTGGCGGTTTATCATGCAATCATCACCAAACGGTATGAAAAAAAATCTTTCACACGTGTAGCAATATGGGGTAGCATAAAAGTCATACTTACCAGCTGGTGTTTATCAACCAGGTCAGGAATAATTCGATTCTGTAGCATATCGGCGTACCTCGTACCTGTCACGCTAACAGATTAAAAAGCAGAAACACGCATTTCCTCGATGAAAAAGGGTCCGATTGATGTGGTTAATCAACTCCCAACCATGACTTTCTCGTCATGCAATGGGTGTTTCCACGACAGTTATAGGATTCTAGGTAGCCTAAATTCTGGCGTTCCTCAGAGCAGATTCTCCATTCTAATAATACAGCTTTACTAACAGTGTTTTTTATGGTAATGTCAGAATGCAGCAATTACTGGTACATCTGATTCGATCTCTCACTACAGGTCATTTTATAACGATTATCATGCGAGAACACTAAAGTTTTATTGTTCAACGCCATGTGTTGCCCATTTTTTGCACTTTTTTTCGTTTCAATAAAACAGTATGTCATTTCAAACATGTGTTTTCAATTTTTAACTCTCTACCTAACCACACATCAATTATTGCTATTCAAAATGTTAACGGGCTTTTGTGTCACCCGGTATGAAGCCCTAATATAAGTTTTTATGGTTTAATAATGAAATAATCCACTGTAACTCGGCTTCTAAATACAATTTCTGATTACAGAAAAGAAAAAATTGAGTTGGTTAAAAAAAACAAAAAAAGTTGATAAAATAATACTGTCGATTCTTCAATGAATATTATTTAATAAACGATTATAATTTATTATGTACTTTTATTTGTCACAGAAATTTTTAAGTTACACGTGCATGAGTTCTTGATAGTTGTATTCGCATTCAAACGCTATAAAATCTTCTTATATTTATGATGGTATAACTTTAAATTTGTTTTTGGTAATAGAGAAAAAAAAAATATTCAGCATTCAGCCTTCTTTAATTATTCGCTGAAAAAAAAGGGGGAATAATGCCAATTGAAGAGTACCAATAAGCCTTAATGAAATTCTAAGTATTCAAAAATTAATTTATTAAATTTAAAGAAAAATAACCACATTATTTTGCAAAAAGAGAAAATGAATAAGAAAAGGACCAATATTATAATTTTTTACCCTTATCTAATTAGATAATCACTCACACGATTTTATCTCATCATGCATTTTAGTGCTATAAAGACAGATTGTATATTAAGTCTTCAGATTAATAAAGGAAAATAATAAAGTTCAATGTACTATTAAAATAATCTAGAATATGCTTAGGAACACTTTTGATATAAAATGCTGTGTGGATGGGGGTCTACTGCCCCCCTTGATCCCCGTTCAGTTATAGCGCCTACATTTACTTAGCAAGAAAAGTCAAGGATGTTATTAATCTGCTTTCGAACTTGCCAATCTCAATCCAATTTTTAAGTAACAACCTTCAAAATACCATATTTGAATTTTTTACAGTTATTTGTTTTTCGTTATGCTGTTAATACATACAGATCAACCGCTAAATATTGGACTTTTATATTCAGGTTTCCTTCAAAATGTGATATTAAACGAAAAACCAGAAATTAAAATAGAACTTAATAAATAAATAAATAAATAAAACTTTGTTTACTATGAAAAACTATTTTTCCTTCCCGAGCAGTGTTCGTCGACATAGCAAAATTTATCAAAGCACGTCCATCAATTACATTCAATAGAAAAGAAAGTTTAGCTCAATTTTGGGAAATCCTCTATATTGTCTATAAACAACATGCACCATAAACAATAGTATGTACTTAAATTTAATCTTACATGAAAAACATCTAACACGAAATGAATTGCAATTCCAGCAATTTCCAAGTATAGCCTCAATGTATCCAAAAGTTTTGGGCAGCCCTGTAAACCAATGATGAATGATTTAAATTGCACAATATACAAAACACATGCTTTTACGCATATGAAAAAAAACCCATATATTTATTTCATTTGGTTTAGTGCAGCCTACAGATGTTAAACTCTACTTAACTGCAATTTCCCCCATAGACGTAATGTATTTGAATTCTTTTGGGTATCCCTGTGCACGAACCGTTTGCTTGATCTCAACGAAATGTTTAGTGTAGCATCCCTTTATCATACACATTTAGTATGCCGAGTTCGGACTTCATGCTACTATTTGTTCTTGAGGTATGCTGATAACAGACAGACATATAGACCAACCGCTAAAAACATGTTTTTTTGGATTCAGGGGACATCGAAACGTGTACGTATAACAAAAACTCAGTTTCGAAAATTTGACCCAAAAACAATACTTTCTCTGTCATATATATGGGTAAAAGAAAGTAAAAAGAAGAAAGCTTTATAATATATTAAAAAAAAAAAAAAAAGTTGTTTCAAATTAAGAAAAGCACTTGATAAAAAAAAAAAAAATAAAAAAAAAAAATAAGTATAATAAAATTAAAAAATAAAACTGCAATTTTTTTTTTTTTTTTTTTTTTTTTAGAGAATTTTAGTAATAAAATAAAAATTATGTATAATAAATAGTCTACGTAAAGCCTTGGGGGATGGATTTTAAGCTTATCAAAATGGAAATTTGATTTGAACCTTTTCATTAATTATTTTAATAATTACAGGTTTATTCTAAATCAATAATAAGTGTAATTGTTTGTAATTAATGCACTTTTGTTCAATCTTTTAACATATTTTCCAATTGCAATCATTTCCAGTTCTTATTTCCGATTTCAACAAATTGGAAGTGTATAATTCCTCCGAATATTTAATTTCAGACAAATTGAAATCCCGCATTATTCACCGCATACAATATCTGATAAAGGAAATATCCTAAGAATGAAAACTAAGTATGGCATTTTGCAATTAGAAACATTTTAAATTTTGGATAGCTTGAAAAGTTTCAATGATGTTTAATATAGCTTCGAATTTACAAATCATTTAAAGCGAAATCCGTAAGAAATGAGTAAATATCGTTAGCTGAATCAAAGAAAAAATATGTATTTGTGAAATTAGAAAGAATATAAAGGTATTTAACACTTAATATGTAATGCAGGAAATTTTTCCGGGAAATGAAATTTATCTAAATACAACGTTTACTTCAAATTGAATGTACATTTAAAATGATTAAATTGACATTATCAGTTCAAATTTTAAATACATTTTCTGATTTAAATTTTATTTTGGATATAAATTTTATAAATTAATATGCCACTAGAAAACGAATGTAGAAAATATGGATGAAAGAAACAGAAAAAAATAAATAAAAGGAAGCACTTTTACTTTCTCTTACCCATAGGGTCTAGAAAGTATTTTTTTAGGGTCAAATTTTGGTACGTGAGTTTTTGTTATATTTACATGTTCTGAGGTCCCCTGAATACGAACATCATGTTTTTAGCGAATGGTCTGTGTGTCTGTTATCAGCATATTTCAAGAACAAGTGGTAGCAGAAATTCCAAACTCGGTATTCTAAATGTGTATCATATAGGGATGCTACAGTAAGCTTTTCGTTCAGATGAAGCAGATGGTTCGTGTTCAGAGACATTCAAAAGTGGGGGGGGGGGGGGTAGGTCTATGGTGGAAATTGCAGGTAAGTAGAGTTTAACATCTATAGACTGCACTAAACCAAATGAAACGAATATATATTTTTTGCAATAGAGATAGTCAACTGGAAAATAAAATGTGTATGTAGGAGCCTCGGGGGGGGGGGGGGGGTGTCCCCAACTCCAAATTTTGTGTATGTAGGAGCCTCGCCTCCTCGAGGGGAGTAAATTTTCCTGATGGGTATCTTTCAAAAGAGCTCGCCAATACCTTTAAAACGAATGGTTGAACCATCGACCTGCGATAATTTAAAATAAAATTATCGATTTTTCGCCGTTTTAACAACAACAACAACAATAATAATAATAATAAATAAATAAATAAATAGATAAATAAATAAAATTATGGAATATTGAGAATAAATTCAACTTTTGTTTGGTCATTTGGGGTTATACTATTTCTCTAATATGGAAATCGTCTGTATTATCATAAAAGATAATTTTTTTTTAATTAATAATTGTAATAAATTATTTTTTAAAAACAGAATTAGTTTTTAATAACCGAATTAAATTCTATATAAATGTAGGTGCACTAATGAAACGAGGGGTTGAGAGGGGCGGTAGCACCCCTCACACAGAACTAATTATCATATAAAACTCTTCCGAAGCCTAATTCTGATTGTTTAACATAGGTTTACATAACAGTACTCGTTATCTTACCTCTCCAACGTCTTAATCTCCAACCTTTATTTATAGTATTAAATTTCAGGGTAAGAGAAAGTCGTGTGAGTGACACACCAGATTATTTCATTAATAAGTTAAAAAGCAGATTAGTTGGTTAATTTTAGTTACCACTAGAACACTGAAAATCACCAGCATTGACACGAGCGAATCTGAAAAGTCTAAATCTGTATTAAATTGTCTGAGAACAGAAAAGGGGGGGGGGCAATGCCTGATAATCGTTTATCCATCTAACACTGCCAAGTACTCGATTTCGAAAGATGGTCGTCGTACTACCAATTCTGGGAAGCCACTTGCCAGAACTGGCAGATGTTTCATTCAAATAATTACCAATCATTTAGAGAGGTATTATTTGATATACGTAACAGATTATCAATCTTTGAAGTGATTAGGCAAAAGTTATAATTAAAAATTGTTGGTGGTTACTGAATGAAAAATCCGCCAGATCTAAGGCTCCTATATATACGAGCTGGCGCATCCGACATTTTTTTGCCTTAGGGTTGCCGCATGTACCCAGCGTGATAAACAAACGGCATCCATTGCTTCTACCGTCTTGCTCGTAATTTTAGTGAAATAAACTGCAATATGGGAGGTTGTTCAGTGATAAACTGCTGTAAACACTCCAGAAAAGGATACAAAATGTTTAGGTTTCCTTCGGATAATGCAAGAAGGAGAAAATGGGCTGCGAATTGTCGTCCAGATTCTTGGATCCCGGGACCTAATGCACAGCTTTGCATAGTAAGTTTTATTATTATTCACTTATACTTTTCTTTGCATTTATGACATTTATAAAGTAAAAAATTTAAAAAAAAGTATTATTTAAATCTAAATATGTATTTTAATAACCATAAATTATTTTAAGAAACGCTTTTTTACTGTGTGTTTGTAGAGTCTTGGCGACGTTTTTTTTGGTTCGCCAAAGTTGTCTTGTTTCCGTGTCCTGATAGTATTAGGTCGTTGAAAAAACCTTCCAATTTTAATTGGTACGCTCTTTTTTTTCCCCCTTTCAAATGTTATGAATTATTTAAGAAACAGAAACAGATTACTTGTGTTGCTTATCATTTTTGGTCGATTTTATTTTTAGATGAAAATTTCTTAAAACCACCAGTGAAGCGATAAAATCGCCAAGCGGAAATGCTGTCCTCTTACGAGGCAAAAAAATGGCGGTGATGCGCCGGCCTATTATTTATTTAAGGGGCTCTAGCCAGATCTAGCAACACTGATTATACGTTTATTGGCAAGTGAACACAATTGGAGTGATTCTCATAATATTGTCAATAGCCTACTTTGCTGTTACATATTACACTTCATATCTAATCCTTAAATGAATTTCGAAAGTTCACTCCTAAAAATACAGATCTGCTGAATGCTTTATTTGGCCTTATGAAAACTACACTTTTAAAACATTTGGGTTTAATTGACCAAATTTTGCAGTTGTAACTTTGTTAAACAGATGTTTTAACATTTTACTATTATGTTGTACTTTATGTGAGGCTTTGCATCAAACAGTTGTGGTTAAATATTTCTTATAAAAAAGTAAAATATATGATTGTAGCATCTTTCTACTCCTTTTTTTTTACTTTCAAGTTTTATTTAAAAAATTATACATTTATTTTTAAATGTATTATTTCTTTTACACTTAGCTTGTACACATTACTTCGTTTGTGTAGTTTCAAATATTTTCAAATTATAAATGTTCAAATTTCAGAATGCATAAACCCCAATAACGTCATTTCCACTGACGTTAAATTTTTGTGTGATGTTTCACAAAAGCACTAACTAACAAGGAAACGTTCAAAAGGTGTCTTCTCCAAAAAATGTTAAAAAAAAAAAAATTATATATGTGATTCTACTCTTCCGAAAACAACAAGAAAGTGAAAAAATTATCGGCTGAAATGAATTACAGCGACCACAAAAAATTATCAAAATTAAGCATATTTGGCGATTTCACATTGTTAGGCAATTGATTTTGAGTATTTGGCGGAGAAACAAAACACGGTTCTGTTCGTTCACGACAATCTCGGTGCTAGCAAACTGAACGCCTAACAGCGCTAAATCGCCAAATATGTTTAATTTTGATAATTTTTTGTGGTCGCTGTAACTCATTTCAGCCTATCATTTTTTCACTTCCTGGTGTTTTATGAGGAGTAGAATCACATATATATTTTTCAATATTTTTGAAGACGACACTTTTCGACTGTTTCCTTGTAAGACTCTTATAAGCTTTCTGGCACGCAAAAATTAATAGCTAAACACAAAAATCAGTTGTATTTTTCCATCAACAACTAAATAAAATATTTTTAAAAGATATTTTCAGCCTAAGATATTTTCAAAAATAAAAGCAAAAGTAATTGACTTTTAATTGAAATATTGATGCTTAACATCTATGTATTTTCCAATTTAAATATTATGTGTACTTGAAATAGTTTAGTTACCGAACGGTGAGCATGTATATCACTTTTTAAATAATGTATAAAAGATGATTAAATTGGATTTAGAAAATGTGCAGCAAATTTCTGGGGTTTTAAAATACTTCAGTGCATCCTCGTGGGTTAAATTTCCTTTGTAGTTGAATACTATGCCTTTAAATAATGTACAGTCGGTAACAAAAGTATCCTAACACTAGCGAAATTTCCTATACAAAAAATGTAGAATTAATACTGTTTTGTTAAATAAATCCTTGTCGAATCATGCTCTTAGTCAGTTCTTAGTCATGGTTCGACAAGGATTTACTTTTTGTTACCGACTGTATTCTCGTTTGCACAGTAAGAAATAAAGAATGCACCCAGAGAAAGGATTCGATTCGAGCTACAAAATGTGTTTTTTTTGAGGTTATTTTGTTGTTTTAAACAAAATTTTCGTTAGAAGTAAAAAAAAAAAAAAAAAAAATTATACAGACACGACATTATTTCCTTATTTAAAACATGAAAATCTGACATTGACAGATTTTAATTTAGTGCCAGAGGCCTACTGCTAAACTTGTTAATATCGACAAATTCTTCTTTAGTTAATTCGTGACGATCTAAATTTCATGATAAAGTTTTCATTAAATCAAACCAATGTGTTTCAGCTACAGATACTGTAACAAATAACGTTGGAAGTCCAAACTGTCTTATAGCCGCAAAACAACCTTTTTTGCTCTTTCTCCCAATGAGGGGGAGGTGTGCCTTGGGGGGGACTCATGTCAAAGGTGTGCCTTGGGGGGGACTCATGTCAATGTTGTACCTTGGGGGGGGGGGACTCATGTCAAAGTTGGGCCTTGGGGGGACTCATGTCAAAGTTGGGCCTTGGGGGGACTCATGTCAAAGTTGTACCTTGGGGGGAGACTCATGTCAAAGTTGGGCCTGGGGGGACTCATGTCAAAGTTGTGCCTTGGGGGGGACTTCATTCAATAAATCCCATTCAATAAATCGACTGAAATAGGCCCTTAGCACTATTAAAAGTGTATTATAAAAATTCGACAACGCTGTACCGACTGAAATAGGGGTACCTTGGTGGGGACTCATGTCAAAGTTTGGCCTGGGGGGGACTCATGTCAAAGTTGGGCCTGGGGGGGACTCATGTCAAAGTTGTGCCTTGGGGGGACTTCATTCAATAAATCCCCATTCAATAAACCGACTGAAATAGGCCCTTAGCACTATTAAGAGTGTATTATAAAAATTCGACAACGCTGTACCGACTGAAATAGGGGTACCTTGGGGGGAACTCATGTCAAAGTTGGGCCTGGGGAGGACTCATGTCAAAGTTGTGCCTTGGGGGGACTTCATTCAATAAATCCCCATTCAATAAACCGACTGAAATAGGCCTCTAGCACTAATTAAGAGTGACCTATAAAAATTCGACAATTGTACCGACTGAAATAGGCCTCTAGCACTAGTTAAGAGTGACCTATAAAAATTCGACAACTGTACCGACTGAAATAGGCCTCTAGCACTAAAAAAAAAAAAAAAAATAAAAAGGTTTGGCAGCACTGAGATGTTGTTAACAAATTTACAAAATTTTAACGAATTTTTTTTGTATTCTCTTACGTTTATAAATGTTTAGGCTTAACGTATTTTATATTTGTAATTAAAAACAATTTTTTCTATGAAAAAAATATTTGTGTTACAATATCTACAAAACTTTTTTGTTAATATATAGAAAATTAATACATTAAACAAAAATGTTTGCTCTAACAACCACATTTTTGTTAATATAACAAAATAATTTCTCTTGGTGTACTATTTCTTCACGAAAAAGTACAATTCTTCCTGTTAAAACTGTAATATAAATTGCACTAATTTTTTTTACAGAATTTTCCCGACAAATTTACTTCCGGGGATGGATGGATGGATAGATGGTTGGGTTTTACGTCGCACTAGTACTGCACAGATGGGCAATTGGCGACGGTCTGGGACACATCCCTAGAGGTGATACTGAGACATGCCATCACAATTTTGATCCTACACGGAAGGGATGGCTCTCCCGCTTCGGTTACCCCCAGAGGTATAATTTTTGATGGGAACATTTTACTTCCGGGGAGAATCAAAATCGTGATGGCATGTCTCCGAACTACCTCTAGGGGTGAGTCCCAGACCGTCGCCAATTACTTATTGCACAGCACTAGTGCGACGTAAAATCCCAAACCAACCCAACAAATTTATGTTATTTTCAATAAAAAAAATGTTAAACAAGATAAAAACATTTAAAAAATTACTTATTTTTTAATATATATGAATATTGATGTTCAGTATATATATATATATATATATATATATATATATATATATATATATTATATATATATATATATATTCGCAAAAAAAAAAAAAAAAAAAAAAAAAAGTTTTCAGTCTTAAATAAATGCAGTTAATTGAATATATGCTATTTCTCTTTCGAAAGAAAATTAAATTTTACTCAATTACTATATATATATATAAAAAAAAAAAAAGAAGATTCACAAATTTATATAACTCAAGAAATAATTTACCTAACTGATTATAAAAATTTAAAATAGTGTAAATATTTGAATTACTGAAAATAATTTGAAAAAATCTTAATAGTCTACTTTACGGAAAAATATTTTTTTCTTCCTGGTTAAATATTTATTTAATCAATATTTTAATTCAAATGAAACAAACCAATGTGCACTAGAAAAAGATTTCCGCTTATGAACCCTGATTTTCATTGTTATTTTATAAATATGTCATGGATAAGCGAATTTATAACTGTATGTTGCTGTATATTCGTATGTTAAATACTTATTAAATAATTGTTCAATATTTATTTTCTTTTTCTCTTTTCTTTTTTGGTAAAGTAATAATAATAAATCGATGATATTTATTTATTAAAAAATATTGTGTATTATTTTGTGCATATGATATTTTACTTGTGTCCAAAAACTTCTAGCCTTATGTAGTAAAACTTTGAGCCTCCAAAGATTAAGATACAACCTGTTTTCATGTTTTTTTTTTTTTTTTTTTTTTTTTTCGCATAATTTTGAAAAATATGAACATATAAATATTAAATTTGTATGGCGCACTCGATATCAAATTATAAATCGATTTTTATATAATTTTAACAAAAGTAATATTTTTTTAATTGATATAACTTCAAATTTTCTCAAAAGTAAGCATGAGAAGAAATGGAAAATCTAAGCATTTTTAGCAAAGAAAACTCAACTTTTCAAAGGTGCATTATAGATACATGACGGTCAAATAATAGATTAAAACCAGATTTCTCTTCCTGTATTCAACTTTCTGTGTTTTCTTTCTTCTTCTTCTTCTTCTTTTTTTTTTTTTTTTTTTTTGTATGTGAATAACTTTAAAAAAAATAAACATTCGGACATGAAAATTAGATGAGTTGTTCATTTATTTATATACATTTTTATTATTTTGATGATGCTCAGTGTTTACAAATTAAAAATTATATTTTTCCAAAAACGTTCCTTATAGAGGAAAAAAAAAAGAATACAGGAAGAAAAATTTGATTTTAATTTAACATTTGGAGGCATATTTACCTTCAACTATCAATTGCCTACTGCGCAGCAGTAGTGCGACATAAAATCCAACCAACCAATCAACCATCAACTATCTGTAACACACCTTTGACACCCTTTCTCGTTTTGTTGTGTCTAAAATTGTTTAAACTTTTTATTTCTTCTAACGCTTACTCAAAAAAAAAAAAAAAATTAAAGTTAAGACAATTTCAAAATTATTACTTGTGTTAAAGTTTTATAAAGTTTGATTAATAATTTGATAACGAATGCGCCATTCAAATTTTATATTTATATGTTCATTTGTTTGAAAATTATGAGCAAAAGAAAGAGGCATTAACAGAAAAAGGCACTGATAGAAAAAAAACATATTTAACTAAAAATAAACTATTAAAAAAATGCATTTAAAATAGTAATAATAATAAAAAAAAAAATGACGTGTAAAAACAAAAAGACAACATTTTCTTTTTTCCACTAGATTAGCGAAAACAGAAAAGGTGGTTTTCCAAATAACTGGTCAAGCATTTCTAATGATATACTTCTAGGAAAGTCTAATGACTGGCATTTATACACTCTGGAAACATAATAAGGGACAGGTTAAAAATTCTGTTTACCTTAGTAGTTATAGTGTGGTTGAGAGAACCTTTTTTTATTATTATTATTCGATTAGGGTATCATTACGTTTTCAATACAGATAAGAGAAACTATAATTTTCGCACTCAAAGAAATTCTGGGAATAAGTCATGAAATAAAAATATAAGGTTAATGAAAGGTATAAAAGAAAAGAGCTATAATCTTTTTTGCGGATATTTTTCCTTTTTGGTACTAGTAAGAATATAACAGATAAATCATTTTAATCTACTTATTAATTTCCTTTTGATATTGCACTAGGAATTTTTTTACCATGCTAATTTTCTTAAATTAACATATACTTAAATATTTTTTAATCATATTTGAACAAAAAGATCAGACCAGTTTTATATTTAGTTATCAAAAATTAAAAACTAGTTGGCATAGGTGGACTCTGCTCAGTTCCCCATCATGTGTATCAGGTTCTCATAAATTTCTTGTACAGGACTTATTATATACATGTTAAGAGAAATGAATTTGACCAAATGCTTGACACAGTGACAGAACGAAATCCTCGCCTAATAGGCTACCCACCATTCAGTTCGATATCTTATTCTAATTTATTTTATTGGGATCAATTTCGTAGTTTATTTTCATGCTACTATTTCCAAAGCAACTTTCCTAAAAATGCGTATTTTTATTAAATATCTCCCCATTTTTCTATGTTGATAAAATCTTAAATTTCGAATAACTTACGAAATTTTCCTATTAGAATATTTGTAGTCAATCATGTTCATACAAGTATCATAAATGTTATTTTGAAATTGTCTGATATATTTATGATCCTTAAAATGGACGTTTATGCTCGATTTTGCCTTATTCTGCCATTTTAAGTAAATCGTAAATTCCAAATAACTTACGAATTTTTTAAATTGGAAAAATCATACTCTATGGTATTCATGTCAGTATCCTAAATAATATTTCGAAAGTGGTTTGACATCTTTACGGGGAAAATATCCCTCAAGATTGACGTTTATGTGAAATTTTGCTCTATTCTGCCATGTTAAGCAATTCGTAAATTTCCAATAACTTACGAAATTTTTATAGTGGAAAATTCATAGTCATTAATACTCATGCCAGTGTCCTAAACAATATTTCAAAAGTAGTCTGACATCTTTACGATGAAAATATCTCTAAAAATTGACGTTTATGTGAAATTTTGCCCTATACTGCCATGTTAAGAAATTCGTAAATTTCCAATAACTTGCGAAATTTTCAAAGTAGCATATTTATAGTTACTGATGTTCATTCCGGCATCAAAAGTGATATTTTAAAACTCGTCTGACATTTTTACAGTAGAAAGTTTCCCTTTAATGCACGTTTAAGTGAATTTTTGTCCTATTCTCCCATGTTAAGAAAATCGTAAATTTCGAATAACTGCAGAAGTTCTTAAATTCGAATGTTGCAAATGAATAGGGTTCTTGCCAGTGTCGAAAGTAATATTTTAAAACTGATCTGACCTCTCTGCGACAATTTGTTTTTGAGATATCGTGTACACAGACTAACAAACTAACGGACTAACGGACTAACACACTAACAGACACCCTACAGGCAGACACCATACAAATTTTGTCATTTTCGGATTCCTCACACCTGAAAACGTGTAAAAAAGTAAAAAAACCGAGGTCGAAAATTTTCCCGATTACCTAAGTTCCCCATACCTATAGTATGATGGGGGAAAAAAACTAAACAAATCTTTGGATATACTTCTTTACAATGGTGTTAATTTATACACGCATAAATTGTACATGGACTTAATAAAATAATGTATAATTATAAAATTAATTAGAGATTTAAAAAAAAAATGTGTAAAAAAGATTTAAAAGGTCTTATATCAGAATCGTCTTTTTATACCTGATAAAGAAATCCTACTCTTTTTATAAGCCAGTCATGTAAATTCTTACTACTTGGTTTGTTGAGATGATTCATGTTATTAAATGTGCTAAATTTACAAATATTAAATTATCTTACAAATATTTTAAAGACCGAAACTATCAGTTTACAGATGCATTCATAATGATATTAACTTTGTAAGATAGAAAAATTACAAATGCATTTATTGTTAATTATAATAATATATATTTCTAATTATTTTTAATTTGAATAGCGTTAAACAAGACAAAGAATAAACAAAATCTATATCATTATATAAAGCGCAAAAAATTGTTTGTTTGTGGAGGGTAATCTCTGAAACTACTGAACCGATTTAAAAACTTCTTTCGCTGACCGAAAGCTACAGTATGCCATATTGTTATAGGCTATATTTAATTTTGATAAAATAAATTTTAGTTTAAAATCTGAGCATTTTAATTAAAATCCCCATAGAAGCCGTAATAGAAATGGAAATAATGAAATATTAAAAAAATTAGCTGCTGCCAACATAAAAGAAACATTTACATATTCATTTCGTTTTTAAAATATCCTGACGTGAAAAGAAAAGAAATATATTTGCACGTGCATTAAATTGAAATTCATATAAAGCTTTTTTAATTGTTAAACTTACACGTTAAATCTGACGTCATTATAGAATTAAAAGTGTTTATTTTTCTAATAATTTAATTTGATATGATATGATATAATATCTAAGCATCAATGTTTAAACCACGGAGTCTTTATTACTCCGTGGTTTAAACTGATGTGTGTAAACGAAATTGGAATTTAAAAATAAATAAATAAATAAAATAAAATAAAATAAGAAATTCTATTTATTATAATAAGAAATTATAAAATTATTTAAAACTATTAAAATAAGAAATTCTATATTATTTATTTTAATTTATAATTGTTGCCAAAAAGATTTACGAATTAATTTATTTTTAGACATATAATAAAATATATTTTCACGCGAACAATAATATAAAAAGTGAACTGGATTTTTTGTAAAAAAATAATAAAGATCGAGGAAAATTATTTCCCCATTTTAATCCCCATATTTCGATATAGATATGAGGAGTGGATCAAGACAGCACATTTGCTCCTTTGAAATAGACATCTAAATTTTTAATTGTTGTCTTTAATTTTTTCAACCATAAAATAAAATATGCTTTCACGTGAAAAAAAAAGTAAATAAATAAAATATCAAATTTGTTCATGCATGTACTTACGGATAATACGTAAGTATCGTAATTTCGTGCACTTTTGCGATTCAAACACATCTAGGTAGGGGTATCCATTTTTTTTTTTTTTTTTTTTTGGGGGGGGGGGGAGAGTTGTGTGCGCGATAGTGATTTCAGCTAAAAAAGTTACATGCGTTTTCAGATTCATGCACAGCGAGACAGGGGTGTCCAGTGATGCTTTTTTTGGTTTTCATGTGAGCGAAGCCAATATACGTGCGTGATAGGGATGGCTTCGAAAACGAGTTACTCGCGTTCTCAGATTCATGCACAGCGTAGTTGGGGTGTCCAATGATGTTTTTTTTTTTTTTGGTTTTCATGTGCGCGAAGCGAACATACGTGCGTGATAGGAAAACGAGTTACACGCGTTCTCAGATTCATGCACAGCGAGGTTGGGGTGTCCAGAGATGTTTTTTTTGGTTTTCATGTGAGCGAAGCGAACATACGTGCGTGATAGTGATGGCTTCGAAAACGAGTTACATGCGTTCTCAGATTCATGCACAGTGTGGTTGGGGTGTCCAGTGATGTTTTTTTTTGGGGGGGTTTCATGTGAGCGAAGCGAACATACGTGCGTGATAGTGATGGCTTCGAAAACGAGTTACATGCATTCTCAGATTCATGCACAGCGAGGTTGGGGTGTCCAGTGATGTTTTTTTGGTTTTCATGTGAGCGAAGCGAACATACGTGCGTGATAGTGATGGATTCGAAAGCGAGTTACATGCGTTCTCAGATTCATACACAGCGAGGTTGGGGTGTCCAGTGATGTTTTTTTTTTTTTTTTTGGTTTTCATGTGAGCGAAGCGAACATACGTGCGTGATAGTGATGGCTTCGAAAACGAGTTACATGCGCTCTCAGATTCATGCACAGCGAGGTAGGGGGTGTCCAGTGATATATATATATATATATATATATATATATATATATATATATATATATATATATATATGTATATATATAATATATATATATTTATTTATGTGCGCGAAGCGTATATACGTGCATGATGCAACACAAGTTTACGTGTTTTCCAATTACATCTTTCGTTTTCTATTTCCTTACTTTTAGTGGAAGGGTCTAAATTCATAACAGGGGTTTCAGGTAGCAGGAGGCTTTCTTACAAAAGAAAATATCTAATCAGCATTTTAAAGCATTTGAATGTCAAAAGAAAATATTAATATTTTATTTTTTATTTTATTTATTTTACTTTCTTCAAGTGAAAGCATATTTTATATTATGGTTGAAAAAATTAAAATAAAGGCAACAATTAAAAATTTAGATGTCTATTTCAAAGGAGCAAATGTGCTGTCTCGATCCACTCCTTAGATATGTATTAGTTATCATGTGCATCCGTTAGATTAAATTGTTTTTGTTGTAAAATTGATAAAATTGGAATTTTAAATTTCAAAACTCTAGAAAAAAAAAATGGCAAATTTCCATATTCGATTGAAAACATAAACATTTCATTTCAAAGGATGATATTTACACAATAAACATCCAACTAATAAACTAATTAAAAGGGAAAGGATAAATATTCTATCATAATTTGTAGTCAAATTTGTTTTCAAATGTCTAAATAAAGTATCTGATATAATATACTAATATGTTGCAGCGGAATAGATTTGATATCCGTCATCCTTGGCAGAAAAAAAAAAAAAAATATCGCCAAATTATCTGGCGAATATAATTTAATTCCTTTCAAAAATCATGGTTATTTTAAAAACTTACATTAAGAGTGTAACGAATAATATGAAACAATATTTCGTACAATACATATTACGAAAATATACATCTGGCATGTATATTTTCGTATTACGTTTTTGATCGCCAAATACAAAAAACGCCAAGGGTGACAGTTTTGAAATTTAAAATTAAAATTTTGTCAATTTGACAGCAAAATAACTCAATCTAACGCATGCATACAATAACTAATACATATCTATACCCAAATATGAGGATTAAAATCGGGAAATAATTCTTCTAGAATTTTAATTTAAAAAAAAAAAAAAAAAAAAAAAAAAAAAAATCCATTGAGCGATTAACATGGAAAATCTTTTTCTTGCATCCACGGGCGGTCAGTGATGTCATACTTCGCTTGCGTATTGAGATGTTTAAATTTATTTGGCGACTATTTTTAGCAACTAACAGTTATGGCAAGTAGCTCAATATACATAGCGCATACAGCCATTACTGAAATGTAAATAGCATTTAATTATTTGAGTTACATTATGTTGACTGGAAACCTATTTAATATACCTATGCTCTATAGCTATACTAATATAAAAAAAGAAAGGTTTATATGCATATGTAGAGAACGATCGCTAGAACTAAAAAGCCGATTGCTTTTTTTTTTTTTTTTTTTTTTTTTTCAATAATCAAAAGTTACACTGTCTCTCTCTAAGTGCTAGAAGCTATAATAAATTTTGGTAAAATAAATTTTTAATTAAAATTTTCAATATTTTAATTGAAAACAAAGCATAGATTTGATATCTATCGTCATTGGCGATTTTTGTATTTGGCGATCGAAAACGTAATACGAAAACCTGTATATTATCGTAGTAAATACGAGATGTATGTGTTTACTTCAATTACCCTACTACCGTAGGTAGTGGAAGTATTGTATAGGTTTTGGCAATTGGTCAGTGTGTGTGTATATGTGTACGTGTGTGTGTAATCTTCTGGCTGTCATATCTCCAAAACTAATAAAAATAGAACTACTAAACTTCACAAGTGATTCAGGTCTGGTGTACAGATAAATTTTCCAAATTTTCGTGAAAATTGAAAAACCGGAATTGGGTCATCGAAAACCAGAAATGGGACCCTAAGCCCATATTCAAAAACACCTCTAATGATTTTCTTCAAAGTTGCTATATAAATAATATATTAGATACCCTTTCGATTGAAAAGTTGCTTAGTTCAGGAAAATTGATAGGCGTCCTCTATAAACAGCTCAATTTCAGACTTCGCAAGTGCGTTCCTTTAAAAACGCCTGTACGGATTTTTTTCAAACTCGCCATGTTAACTTCCTATTAAATATCCTTTTGTATGTAATTATTGTTTTTAGGTCAATAATTGAGTATGTTAAGTTTTGGTAAAAGTTGGTATCTCAAAAACGGCTCTAACGTATTCTTGAAAATTTTTTCTTTAATCCAATTTAGATAACCTTTCTCAAGTATTACGTGCTTATTACAGGAATATTAACGGTCATCCTGATTAGGTAGTTCAGTTTTAGATCTCGGAAATTCTGGTTAAAAAAAATAACTATCTATTTTTTTCTCCTTATTTTTTAACTCGCTATGCAAACTCTGTTGTATGTGTCTTTATACGTGTATCAAGTTTCTCTTACTCGAAAATCTCAAAAAATGCAAGTAATATCTCCAAACAATTGTATATATTACGTGTAATAGTGGGTAATGGAAGTCGTGTGGTTGTTTCACACCAGATTCTGTAATAGTATATATTGTACGAATATTGTTTCACATTATTGATTTCTCCTTTAATATACATTATTAAAATAACCATCAATTATGGAAAAAATTAAATATATTTGCGAAATGAAAAAATAAATAATAATTAAAGCTATTATGACGTCAATTTTATCAAAAACATTTTCATGTCATAGGTTTATTTTTCAATATTTTTTATTCATGAGTAAAGAAATGTTTCTTTTTATGAAATAAATAAATAAATAAATAAATAGCATTAAGTAAAAATTGCCAACATTTAACAACTAATTAAAAAAAATAATTGTCAAATTATATTTTGACTTTCCAGTTAATAATATTGCCTGACTATAACATATAAACTGATATATTTCTTGATTTTTTACATATCAATCCATCTTTAACTAAAATTTGTTCATCAGTGCGAAGCCGGACGGGTCAGCTAGTCTATTATTATTTTCAATTATTACTTTTGATATGATTTTTTGAATAGAGATTTTTTTTTTTTTTTTTTTTTTTTTTTTTCAAAATAAAGAAAGTTACGAATAATACATTTATATTTATATATATATATATATATATATATATTTAATCCCTTTAATTTTTTTATACATATTTACATTTTCTAACAATAATTCAAGAAATATTTTATACTTTGGTAAAATAACAATTAGCAATACAGCTATTGAACTAAATACTTTATCACATTTTCTTTTAATAATAATAATAATAATAAAAATTCACAAAACGTTTCTTTTACTTTTAGTCATCTGAATAGTTAATTTTGTATAAAATTTAGTTTCTTGTTGTTAGTTTTTGCGCTTTGTTTACTAATTCTGCACTTACCTATTGTCCACTATTTAGTTCACCAAAACACAATTTTAAACTTTCTTAATATGAATTCTAAAGCTGACTGGCAAATGTAAAAGCATACATTTATATTCTTATATATATTGTTACGGAATTGAAAATAATTGTACTTATTTCTGTATACATTCTGTCAAAGAGGATTAGTAAGTTGATATTATGCTAATTTTGTATATTTCCAGTCGCTATAGCGTTAAAATAGCCTAATTTTCCAATAAAAATGCATTAAAAGCTCCAATAAGGCTTGTAATAAATTTGGCGCCAAATTTGGCGAGTTTTTCCTCCTTGGCGATTTTTTTGGCGACCTTGGCGCGAAAATCCTTATTAACGCTATACCAAATATGGAAGCTGAAATCTCATTGGTTGACCACTTTCTGAATTTTTGTCGAAAAATCCGGCTTCGACAGAGAAGCAGAAAAGGAACGTTTTTTACGCCAAGGCAGGTCAGTCTCAGATCTGTATCAGTAAGTTACGTTTTACTATTGCGTTGTACTATTTCCGTTTTACTATTCTACGAAAATAAATTTATAGACCTATTGTTACACTTTGAATAGCTAAGATATTTACAAAAGTAACAACAATTTATGCACATGAACATTATATTGTTATAAGAATAATTGTTTTAAACAATGATTACCAAAATTTTTGTTGTAACAATAGCTATTCAAGAATTAAAAACTCTTTTTAAAAAGAACAATGCATAAGTTTTAATCAAAGTTACAAATAATAGAATTAAGAGAAATAGCAAATAAGAGAAATATATAAGAGAAATAGCAAATATTACATATTTATCAAACGTTATGGCCCTATTTAAGGAGGATTTTAGAGGCTACGAACACTTGTATGATGCTCGCTTACGAACTGAAGACGGTCGTGAATTTCCAGTTCATCGAATCCTTTTAATTATGCGAAGTGAATACTTTCGTCAGTTATTATGCACCTTACCAGCAGAACAGATTGACTACTTCATCCCAAATATTAAAGGCTCAATTTTAGAAATCATCTTGGAATACATCTATTCTGGGAAGCTGACGTTTTCTGAAAATAACATCAAAGACATCCTTGTCGCAGCAAATTTCTTGGGCATTGAGAAACTTTTAAACAGTTCTAGAATTTCAGCCATTGCGAATTTGACCACAACAAATGCCGTGTCTTTGTTTATTGAAGGAGCAAAAGATGAAACGTTGGGCATTTCGAAGGCGACTTTTCGTTTCATTGAAGTGAATTTTGAACGAATAATAATAGATCAAAACTCAGGATTCGAAGATTTAATGGCTGAATCTTTAAAGCAGCTGCTGTCTTCTGATTCTTTGAATGTTCCAAGTGAGCGTCAGGTATGGAAAGCTATAGAGCGTTGGGTAAGCAAATCTTCAGAAGAAAGAGAGAAATATTTAAAGAATCTGATTCCATGCATATGTTTTAATAATACCGACAGTGATTTATACAGGGAAGTTTTTGATCACCCATTTGTAAAGTTACATTCTTCTCATATCGAATTAATGGAATCTATCAAATCAGAAGTACCAAAACCTCGTCTGCCTAAAATGCTTTATTTTCTTACCAAGTCCTTCTTAAGTCAATCGGATTACACTGAGAGCATTGAAGTTTTCATTACTTACGATGAAAATATTGATATTTGGTGGAATGTGACTTCGAAAATTGTCTGTCCGGATGTCATTTTTCATGGTTCAGGTCCACTTATCGTAATGTTCGAAGCGACAGAGAACGTCATGTATGCATTTGATATTTTTTCACAAACATGGTCTACTTTAAATCCACCAAATATGCCTCGTTGGAATAAAAACGTAGTAAAATTAGAAAACTATATTTATGTTTTGGGAGGACTTCCAATGGAGGAAATAGATGGTCCTCCCATTTTGGATGAAGTCATTACATCAGTGGAACGATATAATTTTGATTCCGACAGTTGGGAATTTTTGGCGGCTCATGATTCCTTTATTGAAAGCGTAGCTACTGCAGTTGACAAAAAAATATATATTGTTGGTATTCAAGAGTTGTTCTCTGAAGTTTTGTCTGCACAAGTGTACGATCCAGACACTGATATATGGCGTAGAATAAGCGCTCCAAAAGTCTACCGTCGTCTTTTCTCGATGGCAGTCTATAAAGAACAGCTTTTTATATTAGGTGGGCAGAAAAATGAAGAATACTTGAAATCTGTGGAAGTGTATGACCCTTATCGAGATACCTGGAGAAATTTTGAAAATCTGCCCTTTGCTTATATCATACCCGAAGCTGTCATAATAAAAGATGTACTGTACGTTTATGACAACCATTCAGATCAGTTGTATGATTTCCGCTGCCCTGCCGTTTTTTGGGATGAGACAAGTCTTAAGTGGCAAGTAGTCGAAGCCTCCTCACCTTTCCGTGATTTGTACAAATATCAGTTTTGCGCAATCGAAGACCCAGCAGTCATACTAGAACTGAGGAATGAAAACACAGACGCGATATGGGTGGAAAGTCCTTTTTTTATTCATCTAAATTCGTAGAAAAGTATCAACTGTATCAGCAAAATTCAATATTTTATTATAAATTATGTAAAGAATTAACTCGAAACCATTTTCAATAAAATACTGTGAAACAAAACTTTTCAGTTAGGTTTTGTTATTCTTTTTTGTAGTAATTATTAATCAACGTAAAAATAAATGTTCTTTGCTTATTAGAAGTATAAATATCCATTGTATAGTAACAAATAAAATTACATGATTTAAAACTTCTTTACATATGCATCTGTATACCGCATTTGAAGCTTAGATGAGCGGGATTCTTATTAAAGGAAACATCGCTATGGTATAGATCAAGAAATGATGATCAATAAAAAAAATCTTAATACATCTTTTTTTTTTTTTTTTTTTTTTTTTAAGAATGTTATGTATTATTTGTAAAGTGTTAACTGAAGCATCTGTGGTTGTTTGAGAGAATTTTCTGGTATATTCGTCGGTTTCAAGGTAGCATAAAATGTTTAATTACATAGAATCCGGTGGATACGTTTTTACCACGTATGTACGAAATCAAATACAAACATTTCATGCCTTTCTACTCAGAAAAATATATCTACTATTGTCTGCAATGTTCACGTTAAAAAAGTGCCGTATAACTGGGTTACTTGGACCATCAGGGTTACTTGATCTAAAACAAAAATCTATTTAAAAAAACTTTTAAAACCCAAATTCTTATTATAGCGTATCATATAAACCTTTTCGAAGTTAGAATAAAATTTAATTTGCAAAAAAAAAAAAGAAAAAAAATGTGACTTTTTTGTTTATTAACCAAAATATGGGAAATTTGAACTGTGTTAAGAGAAGAGAAATTATTTCTTAAAATTCCAACAGATGGAAGCACCACACGATTGCTTATAAGTTTTGCGATTTCATTTTCTGATTAAGTGCCAATATCTGCAATTTAATTATTCGTTTGAGGCACCTTTTTATTATTACTTTAGTTTATTATTAGTTTTTTATATTATAACTTAACATTTTACTGATTTGGTTAATATTTATGTGTTTTTCCTAATTATTTTTATTTTGTATTGTTAATTGTTTCATTGACATTTTAGTGAATATTCCGCTTGTAGTCCACAAAAAAACTCTTTTTTGCTTCTAAAGAGAGATGTAAGAAAAGGGCTTCTTAAAAAAACTCTTAAAAAATTCTTAGAATACTGTGTAGTCAACGATAAATTTTCTTTTATCAGTTGACATCTTTTCTACTAATTGTCTGCAAAAATTAACACTCCGGACCTTCAGGGTATCAAACGCTGGAGCACCGGATTACTAACAGGCGCTATTACCAATTTAGCCACGGAGAGACAAATGAAAAAGCTTGTATTTACCTTAAAATAGAGGCGCATTTTTTATTTGGTTAAGATTCACAAACATGGCGTAGTGAATGACAGTAAGTACATAAGAATTTGGGAATAAAATGATTATAAATCGCTTCTAGTACTAGTATATTGAAGTAATGGACGTAGTTTGTAGTTTGTCAGCAAAGGATACGAATCGCGTTTACTTCTCCATTGGTCCATTAACCTCTCCCTCCTTTCAGGGTCAAAGTGACCCAGTTTTAGGGTAAATAATTACAATTCAAGTACCCATTGAAGTGACTAATATTTCATTTGAATTTTTATATGTACACTATAAAAAATATGTCCTATTTGCTGCCAGAAATTCTCTGTAATTCGAAAAAATACGCGTAATTTACGAAAAAAATTACATTGTCAGAACCTATTTTGTCAAATTACAGAGAATTTCTGGCAGCAAATTGGACATATTTTTTACAGTGTATCGCTGAAAAAAACAAGTGACAAAGAATTTTTCCGTCTATATTTAATACGATTCAGAACTTTCTATCCATTCATTCCATTTTTTAGCGATAGTGAATAAATTTTTATAAACTTTATGTGTCCGTGTAAGGAACTATACAAAAGTTTTTATGTAAGTATACATATGTAAAATTGTTTTCTGAAACTTAAAAACATATCGAAATTTTGATAAGACATTTTGCGGAAACAATGCACGATAGTTTATTCAAACTTTTGATGTATCTATTTAAAAAAGTTAAATGATATTAAATAAAAGTTAAATTTTTGATGCACCTATTGAAACAAAATAACTAAGAGTTAAAAGTTGAATTGCTGACGCCTATCAAAACATATCCGAATTTTTCGGTGAGTGGTTATGAAGCTCAAGCGTGTTCAAAGAAATGGCAGTTCTGAAAAAGTATCATGTAGATAAATGAAAAGGCACGACATATTTCCTATTAGCTCGAATTTTCTGTAGACCTATATATTTTCCTCTCTCTTCAGTAAAATTTACATTAGAAATCACCATACTAAAATTGATAATTTAAATGAAAAATTTTGTTAAAAAGTCACTTTTTTAGAAAGTTATTTTTAGATTTTTAATAGGAAGAAAAAGTTGTATTTAATGTCAAATAAAATCGTACCAAATATAGTTCAGTCTATTAATATCTTTAATAATATATAGGGGAGATCCGTGTAATATGGAACACCTAAGCAAGAATGCTCATAAAACTAAAATTATTAAAATAAAATGGTTTAATTTGTTTGCTGCTCATTACAATTGTATAGTTGCATGGTTTAAACTTAGTAAAGCACTCTGGGAAATATTAATAATTGCAGGAAATAATAATTATAATAATTTTTGTTTTCTTTTGCTGTCGTGTGCAAAATGTTTTACATAAAGGTTGTAAAAAATAAATAAATAAACAAATAAGTGTACTTAAGAGCATAATACCATCTTATACATTTTTTTTCTTTTTTGTGGCGACATAATTATAATGTTTTCAACAGAAAATGCAAATATGTAAATAAAGAAAGATTTCGAAGAGAATTTTAAGGTAAAAGTTACATTTTAGATTTAAGTAATAAGTAAAAAACTTTAAATAAACACTATAAAAAACAAGATTTTGCAAAAGTTGTTCACATCTAAAAAACAATAATAATAATAATAATAATAATAATAATAATAATCTCATTAGTAAAGTTCCATGACGTCATGAAATGGTATTAGACAGGAGATGAGTGGCAACAGCAAAAGAAGAGAGAACGGAGTTGTATGGACGAGAGGAATGACATGTTTTTAGTTCGTCCGAGAAGAATATTTTCATTTGTGTTTTAAATGTTTTTATATATGTTTTGTGCAGTTTTAGTAATATGTTATTAAAATGTTTCGTCTTCAAGTACGATATCATTATTTCAAGGCCATGACTGAATTTATTTAAATTTAAGTTGTTGTGTCTCCAATCATGCGAGATCAAGCAGTGACTAGGATCTAATTTAACTGGCGCAGCCTTTTAGCAGGATTGAAAGCGATACCTAGAAAATGGGGAAAGTAAGATATTTTATGCATGTGCCCAAACACACACACAGCTATAAAAAAAATGACGCCGCAAAAATCCCAGATTGAGACTAATAGTCCTCAGTCCCAGTATGTCTTACTTATCTGTAATAGGCGTTTGATTTATTTTACAGAAACATTTTATGTTTTGCCTATAGTACATGTTGTTCTTTATAAAAACATTATACATGAACATCTAAATTAGCATAAATATAATATTTAACTTAACTTTACATAATCAGTATCCATAGAGATAATGTATTTCAATTCTTTTAGGCAATTCTATGAGCGTATGAAAAATACAATACCCTCCTTATTCGAAAAAAATCATTTAGAAATAGTCTCTAAAGCTTCTGCAAGGAATCACAACAGTTCTGAAACTATAGAAATTTTTTTGTAAATTCATGTATATTTTCAATGAAAATTGTTGACGCAAACGGATAATCATGAGTCCCAATTTCTTTTACACTACTTTTGAAAGTATACGCAAGAAATCGTATGCTAGTAAAAATTTACCAGCTTTTATACTATACACAAACATCCATATATATATATATATATACACATGCAGGTTTCCAATACAGAAATTATTTAATGTGCATTAATATTGCAGTGTAAATTAAATAGAAAAAAAAAAAAGGAAAGAAAGTGATTGAAATTTAGGCATAAACATTTGAACTTAACATGGTGGTTTTGCCTCAGGGGTTAAAGCTGCTGACTCCCTCTTACGATTTCACCGACTCGAGTCACTAAATAGCATGTAAGTCTATGACGAAATTTGTTTATAGAATTACTCATTACCTAATTGGTGTTTTTAAATTCTGTTTTCACCTTCTGAAAATTCACAATCGTTAAATGAGTATCCGTTTTCCAAAAAGTTTTTCCCAAAAGTTTTCCCGTTTTTTTTTTTTTTACCATGTTTTTATTAACTTCCATTCTTGTTTCTTTGTGTGTTTGTTTGACCGGTACAAATCTTGCAATCTACTTTTAACTAACTTCTCTACTAGCTAGACATTTGAAACTTTCACAGTAGCTCAGAAACCGGTGACAACACAATACTTCGAAGTCAGATTTTCGAATTTTCGAATAGTTTTCTTTTAATTAATTAAAATATGAAAATAATAAGCTCCTAATAGCAATAAATATAGTCATTAAAATATTAGCTATAATGTAATTGTTGCCAAAAAAAATTACGAGTTCATTTTCTTTCGACATAAAAATAAATGCATTTAATTAAACGTGAGCGTTAAAAAATTGTAAAAAGTTAAATGATGCATCTGGCGAAAATTGACGTCAATATCATTTTAAAGATTTTCTACACATTGATAAAGTGCTAATATAGTTCATGATGCAAATATATGTTGTTCTGAAAGGATTAATATTTTATTTTTAAAACCAACTTTTTTTTTTTTAATTCAAATTTCCCGTAACACGTTAACCAATCAGATTAGAACGGCAAACACTAATTATAATGGCAAACATTTTACCTGACACAACATTTCTTGAATCAAAATTAGTTGGGTTATTTTTAACATATATATATATATATATATATATATTAAAAATTGTTTTATATATTTTTAAAGGAAAGTATTTCATAAAATCAACATACCTAAATACAAAATATATAATCTATTCAATTTACATTAATTAAATATTATTATTATTATTTTCCTCGAAAATACCAATTTTCATATATATATATATATATATATATATATATATATATATATATAAACTGGTTTACAGTTTGTTGATCATACTTGATTTCTACCATACTTTAATTTTAGATTGAAAAAAAAAAATAATAATAATAAAAATAAAAATAAAAATAAATAAAAAATAGCTCAATTAAGGAAATGGTTTTCTTGTAAATATAATATAGTTTGACTGGTTAGAATTTTTAAAACTTTTTTTGTAGAAAACTCGTTCGATTCACTGTAAAAAAAGAAAAAAAAAAAAAAAAAAAAGTCATTCAGAAATCTTTGCTCTACAATATGCTCCGATTGGCTGCTTTTAATTAGGGGTGGTACCTGAAATATAATTTAAAGTGGTTTTCTTTTTCTTTTCATGAAACGGTGAATGGACTTTGGTAGTTATATTATTAGAGCAAATGCCACTGCCATAGTTTTCTGATCAAATCTGCTAGATTGCTTGTGCAAGGCAAAACAGATTTTATTCTTTGTCAGATTGAAATCTCATTTATAAGAATTTTCTGGTTGTTTTGTTTTAAAATTTTTATTAATAGAAAATTTTCAAGATTATTAATCGGAGCAACCGAAAGAGAATTGTAATTTGTGTTATTTTTTTTTTTTAATTTCTTCATAGTTCACGTATGCAATAAGCTATAAACACTTGTCAAAATTATCTAACATTTTTATTCGTTATTTAATTACAATTTTTCCAGATGAGCGTTTATGTGCCAGAACCGGAAATTTATGAAAGTGGATCCGTACATTCATACAGTGATTTACCCAATTCTAGAGGAATGATGAATGTGACTGCCGAAATAGCAATATGTAGGGGTGAAGATGGATTTTTTAAAGATAACATATTGCATAATTTTTCAATTTTAGAAAACGTCTGCACATTTACGTTTTATAAAATCGACTCCCTCACTAATTTTAATATTTATAGGATCAAGGTAGAAATGCATGTATGTAAACGAATTATAGAAATAACACCTGACGTTTTAGACGCTGATGCTGTTTCTCTGACTGGTGTTCTGGCCGGAGAGTTGGTTGTAGCATGTTCAGACTTTACAGGACCAATAACCTATAACTTGCCGATTCTCATTAAGAAAGATGAAAACGGTAAACTCATCACAAAAGCCATAATTATCAAAATTCACTCAAAAGTGAATGTTTTCGCAGAGTGTGATAATACTGAACTATGTATGAATCCAGAAAGATAAAAATAAGTAAGTAATGACTTGTATTTATAACTTTTTGCAAATTAAAAAAAATGATAAATAAGAAAAAAGACACAATAAAATATTAATAAATTACAGAAATAATAAAAATTTTTGCAATTGTATATAAAAACATTACATTGATGCTTTCTGACGTATTCAATTGGAAAAAGTTTTAAAAAATCACTGTTTCACAATTTCAGAGTACTTTCTTAAAAAAAAATTTAAGTTATATATTCCTGTCAGATTACATACTTAGCTTTACATAACATCTAGATAAATGTTGGAGAAACTTAAATCAAAAAATCTTAATAAGTATATATGCACATTAAATAATAATAATTATAAATTTAGTTTTATATGAGAAATATTATTTTCTAATAGTGAGGATCTTTTTAGACGTTTAGATTAAAAAGTAAATAAATAAATAAATAAGAAATAAGTTGCATCGCATTTTTACTTTTTTTTTTTTTTTCATGTTCTTGTTGTTTGTTTGTTTGTTAATGTTAGATATAAATCTTTATTTATTTATTTATTTATTTTTTTGAGGTTTCTAATAATATTTATAGACTAATACTGAAAAATAATTTTATTGTAAAGATTTTTTTTTTTTTTTTTTTTTTTTTTTTTTTAAATATATGTAACTGATTTTAAAAGTTGAAATAAGGTTACCTTTTCGCTGTATGTATATATTTATTTAATTATTCTTATATTTCGACCTATAAAAAGCAGAATTTAAAATATTTAAATGACTATGTAAAATAAAATAAACACATACAGACATAATAACTCGTTTCCTTATATTTTTAATATGCTTTAAAATTATACCTTCTGGAAAACTATTGTATTAAAAAATGCTATAAGAAGCATGATTATTGTGGAAAATGTGTAAGTATGAATATTTTAAAAATAATAAAAAGTTGTAATTCAAAATATAATTTGTGTAAAGCTTTAAAATTATTAATTATTTCGTTTAAAAAAAAACTTATTTACTCAATAGTTTAGATATTAATGGAAATCATTATTGTATAATGAAAAAAATGTAAAATGCATCTAAACTGGTAAATTTCTGAAAACAGTAATTTTACTTAGTTTTTTCCTTTTTATATTGTTTAACTATTGTAATATGAGTTTTACAGAAAACGAAAATTGATATTATTAATATATTAAATAAAATTGCATGAAAATTCATCTTAAACAATAGCGATTTCCTATTTTTCAAAGAACAGAAACTAATGAATAACAGTTTTAAACGAATTCTAATGTAAAAAATTAAAATATATCTGTTGTGTATCCTCTTTTAAGAAAAGTTAAATATTTACAGCTAACTTTGTATTTTGATGTACTGAAAAAATTCTTATGACTGTTTCAGATTTCGATATATAATCTATATATTTATTAATATATATTCTTTCTTCCCTAAACACTCTATTTTATTTATGAGAATTGTATAAAACAATTTAATTTTACTTGACGAAAAAAATAATTTTTAATTTTCAGCAGTTATTTATAATAAAATATAAATAATGGATTAAAGAAAAAAAAATGCAAATGAAATTTTCTTCATCTACGATTTTTATTTTTTGGATCCAGTATTTTTGTGTAATTTAAATAGAAATATAATTTTAAAAAATTAACATACATACGCATGTTCTCTTGCATGTATTAATGGTTATGTAGCGTTCAAAGTCAATGTTTGTAAATAGGACAGGAAACATAAGTACTAAAAACAAGCCTGTTTTAAGAATCTTAATCTTTAAGAACTTTAATATTTATATATATGTATTATTTTTAAAAACTAGAATATAGTAAGCTATAATAAGAAATTAAAACGAAAACAAATATTTTAAGAAAGTTTTGAGAATAAACAACACAGGTCTTCAGAAGCGTTGTTAGCAATATTTTATTTGATAACTTTAACTCATAAATATGCTTTTTGGTGTACTGAAGTCGAATATGACGCCAGTTTTTCTCTATCACGTACTTTTTTTTTTTTTTTTTTTGGTCAATACAGGATGTCAGCCGACACAATTACTTCAATCGCGGTAGTTTCTAGTATGTTTCCATGATTAATTATAATTATTCATGGAAAAAATACCATAAAAGTTATTATGTAATTATATTAGTGGAAGAGTCACGAAAAAATTGAGTTGGTAGACACCCTGTATTGACAAAAATCTATATGTGATAGAAAAAAAAAACCTGGCTTTAGTTACGCTTTCAACACACCAGAAAACATAACGATCAGCCAAAATTATCAAATCAAAACTTTAGATACAGACATGTGTAATTAGCATTACACATTATTACCTATGAAATTTATTTAGTTATATGCATATATAAAGGTGAATTTCTTAAAGAATGCGTACATCAGCACTATTGTTTTAATGTAATACAGGGTAATTTTTACTTATTTATTTAATTTCATTAATTAATTAATTAATTAATTAATTAATTTTATTTATTTATTTACTTATTTATTTATTTTGTAAAAGCTTGTTTCGTTGAAATATCTAATCATGTGTATACAATTTCATAGTTTATTTTTATTTCTAAGGAAATTCAAACCACTAAATACAATTACAAATATGAAGTATAATAATTATATTTTCCCTTCTTTTTCATATTCCTATAAAAAAGAAAATATATATATTTTATTTTATGAAAATAAAAAGCACTCACATAACTTGCTTGTGCTTGTAATATAACATATATTTTTACAAATATATATTCGGAACCAAAAGTATTTACTCTTTACCTCTTTTACTTATATTAATTTATTTACATAAAATAAACATTAGACATAAGAATGTTTTCAATTTGTCTTAAAAGCTTAAACATAAAAGCTTGTATTTGTAATATAACACATATTTTTACAAATATATATTCATATCCAAGAGTATTTGTTCTTTACCAACTGTACTTCTTTATATTAATTTATTTACATAAAATAAACATTAAATATAAAGTTGTTTTGAGGTCGTCATTTATATTTTATTTTGTTTGATAATATTTTAAACTACACGCATTAATATTATTATTAGCATATTTATATTCAAACGAATTATAAATGAAATTATAAATATAAATATCATGTAATTATGTTGACTGAAACGTATTTAAAATGTAAATATTTATAGATTTGTAACGGATAAAATTCCAAACATCTATGTTTGATTAGAACATGAATGGTTCTTAATAAAGTTGTAAAAAAGTGATTTCTTCAAAAACGTACAATTAAAGAAAAATAAAGAAGAAGAAGTAGAAGAAGTACATTTAGTTATAACCGTATGTTTTCATTAATAATCTTAATGTGGGTGAATAAATGTATATTTGCATTATAATCTGTAAAGAATCAAATGAAATCGTGAATATACCTTCATCAATACATCACCATTCAAAAACCATACATAATATGTCAGTGAATTACAAGTATTGTTTTTTTTTCCCTCGAAAAATTATAAATTAGGTAAAGCTAGGATAATTTGCGCACAATACAACATAATTATGTAAAAGATCTAACTAATAATTTTTTGCTAAACTATTGTTGAACAATATTGAATTCATTGGTATTCTATATACAGTTCACGCCGCTTATTAAAATCCCATTCGTTCTGAGCCAAAGTAATTTTATTAAGCGGCTGATTTTTATATTCGGCGAACCTTCCCATACTTAAGGAAAATGTATTACTTCCCTGAATTTGGAAAGAAACTTCAATAGGTAACGAATAATGGAATTAATGTTGTTGTTGTTGTCGTGTGCCACTCGGAAATTCCGAGCCCCGGTAGTGGATTTTAAGGCAAGAGGGTTGCGTCTTCCGTTATTAGGAACGCCTCATAGGGAGGAAGTACGACTTCTAGTTCCATAAGCTGGTGAAAGATGGCAGCACCAGCCGAACTCGAATTTTGATCCGGATCAGAGCGAAATGGAATTAATAAAAAAAAATATTAATTAATTTTTGATAGATAATTAATTAATTGTTTCTCGATATAAGTAAATTAAACGCATTCTACGTTCCCATGAGGAAGAATCATGATTACTTTATGAACAGTTCACTCTGTTCTTATAAATCTAAAACCTTTCCCTTAAAACCTCAAGAATTTTAATAATTTCAAAATAAGAACTATAAATTGCTTTTTAGTAATTAGAAATTAAATATATATATATATATATATATAATTTCAATTCAAATTTGTAACTTATTACTGCGCTTTGAAGAATACATTTCTTGAAATTGTTACGGAGATAAGTCATGAGGCGTTTTTAATTTGTAATTGTGCAGCGAGTACAAAATCTTCAATAATGACCAATAATGGAGAGTTTGATGTGCTTTAATTTATTTTTTCTATTTAAGAAATAATATCATAATGTAAATATATATATATATATATATATATATAGTATAAAAGATAGTTTTGGCTGTTGAGGAGATATTTTGAGTTTATTAACCGGCGATACTGATTTTATTAAGCGGCAGCATTAAAAGTAGTTTGTATTGATTTGATTCCGTTCTTGGCAATTTGATCAGATTAAGTGGCTGATTTTATTAACCAGTTAATTTATTAATCTGCGGTTACTGTATTTCTATTACTGTTTTGTTGTTATGGTATAAATAAAAGCAACAGCTGTAATAAAACCAAAAGATCTAGTTTGCGAAATCTCTCCTTGCAGTGTAGGAGATATTGTGCTTAATTATACTGACAATGAAATAGTTAAAATAATAATGGCACTTAAGTAACATTGTTGATGCACAACATACAGTCGGTAACAAAAGTGTCCGAACACTAGCAAAAATTCCTATGTAAAAAAGGTACACTTCATACGGTTCTGTTAAATAAATCCTTATCGAATCATGTTCTGACTAAGAAGAGGATTCGACAAGGATTTGTTTAACAAAACCGTATGGAGTGTACTTTTTTTACATGTGATTTTTTGCTAGTGTTCGGACATTTTTGTTACCGACTTTACAAATATTTTTGTATTAGCAGTGAATGAAAAAAAAAAAAATAAATAAACAAAATATATTAAAGAATAAGAAAGAAAAAAGTGAGAGAAAGAGAGAAAAAAAAAGAAGAAAAACGATTGTAAAATATCATTTTAATAGATATCACGTTTAAATTAAATTAGCAAATTTCCTTTTCATATCGAATGTTTTCTAGACTGCTGAATTAATTTTTCCCTTGTCCGCAATCGTTATATTTATTGTTGTAAATGCTGCAGCTCTTGTGAAAACATCTGCTACAAGGAACATATATAAAACAATCCATGAGAAATTGTTTAATTAAACAAATAGTTTGTATAACTAACATTTAATAGAAATTCTTAATAAGAGTTATGAAAATCCAAGCAATCATTTTTGAAAACGAGAAGAAATAACCACATTTTATCTTAGACGCTTGAAACAATCAAAATGCACATTCAAGTCAGCACTCTACTGTATATGATGTACATTAACCTGGTGACACAGAGCGTCTTCTCTACTCCTTCCCGCCGATCCACTATGGGCACAATCTCTCCTTCCGCGCTATCTCTCGTAGCTTTGCATTAATACTTTCCAGTCTCACGCTTTCGCAACTTGTTAGTTTCTTGCTTTAAATTGATTTTTTTTCCTTAAAATATTTATTGATCTATTAAAAAAAAAAAAAAAAAAAAGAACTGTTTAAAACTTCCCATGTTTTAATTCATTTTAGTTAATATCAAACAATATCTTAAATTTGTAAATTTGTGCCATTTTCCTCATTTCATTTTTATTGAGATTATAATGGGTGCATTTATCTTTCAATGTTAATAGTATCAGTAATTTATTTGAATTATTAAATGAAGAGTTTCTGAGTACATATAAGAAATTAAAAAATTCTGAAAAGTTTCATTTTGGGAAGAAGAGCATCACTTTTAAGCAATGTAAGTAAATAAAAATTAAATTATGTAATAAAGAAGAAAGACAACGTTATTTTTCTCTATAAAAAATTTTGATCGCTTTAATTAATTAATTTTTTTTTTTTTTTTTTTTTTTTTTATGTAACTATATGCAAACATGAAATTTATCGTATGTTTTTAGCCCATTTTTTATAAGTAGTGGCAAAAATAGTTTTGTTTGAAAGGTATGGTTAATGTGGGTTGAAGGAAAAAAATATATCTCCATACGAAGCGAAGAAAACAGATTAAAATATCCTTATTAAAGGGCAACAAGACTACCGATTTCATATTTTATTTATTTATTTATTTATTTTATTTTATTTATTTATAGGTATTAAATTAAACTGGGATAAAACGTGAAAAGGAAATTTTAAGAAATAAATATAATAAAGCGTTTTAAGAAATGCAACTTCATATTTTAAATTACAAACTTCAGTTATTTATTACATTTTTTATACATTTACACCAATTTGAAAATTGTTTTTTCCATTTTTTCCCTGTCGCATCAAGGAAAAAAAAATATTCAAAATTAAATTAAGAAAAATTGTGGGAAAGAATATTTAAGAAATTAACGTAACTGTTGATAAAGAACGCAACGGTCGTTAGGTGGAAGAGTTGACAAAATAGAAAGTCCTACCGTCCTAAATTAATTTCTGTTTCGTATAGAATTGTATATTTATTACTTAAAACACAAAAGTAATCTCTTTGGTTTCAATACAATTTTTATTTTTTATTTTATTTTATTTTATTTACTTATTTATTTATTTATTTATTTTTATTTATTTATTTATTTATTTATTTTGCTTTTAATATTCTATAGAAGACAGTTGTTAAATCTATGTGGGCATTTTTTAAAAATATGGGTTAAATGAGTGTTTTCATTTTTAATCAGTGGGAATTTTAGATGTTGAGAAAGAAAATCTCAAATGTTATTCTTCCAATTAGAATCACAAGGTATGAAAGAGTTATAAAAACACCCATTATAACTTAAAAATAATAAAAGTTGTTGCCAAATAGTAATAATTATTGTTATTATTCACGTTCATTTCATAAAATTAAATTCTTATAGCTATTTATTTTTTACTTTCTTCTATATGTAATATAGAGAAAGTATTGGATTCGCGAAAATTTTCGACCTCCGTTTTTTCACGGATCTACACCTTTTGGGATGTCCTGAACACGGATTGATAGTTTTTAAAAAATGTCTGTCTGTGTGTCTGTCTGTCTGTCTGTCTGTCTGTCTGTGCGTCTGTCTGTCTGTCTGTATCATTTTTTTGTGGACGCTGTATCTCACGAACCAATGAATGAAATTTAACCAAACTTGGTATTTAGTTGCACCCTGACATGAACTGGTGCCCATTAGATTTGGGGATTAATAGCTCAACAGGTGGCGCTGTGATCGCATTTTATGCAAATTTTTAACATGGCAGCATAGGACAAAATTCCGTATAAATGGGCATAATGAGAGTTATTTTAAACTTGTGATTGTAAAATTAATATGAATTATTGATAATAGTAGTAGTTAACTAGGAAAAAAAAAATTGTGCACGGGGGGGCATCGGTTCCCCCCCTGGGGGGAAGTACCCCCCCCCCGGGGGGTTAAGTTTTGAATATGGGTATCATTCGAAAGATCTCGTCAATACCTTTAAAACGAATGGTTGAACCATAAATCTGTGATAATTTAAAACAAAGTTATCGATTTTTTTTACTTTTAACAAATAAAAAACTTAGAAAAAAAATCGTATTTTTTTTTTTTTTTTTTTAAACGAAATTTTACCAAACTTGGTATTTAGTTGGTCCCCGACATAAACTGGTGCTATTATATTTGGGGATCAATAGCTCAACAGGAGGCGCTGTGATAGCGTTTTATCTAAATTTTTAACATGGCAGAATAGGACAAAAATTCGTATAAATGTGCATAATAAGAGTTATTTTACACTTGTGATTGTAAAATTAATATGAATTATTGATAATAGTAGTACGTAACTAGGAAAAAAATTTTGTGCATGGGGGGGCATCGCTTGGTAAATTTTGAAGATGGGTATCATTCGAAAGATCTCGTCAATACCTTTAAAACGAATGGTTGAACTATAAATCTGTGATAATTTAAAACAAAGTTATCGATATTTTTTACTTTTAACAAAAAAAAAAAAAAAAAAAAAAAAAACTTAGAAAAAATTCGCATTTTTTTTTTTTTTTTTTTTTTTTTTTTTTAATATTGTTACTGATTGAATATGTATAGGAAAATATAGAAGAAAGTCTTGTGGTGGCCACAACATACTAGTTTATCATAGGAAGAAACTATATATAAAACGTATGAAAAATCGTTTACATGTAACACGTGTAGTGAAATTTTATGAGTAAGATTTTTAAAATAGTTTATAAATAGTTTAGCAAGCGGATTTCTTAGAGAATTTCAGTAAATAAAAACAAATATTTGCTTACACGCGAATAATAATAATAAAACACACACACACACACACACACACACAAAAAAAAAAAAAAAAAAAAAAAAAAAAAAAAAAAATCTAAAATTAAACTTGTACTATAAAAAGTTTCTGCTAAAATTTGCATCATAATAACTTTAAATTTTTTATTTATTTATTTTTAAAGTATCAATTACAATTTATCGAATAGACTTACATGTTTTTTTTTTTTTTTTTTTTTTTTTTTTTAATGCTTGATTTTATCGTTTGCAAAGTAATGTAGTCACATATTTAGTATACAACCCCCTTGATGTCTTTTATTTACTTATATATTTACTTATTTATTTATTTTTATTTATTTTTATTTATTTATTTTATTATTTAATATTTATTTATTTGTATTTTTGAAATTTTGGCGAGGAATGGATATTCTACCTCCGTTGAGTAAGTAAATACCTTTCTAAAAATCGCCGGAGCTTCTTCGGTGTCAAATTTCAAATTTAGTTAAGATATCCTATACTAAAGCAATTTCCTAATATGAAAGCCTATTTAAATTATATTCAATTAACAGTTTTTCTAACCAACATAATGAAACTCGAATAGTTAAATATAATTTACATTTCATGAACGGAGGCATATCACGGTATTTAACCATGACTTTGATTTGCTAAAAAAAGTCGCCCATCGAAATATAATATTTATTTAAGCGTTTCAATTATATCCAATTTTTTCCAAGTCATTAAAGTATAGTGAACGGCGAAGCGTAAAATGCTTGCTAGTATACTGATATTATTCCAATAGAATACTTTTTCTCAAGTATTACCTAATGATTCATCGTATTGTTTATCTGACAAAAATAAAATTGCTAAAAAATGTCGATATTATGCAATGGTGCATTCGTATTAGTTTGTAAATCAAGGTAAATGAACTTGTTTAATTTTACTTAACTTTCGTGTCAGACTATTTTTTATGTATTTATTTAATATTATTATTATTATTTAATTATTTTTTTTTTTTACTGTTATCATAGGTAAGTTGAATGAACTTGACAATGTGTTCTACGGTATTTTATTTATTTATTTATTTATATATATATATATATATATATATATGGCTCTACTGTAAACGTTAAGATCATTTTTGGATACTGTACATCTAAGAGAATATAACTTATCTAAAAAATAAACTTAATCTTTAAAACGAAAGTTTAGCTGAATACATATTTGAAAACGACTGAAAGTTTCCAGATTTTATTTCGCATCTATTTTTAAGAAAAATTAATTGCCGTACGCGTTCTAAATTCTGGAATTCCTTGCTGATTGGAATTCGTATATAAGTTAATGCTTTTAAAATTTATAATTAATAAATCCAAATAAAATCATAAAACTATTACTGGAGTTAAATGACCTCTTCTATTATTATGCATTCCATCTCCTAACATTTAATGAAGAATCTGACTTTCTTAGTGAAATTAATAATATGTTTGGGGAGAAAATTGATTATAACGAAATTTGTGCCTCAAGTATTTTGTAACTTATCAAGTGTGTCATGCGAAATAAACTTCTATAAGACTATACACATTATTAGATGGATTTTAAATGAACAGATTTTAAATAATTTTTTCATTTTAAACCAAAATAGTAACCGACTTAAAGCGAAACTGAGAATAATTTTAATTGTATGAAGAAGTTATAATTAAACATATGCTCAGCTTTCAGCTAAAATGGTCGAGTCGTTTGCCACCAACTTTAATTACCAAAAATAAATAAATAAATTGGCGAATTAAAATTTGAAATCGAAAATTTGGCAACAAGCGGTAGACAGCGCCATCAGGTACAGAGAGCGCGGCTTTTTTATACAACTGTCATCAATAATTTTAAGAAGTGATATATGATAATCGACGTTTCTTCGATTCTACTCGCCTTTTATGTATATCAAATCTCACGTAAAAATTTTTGGTGGCTGTTGAATAAAAAAGTCGCGAAATCTAAACCAGGTGGCGCTGACCGCCAAGTTTCTGACCCACGCGTATGGCATCTAGTGTAGGAGGCTGTGGTTAAAAAATGGGCACAAGTAGTATAATTTGTAATAATGTAATTGAGTCTGGTCCTACGTAACCCTCGGACAACCATATACTCCTACATGAATAAACAATTAAATAAATAAAAGACAAAAACGAATACTAATTATAGGATACATGTTTCTTTTCTTTCTTTTTCTTTTTCTTTCCTTTTTTTTTTTTTTTTTTAATTTAAAGTTATCGTATTCGAATATATCTTGTAAAGAAATGGTTTAAAATAATAATAATAATAATAATTAAAAGTCTCTATTACTTTATGATTCCAAAATATTCCTAAATTTTCTCATTCTTTTTAAATTTACAGTTCACATGTAATTTCAAGCAAACGTAGTTCTTAATACAAATCTTTGTTACGAATATCTGTAATATGTTTTATTAAATTAATGACATCACCCACAATTGGTAACTCTGATCAAAAGCTATACCTAAGGTAGTATTTTGTCCTATTTAGTGGGTAATATCATTGTTACCAACATTTTAATTTATTCAGAAGCATCCTTTGCTCCGCCTTTATTTCTCACCACTTTATTATAATAAAAAACTTTCTTTAACATATAGGGTAAGTGCATCAGTGATTGACACTTTTAGAGCAATCTCTGATGTTTTTAATGTTCTAGTCATCAGAAAATATTTTTAAAAATCTTAAGTGAGTACATATGGTATTAAAGACATTCAGAACCACATATATGTTAAAATATATACATTTGATAAGAATTATTTTTTTTTATGAATTTTTATTTGACACCCACTCTATGTTCCAGTAATTGAGAACTGCCTGTTTTTCATTTTATCAGTAACTAGCCTCCTATGTTCCAGTGTTTGACACTGCTAGTTATTCATTTTACCAGTTATTAGCAGCCTATGCTCCAGTGTTTGACATAAAATGTTAAAATTCTTATATGTGAAATATATGATTTTATTATTTTTCTTATTTATTGATTATTTCGAGATAGATGTGAATTACTTGAGCATGCCAATCACTGGAGCACCTACTACTGGAGCTATGGTAAAATTGAAGTGAAAAAAAAAAAAAAAAAAGAAAAAAAAAGAAAAAGAAAGAAAGAAAGGAAGAAAATATCTGTGCTAAGTAGTATAGTCAGTGCTGAAAAATGCTCCACAATAAATTCAAATGTTGGCATTTCTTCTGATGGCATCCTGAAGGGGTCGTATTCTCAACTCTTTTTCAAGACAATCTCCTACCTCAAATCATTTTCAAAAATTTTCAAAATGAACGAAGAAACTAAAAAAAATCTTTTAAAATCTTTCATTTCTTAAGTTTCTAAGCTTGTTTCACAAGCATCAAAAACAAATTTAAATAGAGCAGTAAAAATGCTACAAAATGACATCAATTGTGTCGTAATATCCAGATTTAATGACGAGTTAAAAGCGTTGAAACAGTGAAAATATGCAATATAATATATATTATATATATATATATACGCCCAAATATTTAATCAATTTCACAAAATCCATTCAAACTACAACAATTAAAATTTATTAAAGAATTGGCTCATTCGAAAAGTTTTCGAATAAGTTAAGAATGATCTATATCGGTTGAATACTGCAAGAAAAATTTAACTGTTTGTTTGTTACACTATTCGTTTCCACGTTTTCAAAACGTTAGACTCCGCCCATCACATTGTTGAACTCGCCAAACAACTCCCTCTAGTAATTCAATTTTGATTATACCTATACGTAGACCTGCTAACTCTGCTAGTTTATCCGTAATGATATTAGGCCCCCGCCTCTTTTTCCCACCAGAATAGTTGTAGAGTAATATTAAACAATATGTTCTCATGATTAAATTAGAAGAGTATTGCTTTACAAATATTCTGGTGTGAAAATAAGGCGGGGCTTAATACCACTACGGATAAATTAGCATAGTTAACAGGTCTACCTATATTCATTAATTTACAGTTCATTCATTACATTGAAATTAATTGTATGTTTACCTGTATCATACTAGCATGATATGCATGCATTTGTATTTTTATTAAAAAAAAAAAAAAAATGTTTAATTACAAAAATTCCTCTGTTAACTTTTTTCTCAATCAAAATACAAATGCATGAATATCATAAATTAATAATACAGATATTCATACAGCATTTGTCAATGTAAAATATACTGTAAATTAACACATGTACAGAGGTGCCAAGTTACTACTAACGAAAAGTCAGTTTCGTACCACAATAAAGAGAAAGTAAAACTTGTCCTTTTAAACTGCAGATAATTATTACAAAAGAATACATTAAGAAATATCCGGTATTAAGATTACGGACAATCCGCAATAATTTGGCACCTCTGCACATAAGCATAACCAAAAGAGAATTGCTAACAGTAGTTGTTGAAGGAAGTTTTGGTAAAATTTAAGAAAAATTGGTTAATCGCAATTGCTTTCAAATAAGTGTACAACAGACCATATCAGTTTACTTGTGCAGGAGAAATTTATTTCTTTGCTTTTCATATACAATAGATTCCCGTACAACTCCGAAACCAGGTCGCCACGATGCCAGATGATGATAAAATTTTATTTTTTAACGCCACTAATTTTCAATAATGTTTTCATATATTTTGTTACATTCATATTTTAATATCAAACTCCATAGAAAAATTAAATCACATGTAATTGAATTCATAAGATTCAAAACGTTTAGTAGTGATAAAAAATTTAATTGTGGCATTTGTTTTACGAGACTGTGTCTGTGTTGTACGGAAGCATACTTGCCAGCCTACTAAATAATGTTCCATAGTATTGTCAGTTCCGCCTTCTTTTTCACACCAGTAACTTTTTAGATAATTTTTCTTCTTATTTAATAGTAATTGCATTTGGAGACTATTACTCTAAAAATTTGCTGGTGTGAATAAAAGGGTGGGACTAACAACACTACGGAATATTAATTAGGGTGATAGCAAGTATGCAGAAGTCATACTGTTGTCAGAACTCGAATCTACGCCCTTTTACCCAGACAATAGCAGAAATGAGGAATTTTTGCCTTTTTCGCTTCCACTATATTTATACAACAATTTTCATATAATTCAATCACAACACATTACCACACTTTCCAAGCATCTCATTATAAAACGTAAAATTTGTAGTACCCGCCTTTTTTTTTTCCACAAAAGTGGTGTGGGAAAAGGGCCGTTACGCTTATTAATGAGATGGTTGGCAAGTATGCAGATTACAGTAGAAATAAGGTAAAGATTTAGAGGCATGAAGTTAGTAGTGGAAAATACAACTCAAATTTTTCATCCTGGAAAAAACTGAAAAAAAAAAGGTGGAGACTTCGAGGTCTGATTTGTTTTCAAAAAGCGAGACTCCGCCCATCAGGCTTTGCAGCTCATCTTCTCAACTTCTCTGAGTAATTCACTTTTGGTCATACTTACATATATTATTTTATAGTTATTTATTACATAGACAATTTTTGTATATCATCTGTATCATAATATCATGATATCCCTTCATTTGTATTTTGATAAAAGTAATGTTAATACAGAAATTATAGAAATTAGACATGGGAGGAGTTTATCTTTCAAAAGGCGTAAAAAACACCCGAATGCCGAATAACACGTGTCAATTTTGCAAAGCAATGCAAACAGAATAATTATTAAAACGAACCGACAAACATGTACTCCATGTCTAGAATATGTATGCGTAAAGAATCTTTTTTTCTTTTTATTGTCTTGTAAAAGTAATTCTTTTGATTCTGTGTTTTACGTATTTTGAATGATAATCTACTCCCATGTTAAAATACAATGATTTCTGTAATAAAGTTGTTTTAATCAAAATACAAATGAATGCATATCTTGATGTTATGATACAGGTAAACATATAATTATTGTTTATATAATAAATAAACTGTAAATTAATGCCAATAAGTACAATCAAAAGTGAATTAATAAATGGAGTTGTTAGAGGACTTTAGCAATGAGATGGGTGGAGTCTCACCTTTTGAAACCGCGAAAAGTTGTATAACAAACAAACGAACTAACGAAAAGGAAATTTCTCCTGCAATTATCAACCACTATGGGTTGTTGTAAGCTTAATCGAAAGCTTTTGTTGTGCGCTAGATTTTTGTAAATTTTATTTACTGTACTTCGAGCTGTTTCTTCCGAAATTACTGATTAAATATTTAGGCGTATATTTAATTTTGCATTTTTTCACTGTTTCAGCGCTTGTAACTCGTTTTTAAATCTAGATATTCTTACTCAATTGATGTCATTTTATAGCATTTTTTCTGCTCTTTCTAAATATTTGCTTGATGTTCATGTTTAGAAACTTTAGAAATAAGGATTTTTTTTTTTTTAGAGTAATTTGAAAATAGATTGACAGTCAGGAAGGATATATGGATGCATGCTCCAAATGAGCTCTTCTATTGTACCTCCTTTTGTGGTGCAATAAGAAATCACCCCCCGAATATATATATGTAATTTTATTTTACTTACTTACTTATTTATTTTATTATTTTATGAATCTTAAAGCTTTAAGAAATTGTTACAACAGGCATGCTGCAACCATAAATAGAAAAAAAGTGAATTAAATTTCAAATAAAATATATGTTATTTACTAATTTACACCGGCGCATTTATTCATTTTATTCTGTATAAAGAATTAACCATAGTGAAGCTTTTGATTTTGTGGTAGCAACTATCGTAAACTATTGCTTGCGTCTTTGGAGGCCGCAGGTGATATCAATATACGAATCAGGGTTGCCAGATTGGTGAAAGTTTTCGCAATTTTGGGGGTAGTGACAGTGAGGAAAAAGTAAGTCCTTGGAGAAATGTTGGGGACGAAACTCGGAAGAATTATTATTATTATATTTTTCCCAAGAAGTCGAGTGTACAAACTAAGTATTCAACAATCGATCATCCAGTTAGTTTCTCAGTTCTGAAATGCAGGGCCTGGCTATCACACGGGGCTCGTGCCCTGGGCACGAAATTTTACTAATTGCTAAAGAAATTTCAGTTTTTTTTTTCCATCTAATTCAGCTGTCTTTCATTTGCATGAAAACATTTTAATAAAATATATCATTAGGAGCAATTTTATTTATTTTTGAGGCTAAAAATAGAAAAATATTTGTCCTTCGCCAATTTTTTTTTTTTCTTTTTTGTCAGCCCGTTTGCTGCTGAAATTTGTGTGTCAGAATAGAAGCCGATTGAAAAAATAATTATAGATACTCTTTTTTTCCCCTACACGCTAAATAAAATATTTTCTTCAACTTTGGGTTGAAGGGAGGAGGGATCGCCTGCAAGTCAAGTCAACGATACGCTTCGGAGTACCTGCATTTGGTCGCAACCAATGCTTACCTCCAACGAAAAATGAGAAAAACATAAAAAGCCCTTGACCTTCGATCTGCTAAGTACCTGGCAGTTTTTACAAATTCTAAGGGGGCACGAAAATTTTAAAGTGCCCTGGGCACAAAAACTTATTAGTCGGGCCCTGCTGAAATGTACCATTTTTGAGAAAGATGTAAGATCTTTTACAATTTCCTTCATTACTTTTGACGTTTCAAATACATTTGAGAAACAGTCTTCATTTTTTCCAGGGCACCAATGTTTATTTTTAATCTTTTACAGCCATCGTAATTAGATTACAAATATTTGCTTCTAGAAATGTCTAAGTAAAATACACGATGCTTAATATAATTTTAAAACTTAATCATACATTTTGGTTGAAACACAACTTAATAAATTAAACCTCATCAGTAACTGGAAGTTGGTAAACGAAATGATGCCGGTTGGTAAACAATCGGCTTTAGCCTCTGAAAATTGATATTTTACATGTGCAATTTGCGATAGTTCTCCTCAATAGATACTGAGATATAGCCATCTGGAAAAATCCCAAAAAATAAAGACTTAATGAATAAACATATATATCGTATCATGTACCGAGTTGGTGCTTTTATATAACAGTAAAAGGTTTGTAGTTGGTCACTGTGGTTAAATGAATTCTCAAAATTCAGTATCACTTAGTAATATAAAAATTCTTAAAATAAAAATTTTAATTCCTCCGAAAATGTGCCTTTCTTATGAAAAAGCTTCTGCGGCAAAAATACTTGCATTTACTATACTTAGTTTTTTCTTTAACATAAAAATTTTATTAGCACTACTTCTACCCGAGCAGCACTGGGTACACCTATAGTAATTATTTATTTTGTGAGAAGAAAAGACAAAATCGAAGATAAAATATAATTTTAAATATAAATGATTTAACAGAATATTTATATTTATGTATAAAAAAATAAGAAAATAATAAAAAATAAAAATAATAAATGCCCGTAGATAAAAATAGATTAAAAATCTTTATAAAGACTCAAGCTATACAAACGCAAATTCATAAACATAATTTAGATGAGTTCAATCCTTCTAATCTAAAAAAAAAAAAAAAAAACTATATAAGTAACTGGAGGGTTTTGAATAGAATTGTGGACTGTATGGTTTTAAAAATCGCTGGTTTAAATTATACTAAATCATTTATCAGTTTAAAATGAATTTGAAGGACTCACCTTTCTTTCAATTGAATTAATAACATCATATTTTTGAAACAATGAATAAAAGCTTGAATACATACACAAAATAGAATATAAACGTGAATTATTGACTTTATTTCAGCTCATACGTTAGAATAGAATTTTTCCAGCATACCGCTAGAACACAGCAAAAAGAACAAACTAGAATAGAACCGCAGAAAAGTAAAAACGGTTCACAGCAAATTGAAAAAGAAATTATATAAAGTATAACTAACAATTAATTGAAAACATGAATAAAATAAATAATAATAAAAGAAAAAAGAATTAATTTTGCGTTTAAAACACATTAAAATATCAATAAAAGAATGAATTTAAATCAAAGTTTTTTACTAAAGTTCTTTCAGGATTGCATAGTGCTGCCATCTATTGTCAAAATTCAGAGTTATTAGAATTCTGAACATTCTCCCCCACCGGGAGAAGGAGTGTCACTTTAGCAATAATTTCACCACTCTGAGTCCAAATGCTGACTACACGAACTCTATTATCAGGTCCTGGATAGGTACGAATAATTCTACCCAGCTTCCACTGGAGAGGAATAGATTGTGGATCATGAATAACAACCAAGTCCCCAATTTGAAGATCAGTTCGTGGAGTGAACCATTTAGGTCGATTCTGCAGGTGATGTAGATAGTCTCTAGACCATCGCTTCCAGAAGTCTTGCTTCATTCGCTGGATTAGAGTCCAACGAGAAGATAAAGTGAGATTTGGTGAATTTCCACTTTCTGGAATCTCAAGGAGTGGAAGTCCTATCAGGAAATGTCCGGGAGTGAGGGCTCTAACATCGGATGGATCAGAAGAAAGTGGCGTTAATGGTCTGGAATTTAAGCAGGCTTCTATTTGACATAAAAGAGTAGTAAGCTCTTCAAAATTTAGAATGGTAGCCTTGCAAGCTTTAATTAGATGACTTTTCGTCAATTTAATAGCAGATTCCCATAGTCCACCGAAATGGCGGAATATGGTGGGATAAAATGCCAATTGATGAAGTTGCTGGTAGCAAAATTTTGAACATTTTCAGAACGAATGATTCGAAATAGTTGCTTAAGATAGTTAGCAACTCCCCTGAAATTTTTTCCGTTGTCACTGAATATGTCTGATGGCAGTCCTCTTCTAGAAACAAATCGTTTTAGGGATGCTAAGAAAGCTGATGAAGATAAATCTGAAACAGCTTCTAGGTGCACCGCTTTTGTGCACATGCAGACAAAAACACAAATATATGACTTCAATTTAACTTTAGATCTAGGCACATTTGGTTTAGTGATGAGTGGGTCAGCAAAATCTAGTCCCACCTTTGAAAAAGGTCGAGTTGGAGTTATACGTTCGACTGGCAACTCACCCATAATTTGTTGGCAAGTTTGTTTCTTCAAACGTTTGCACAAAATACATTCATTTAGAATTCGACGAATGTAAGAGCGACCATTTAGTATCCAATACTTTTGTCTAATTAGAGAAAGAATCAGTTGGGCACCAGCATGAAAGTGTTTTTTATGATATTGCTCAACAATTAATTTTGTAATGAAATGATTTCTCGATAAAAGCACTGGATATTTCTGATCTTGATTAAGTGACTGATGTCTGGACAACCGTCCGCCAACTCTGATTAAACCTTGATCATCTAGAAATATATTTAAGGATAAATATTTGTTGTTGGTTGGTAAAGGTTGATTTTTCCTGAGCAAATTCAGCTCTAACGAAAACTCTTGTTCTTGAATCAATTTAAGAATATGTGTAATAGCACTTGAAACTTCAGGCGTACTGACAAGTCCAATACGTCTAGAATTACGATTACAACTACGAATGTTATAAATGAATCTCAAACACAATGCAAGGATTCTGCAAAGTTTTGAAAAAGAAGAGAATTTAAATAGAAAATCAGGAAAGGCTTTATGACTAGATGTTGCAACGTGACTTAAATTTTCTTCAGAATTTTTTGACTTAACATTTGAAGATTTGACTAGGAATAATGGTAACTTGACACTAGCACTAAGCCATTCAGGCCCAAGCCACCACAATTTGTGATGCAAAAGACTCTTCGGTAGAATGCCTCTTGAGGCACAGTCTGCCGGATTCGATGAATTCTCAACATAAGTCCACACTGCTTGTGGGACAAGTGATTTGATTTTGTTTGCTCGATTTGTTACGAACTGATTTCCTTTGGTTGGAGGAGATTCAATCCAATTTAAAGCAATTTGTGAATCGGACCACAAATAAAGTTTATTTACATTAAAAGTTAAAGATTCTAATATTGTGGAACTTAATTGTGCAAGCAAGAATGCAGCACATAACTCAATTCTCGGAAGCGTGACATGTTTTAAAGGATTAACTCTGGTTTTTGCAGCGACAAAGTTAACTGAAATCTCACCTAGAGAAGATAGTGTCCGAAGGTATACCACTGCAGCGTAGGCCTTGCCAGATCCATCACAAAACTCATGGATCTCTATGTGGTTCTCTGGAGATGTTTCACAGTTCAGATATCTTGGTATGCCAATGGACTTTAAGAGTTCAATTTGAGAATTAAATTCTTGCCAAGTTTTCAAAATGGAATCTGGGATTTGATCATCCCAAGCACACTTATCTTTCCAAAGCTCTTGCATCATGATTTTTAACATGATCGTGGTTGGAGCTAGAATCCCAAAAGGATAAAAGATTTGAGCTATCATTGATAGCAATTCTCGCTTGGTATGCACCGATTTGACGCCATTCAAATGAATTTTCAATAAGTCTTCTGCCGAATTACAAACTAAGCCTAAGATTTTTTGGGAGGAATCTTCGGAAAATTTTACATTTTGCCTAGTGGGTTTAAGATCTTCTGGTAGATTTTCAATGACTGCGGGTACATTGGAAGCCCATTTTCTAAGTGTAAAGCCTCCTTGATTTACAACGTGATTTAGGTCTTTGACCAATTGTTTTGCTGCATCAATTGAATGCGACCCACCAAGATAATCATCCACATAAAAGTTCTCGAAAATTGACTGCGCAACAATAGGAAATTCTGAACTAAAATCTTTGGCTAGTTCGTGCAATGTCCTTATAGCCAGGAATGGGGCACAGGCTGTGCCATATGTTACAGTCAATAATCTGAAACTCGCAATAGATTCATGTGGCTGGAATCGCCAAAAGATTCGCTGAAAGTCAACATGTTTGGGGTTTACCAATATCTGTCTGTACATTTTGGCGATGTCTCCGGTTAAGGCTATTGAATATGTTCTAAACTTAAGAAGAAGTTTAAACAAATCTGGTTGCAACTTTGGACCTATTTCAAGAAAGTCGTTTAAAGAGTGGCCTGATGTTCCTTTAGCCGAAGCAACAAATACCACCCTCAATTTAGTAGTTGTACTATCTTCTTTCAAAACCCCATGATGAGGCATGTAAAAATAATCTTTAGAATCAATTTCAGAATTTGGGACTGGTTCCATATGATGTAAGTCAATATATTCTTGCATAAAGCCATGGTATTTCTCCTTAAGCTCATGATTTTTATTAAGTTTGGATTCTAACAAATAAAACCGTTTTAAAGCATTTGATTGTGAGTCACCTAAATTTGGAACTTCTTTAAAGGGAAGATCCACCATGTACCTTCCAGACTGAATTCGTCTAACAGTTTTAGTGTATTTTTCTTCAGAACTGTGAATTGGTGTTGCAGCTGGAAGGGACTCAATTTCCCAAAATTTCTGAAGATCATAAGTTAACTGAACTGTAGCATGGCAACTAAGGACAGTTTTAGAATGCTGAAAATTGTTTGCATGTATGACACCCGAGAGTAACCATCCCAATTTGGAATTTAAAGCACATGGAGTACCTTTAGGACCCAGAATAGATTGCCCTAAAATTATTAAGGGAAATAAATCTGCACCAAGCAAAATTTCAATTGGGCTCGAAACATAAAATTTAGGATCTGCTAAAGATAGACCTTCCAAAAGAGGCCATGAAGATTTTCGAACAACAAAATTAGGAAGATTTACCGTAACATTATTTACTATTAAAGCATTCACATCAAAGATTTCATTACTATAATAAGACTTTAAAATAATATTAACTTCAAAAAGAGCAGTTTCTGCAACAATATTATTTACACCCGAGATTCTATGATTTGTGGTTTTCATAGGTAACCCTAATTTTTTAGCACAAGAGCTGGAAATTAATGATTTTTGACTTCCTGAATCCACCATGACTCTACATGGCACAAACCTTCCAGTATTTGATTTTACAAGAACCATAGCTGTCGATAACAAAGTTTGACAACACTCTTGGGTACTGGTTAAACAACTAGAGTTGACAAAGGATGGACTTTCAATGTTGAGATTAGTATTTTCAATAACAGGTGGAGAATTAACTTTATTTTTCTCGAAATGGAGAAGTGTATGGTGCTTAGCATTACACTGTCGACATTTTGTCGAAATCAAACATTTATTAACGAAATGATTACCACGTAAACAATTTATGCATAGTTTTTTACCCTTCACAATATTCCATCTATCTTCAACAGATTTTTTAAGAAAGTGTGGGCACTTGAAAAGTGCATGAGATTCCGAGCATTCTGAACAGATAGAATTATTGGATTTTATATCTGAATTAGATATTACAGCATTAGAAACAGATTTTTTAAATACTACCTTTTGTTTACTTTCAGATTTAGAATAAGTACTATCAACAATATCTTGCAAGCTTCTCGCTTGTTTTTCAAGAAACAAAATAAATTCATCATAGGTGGGAAAAGAATCACTATCTAAAGATAATTCCCATTGCTTCTTTAAATTATCATCCAATTTTGTTTGCAAATTATAAACAAGAATTAAATCCACAAATAAATTAAATTCAAATCCTAAACATTTCAAGTTACGTATTGCTTCATTACAGCTATCTAATAAATCTAGTATAGATTTCCTACAATTTGGTTTCAAAGATTTCGAATTAAAGAATTTGTTTAACTGGGCATAAGCTAGATTTTTTTTATTATCGAATCTAGAAATTAGTGTTGCCCAAGCTTCTTTATAACTTGCTTCAGTTATTGGAAAGCCTTTTATTAACTTATTGGCCGATCCAATAACAGACGCTTTTAAATATTGTAATTTTTGCAAATCGGAAAGCTGGGTGTTCTCATGAATAGTGGTTACGAATATTTGCTTGAAGCTTAACCAGTCTTCCAAATTGCCAGAGAAATGTGGCAAATCAAATTTTGGAAGGTGAATAGATTGCTTCGAAACAGAACAAGAATTTTCATTAACCTGTGTTACAACTTTAGTGTTCTGAAAACAAGAAAGTTCTAATCTTGACTCTATGTGATATTTTATACGAGTAAGTTTCTCTGTCCATTTTTCATTATCTTCAATTTCCTCTTTTAATTCATCTAAATCAGAAATAACTTCCTCAACTTCATTATTAATTTGTTCTAATTGAGTTTGCCTTTCATGCAAATGACCTTTCAAAATTTTTATTTCTTGAATGTCTAAAGGATCCGCTTCTAAAGCTTTTGTCGCTTTGTTTTCAAATTTAGTCACTGATGACCGAATAATAGTTCTTTTTGCTTTTAGTTTTTCAAGTTTCAAAGCCATTAGAACATTTTTTTTTTTTTTTCAAGTTTGTAAAATATTAATTTTTACTAAAAGATTTCATAATTTAATATATCTCCGGCTCTAGACGGCCAAAAATATGGAGGGTTTTCAATAGAATTGTGGACTGTATGGTTTTAAAAATCGCTGGTTTAAATTATATTAAATCATTTATCAGTTTAAAATGAATTTGAAGGACTCACCTTCCTTTCAATTGAATTAATAACATCATATTTTTGAAACAATGAATAAAAGCTTGAATACATACACAAAATAGAATATAAACGTGAATTATTGACTTTATTTCAGCTCATACGTTAGAATAGAATTTTTCCAGCATACCGCTAGAACACAACAAAAAGAACAAACTAGAATAGAACCGCAGAAAAGTAAAAACGGTTCACAGCAAATTGAAAAAGAAATTATATAAAGTATAACTAACAATTAATTGAAAACATGAATAAAATAAATAATAATAAAAGAAAAAAGAATTAATTTTGCGTTTAAAACACATTAAAATATCAATAAAAGAATGAATTTAAATCAAAGTTTTTTACTAAAGTTCTTTCAGAATTGCATAGTGCTGCCATCTATTGTCAAAATTCAGAGTTATTAGAATTCTGAACAGTAACTCAATCTTTATAGAAAAATTATTTGAAAAAAAAAAAAAAGAGAGAGAGAGAAAGAGAGAGAATCTCATTAGATTAATGTCGTAATTTTTTCTCACAATATCATTGAACTGAGTCCATGACCTTAACTATTGTAAATTTGTAAATCTTATTTTATTTTTAATTTCATTTTGCACGCACGCTTTTTATTTCCTAATTCAAAACTATTAAAAAAAAAAAATCTTTTTCGATACTGTCTCGTTCGAAACTATTAATTTTCTTTTCATAAAAAAAAAAAAAAAAAAAAAAAAAAAGATGAATATCTGGCAGAAGTAGAGTTTAGTTTAGTACAAAGGACTATTAGTTTCTTTCTTTTTTTCTTTTCTTTTTTTTTTTTCAAATTATAACATTCCTTTCAAATTATTCAATTATATTTTCGATAAATGTCCAACTATCGTAAAAATCCGTAGATTGAGACTAAAGTCCTCATTCCTAAAAAAAAAAAAAAAAAAAAAAAAAAAAAACCAGGTACTATGAGATTTAATTATAAGACTTTTATATTTTCTTATCGTCTATATAAAAAATAAAATAAAAGTTACCGTCCTATACTTCTGGCGGTCATCTAATCTGGAGAGCAATCCCCTCCGTTGAGGATTAAAATTGTGGGGGCATGTCCCCGGAACAACCTCAGGGGTGCGTTCCAGACCGTCGCCAGTTACCCATTTCGCATTACTAGTACGACGTTAAACCCAACCAACCAACGAAAAAGTAATTTTGGTTTTGTAAAATTCATAACCAAAATCATTCTCCTTATAAAATATCTCTGACTAATTGCACTAAAATTTCCCTATTCTATTTCTTTTCTTTACTCTACAGTTGGAAACAAAAACCTATGGATGCATGTACTTATACGATATTTAAATAAAATAAACAGTTAGCATTATTGATGTTTTATTATTATTATTTAAAAAGAAAATTTATATTTTGCTGATAACATTTTATCAATCATTTCTGGTTAATTTGTATTTTATCTAAGTTAACACCCATATTATGTAAATTCAAGAAGCGTTTGAGAATATGTATAATTATTACAGTTTTGCATTTTATAATGGCTGGGTATTGTAGAGTGTTTTTTTTTTTTTTTTTTTTTTATGATATAAATACGTTTTTTCGTATTTGTTTTTTATTTACAAAAGTCGCCATTGAAAAGTTCTGCATTCTGCAGTTAAATATGACAAAATGAACCACTGTAATACAGCATTTAAGGCTGTACATCAGTAAAATCTCCAAAATCCTTTCTCCATGTTAATCCTATGGGAATTAAGGACCTTCAATTTTCTAAAAATATCTCAAAAGGAAATTTGGATTTTTGCATGCAATTCTTGAAGGTCTTTAGATTTTAGACTAGTGGGCATTTTTTTAAAAAAAGTTAATAATAATATTTAATTTAATTTCAAAACTCGGACATTATCATGAAAATTAGACAAGGCATCAAAAAACTGGAAATTACTCAGTTCTGTTTGAGATATTTGAAATTTTAATCACGCGGCTAATAACTTCAATTTTTTATCTGTGCATTGATTTAAAAATATTGAATTTTTATTAAAATGAAAAAGAGATATTTTAATAATAAAACAGACATTTTTATTTTGAAGTTGAATCGTCGTACTCCAAGATCAGTGATCAATCACTTCACAGGTGGTCGCTCCCCATTTTAGTGTGAGTTTTTCGACCTCCCCTTTTCTCATAGACCTTATATATATAAGGTCTATGCCTTTTCTGCATGGAGGGAAGGGATCTATAAATAGATGTGTAATAGTTATCTGTTTTGAAAACTACCGATGTAAAGGTACAAGGAACGTGTGTATTATTTTTTGTTTTTCAATATTTCAAGTTATTATTGATTCTTTTAATCTATTTTTTCCTCTTTCTTCCCCCCCCCCCCTTTTTTTTTTTTTTTTCTTTTTCTGTGTAATTGCATGTTATTTAAATTTAACGCTAATTGAGAAGCTATAAATGTCAGCGCACGGGTGGCCTTGAACTCAGCAAAATATTACTTTTCTATAAAAATCTTTAATTTTCAACTGAATCTAGACATTTTTGGACTGCGATTACGGTCTTTAGCCAATTTTTTCATTTGTGCAAAAACATCTTTTTTTTTTTTTCATTCATTTTATTTCTTCTTGCATTTTATTATTTCCATTTTATTTCTTTATTTTATCTTTTTCCCATTTCATTTCATTTCTTTCTTTTTTCTAAGAAAAGCTAATATGTTTTTCAATCCACAAGCTACGTGATTTATGTAACACAAATTGAAAATTTGATCATTGTAAATTCGCAAATTTTAAAATAAGAATACAGTTTTTTTTTTTTTTTTTTTTGTAAATCTCATTTTAATATATTTATATATTTTAATTTCTAACTTTCAACCGAATTTATAGATTTTTGGACTGTAACCCATAATTAGTATTTATACCCAAATCTTAACTTTTATCAAAATCTGTTGGGGGGGGGGGGAAGAGAGCATTTTTTTTTTTTTTTTTTTTTTTTAAATACTATATTCCAAAAACCACATTGCTTATTATCTCTCTATATATAAATGGCTAAGAGATTTTTGAGTCTGTTTGTGTGTTCACGCAAGTTGCCACCAGCTTTTCATACTTTAGTTAATTTTAAAGAATCTGATTGTACGATCGATAATTTGATTAAACCGACGGATTCAGAAAAAATTCCCCTTTCATTTGGTACCTTATTTGTAACGAAATTTTTATTAGATTTTTTGAAATTAATTAAAATATGAAAATAATAACTTGGTAAAAACTTTAAAAATGGACATATAAATTTTTAATTATTGCCAATAATAATAATAATAATAATAAATAATATAAAATAAAATAAAATTACGAATTATTATTTTTCCTCCCCAGCATAAAATGCATAGATATAGTATTTTATATAGATCTATCATTCTCATGTTATCGTGCAAAGATTTTTGATGCCGAAAAAATTTTTTGCATCAGACAATATGGAGTATAAAACTCGGAAATAGTAATAGAGTAGAATGTTAATGAATTTTTAAAATGCTGAAATATTGCACGACTTTTAAGTGTTGTAATAAATATATGAAAAGAAACGGGATAAGTTTTCATAAATAAGTTATATTCAAGTAATTTACGAAAAATATCATTTTTATAATCAGTTCTTTGTTATTATTATGAAACAATTACTGTCTTTATATTTGATGAAATACTCTCTTTAAATTTTAAGATTTTACATTAGTAAGTAATATGAAATTGTCAAAATTCTTTTAAATATGTAGTTAGCAGCCGCGGAAGTTTTAATGCATAACTAATATGTTGTGGCCACCACAAGACTTTCTTCTATATATAATCTTATACAAATTTACGCAATACAAATTATTTATTAATTATAATTTATTAAAATTATTTTCCATGATGAATGCAGACGATTTTTATTTCAAAGAAGTATAATAATAAATGCCGAAAGAAAGTCTGTTTTGTGCAGATATGAGTGTACTAGAGTAGAGTTAATAATAATAATTATAATGAAAAATGGGTAATTAGAGTTTTTTATTCTCTTTTAGTACATAAATTCTTCATAAATTTTATTAGCTAAATTATCTGTGTGTATTCCAGTGGATATTAATTCGAGTAAAAATATCCATAAGAAAGTAAGATGGCCGACTTTTCCCAAATGAAAAGGAATCACTTTTTCACCCTCGATGATCAATCTATGTCTTATTACTATATCTATGAAAAAATGAAATATGCTTTCACGTGAAAAAAAAAAAAAAAAAAAAAAAAAAACCGTTAAATAATAAATTTGCTTATGCATGTGTAAACATAACGTTTTATGGCTTTAAAATAAAATAATAATAATAATTTTAAATTTTAAAGGTTACAAAGAAATAAAGTGCGAAAAAGTTGCACGGGCTTGCTAGTCTAACATAAGAGGAGAGGTACAAGTGCCCGCAACAAACTGTTCTAGATTATAGTAAGCTATAAGTATTGTAATTATGGAAAAAAAAAAAAACTTATAATAATAATGATTGAGTTAATTTGTCTTCTTCTTCTTCTTTTTTTTTTTTTTTCACTGTGATTCATGTGCGTGTGTCTGTGTCTGAACACTATAATATCTAAAGCATTTTAAAGCTTTATAATGTCTAAAGCTTAGTTCAAAGCTTAGTATAAAGCTTGAGCTGAAAGACGGTACGTATGCTACAATAATAGAACATCGGGGCACAGGAGTTACATAGATTTCGATGAGTGTACAACTGGTAGCATTTTTCACTTCCTATTACCGAAAAGACCGAAAGTGCGGTTTTTCGATACTAATTTTTTGTTATATTTACATGTTGTGAGATGACCTGAATCCTAAAACATGTTCCTAGTGGTTGTGTGTCTGCTTCTCTGTCTGTTATGTGCATATCTCAAGAACAAATAGTTGCATACAGGAAGTCCAAGTTTAGTATTCTAAATCTGCATCATATAAGGATGCTACACTAAACCTTTTGTTGGTATCAAGCAAATGCTTCGTGTACAGGGACATCCAAGAGAATTCAAATACATTATGGGCAAAATTGCAAGTTAGTACAGTATAACATTTATAGGCAGCACTAAACCAAATGAAATGAATATTTTTATATACATAAAAACGTATTTCGTATAGAATTTCGTGTGAATGTGAAAACCATTCACCATTCGTTTACAGAGCTATCCGAAAGAAACAGTTTTTACTTGAGAAAACTGATGGAAGTGTATTTCAGGTAGCGCTGGGTATTATTAAAGTAAGACTATATTTCAATACACAATAGGGTGTATACATATCTTTTAGTAAATATACAGTGATACTAATAAATGAGCAAAAACATTGTTTTTTATTGAATGTAATTGATGGAAATGCTTTAATATAGTATTTTACCATCTCCAGAAAAAATTATCAGGAATGAAAATTAATTTATCATACTCATACAATAAAGGAAATGCATTTAAATTAAATTTTTATTGTTGGGATTTTGGTATTATTACACTTTTTGAGGTTCCACATTATAGTCAAGATTTTAACGATCGATTTTTGCGTAATGCTTCTTGTCAGCGTAAATTAGAAACAAAATAATTGCAGATAATTCTAATGTATATTTTGAAGTTCATATCAGGTTGCTACTCCAAAAGCTGCTTGATAACTTTCAAGGAGTAATGCGAGTGAATATATTTTTTTTTAATTTAACAATAGCCTAAAATTTTTATTTTACACACACATAAAAATTCTTTATAACTATAGCCTATGGAGTCAAATTATTTAAAGTGCAACACCGTCTAAACACCTTATTCGATTGAGCTAAAACTTTATAGCTATGTTATAGGTCATCGTCGCAAAATTCAAATATAATTTGATGAGTGTTTAACCTATACTTCTATTTCAGGGACAAAATAATAATAATAATAATAATAATTCTTTCAAGAAAATACTGTATGCATTATCATAAATTTATTTAATACATTATTTAACTGTTTATTTTTTACTGCACTTGGAAGGAAATATACAAGACAAAATGTATCCGGGAAAGACGCAGAGGGACGAGATGCTGGAAGCGAGATTTCTAACTACTGATGGCAATGCGAACTCGAACGTTACATAATAGATTCGGGAAAGACACTACTGGAATGTTACACCAAAACAAGGCTTTGGGCAATTTCAATGGCTATTTTATATATATATATATATATATATACATGTGTGTGTGTGTGTGCGTATGTATGCATATATATATGTCTGTGGGTAGAGTCCTACCCGACCCGAACCCGACAGATGAATTTTAAATCAACCCGAAACCCCACCCGAACCCGACAAAAAAAATTTCATCAACCCGAAAACCGACCCGAACCCGCAACAGAGAATTTTTGCGAACCGAAACCCGACGTATCTAACCCGAACCCGACCCGAAACCCGAAAAACAAATCAACATTACTTATTCATCTAAAAATCATGCAAAACAACGTAAAATGATATAACATGATATAAAATAAAGTAAATTTTCATTGTCACACAGTTGGTAAATTATAAGAAAAAAACTAGTTTGTTGTGGCCACCACAAGACATTCTTCTATATTTTTCTGTCAAATTCACTAAGTGCGAATAATTTATTAAAACTATTATTAAAAAGTGTCACGTGATGAATGCAAATAATTTTCATCTTAGGGAAATCTAACACTAAGTATCCATTATTGTCTATAAATAACTTCTTAAACAATGCGTTTTTATAATGGTTATCTCACATATCATGGTTCGTACAGCTATATGGCATAGAAGTTGAGATATAGCCATCCTGTTATCGAAGAAATTTGCAGTATAGCAGCGCCACCTATTGGCCAACAAGCATTCAAACTGAGTCAGCATAATGTCTCATAATCGCCTTCTCACATATTAAGTTTTGTTTGATGATACACAATAGAATCTGAGATATAGCTTTCCTTGTAATTGTGGAAATCGCTGTGTAGCAGCGCCACCTGTTGAGAAATTGACATAAAAAGTTGATAGGGACTAGGTTATGTCAAGGTGCATCTACTTATAAATTTATATGCAATTCTCTGCAGTAGTTCCTGAGATATAGCATTGCCTTAAATTGTGAAAATCACTGTATAGTAGCGCTATCTGTTGAGCGATGGGCACCAAAAGTTGATAGGCACTAATTTATGTCAAGATGCATTTATTTATAAATTTATATGCAATTATGTGCAGTAGTTCCTAAGATACAGTCGCCACAAAATTTTTGTCATACACATATAGAGACACAGACGATATTTTCTAGAAATAGTCAAATCGTGTTCTGGACTCTCAAAACGTGCAAATTCATCAAAAACCGGAAGTTGAAAACTTTTAACGAATCTAATACTTTCTTCTACTAAATATAGAAGAAAATTAAAAAAAAAAAAAAAAAAAAAAACTTGTAAACTGCGAAATCTTTTCAATTTCCAGAATGTAAATGTGAGGTTATACTGTATTTGTATTTCTTTAATTTATATATTAACAACAGTCGAGAAAGATTTATAATACTTTTCTAATTTTCATGCAATTTCTACAAAATATACATATTAGTTCCGTTGAAGAAAAGAAAACAGATCCAGATAGAAATACGGATCTGTTTTTCTGGCAGATATCCGCGGATACGAATAGGGAGCTCCGGTACATGTTTGCCCACCAGCGGCCGAGCGGATCTGCGCTTGAAGCTGGTAGATGGGACGTGTCGGGTTCGATCCCAGGTCGCGCTCATCGACCTAGCCGTTCGGAGTTTTTCGTGGCTTCCTCCGAAACACGCGTATATACGGGCTAGGACCCCTTAGAAAGACCCAAAAGGAGGGCTTTCCCCCTATAGGCCTAGGACACATCTTTAGTCAATCGGCCTGAAATCCTCCAACCAAACAACCAATCGATGCATGTCTAGTATGTGCAGAATGTTTAAATTAGTTACATAGTTGTAAACATGCCTATAAATTTATATTTATAATTGTAAAAAATATTTTAAAAAGTGTTCTCAAGTCGACCCGACTTGTTGAAAACCAAACCCGACCTGCGGGTTGGGTTCGGGTAAAAGCGGGTTACCCGACCCGATGCAGGACTCTATCTGTGGGTGTGTGTCAGCCTTTATAAAGCCACTGGTTAATAAACTAAAAAAAAAAAAATCTATTCAGCAACAAAAATCATATTTATGCACGTTAAATAATTTTTTATTTACAATGCGTTTCTTTATTTTTGAATAAAATAGAAGATAAAATACAGCAATCCCACCGTTATCTCTCTTTGTCGGAAATTTCACATAGCATTTACGCACGCCCATCACTTGTCTTAGTGACAATTTCAAGGAATGTATTCTTCAAAGCGCAGTAATAAATTACAAATTTAATTTGATTAGCAAGTGATGTTTTTTTATAATGTTTAATTAATAAAAGATCAATTTCCAGTTCTTATTCTAATAAAATTAATAAGAAAAAAGTTTAAATGAAAAGGTTTTAAATTTAAAGGAAAGCTTGAATGTTTAGCAAAGTATTGACGATATTTCTCTAAGAAAAACGCCTCTGAATTTCGGATGTGTTCAACTCACCTACTTTGAAGAAACAATCAAATAATTATCAGTTAAAAAATTAATATCGTTTAATAGTTCTATTTATTTGATGCCTTTTGAAATTTCTTCCCAAATTCAGGTAAATACCTTTTTCTTGAGTGCATGAACGGTCTCCGTAAAAAAAAAAAAAAAAAAAAAAGAAAGAAAATACCCATTTAATAAAATCACTTTTGCTCAGAACGAATGTGACTTTGATAAGCAGCGGGTGCTGTATACATAAACTGTAACTAGTATTTCCAATTTCGTGAAAAAAAAAAAAAAAAAAAAAAAAAAATAATAATAATAATAAAAGGTGCAAGATTTACGTATTACGATTCTATAATGAATAAAATAACTGTTTTTACATAAATTGTACGTACTGTTTCAACTACAGTAAAATATCGTTTCAGTTTAAATATTTTAATCGCTTTATAAGAAGAGACGAAGCTGTCGATCTAACTATATTTAATCTTTCGTAAGTGAAAAGAGAAAATTTCATGGCTTTGGATACAAATTTAGATATCCGAAAGTTCCAAAATGTTTCAGAAAAACTCAGTGGAAGAATGAGTGTGAGAGATTACAAGATAATTCAGTTCAGATAATGAAAACTGGTCACTGATAGCCACTACCAGATGTCTTGGGGGTTAGCGCTAATCATTTTCTAGCACCTATGACAGTTCAAGGCTAAACGGGACTTTTTCCCTGGAAGAGCGAACACGAAATTTTTGGTTACTGATGACCAGCCTTAACTCGTTATATTAATAAAGAATACTACTCATAACTGCAGCATACCTTGGAAGGGTGAGTTAGCTTTGTCATTTTTCTATGCAAAAAAACTAATTTTTTATGTTAATACTCAATCAAAGATTATCCGTGCTATTAATAACTATCTATGTAATATTTCTCTAACGTGGACCAGTTTCAATTATTTTTTGTTGAAACGATACGATACGCGAGGATAAAAAAATAATATTTATACATGAACAATATTTAAGCACGCGGACTTAGTTCAATCTATATAATATTTATCCAATGTAGACCAGTTTCAATTATTTTTTGTCGAAACGATACTATACGCGAGGATAAAAAAATAATATTTATACATGAACAATATTTAAGCACGCGGGCTCTATATAATATTTCTCTAGCATTTACCAGTTTCAATTATTTTTTTTCGAAACGATACGATACGCGAGCATAAAAAAGTAATATTTATATATGAACAGTATTTAAGCACGCGGACTTAGCTCAATCTATATAATATTTCTCTAATGTAGACCAGTTTCAATTATTTTTTTTCTAAACGATACGATACGCGAGCATAAAAAAAATAACATTTACACATGAACAATATTTAAGCATGTGGACTTAGCTCAATCTATATAATATTTCTCTAGCGTTTACCAGTTTCATTTTTTTTTTTTTTTTTTTTTCGAAACGATACGGTACACGAGCATTAAAAAAAATAATATTTATATATGAACAATATTTAAGCACGCGGACTTAGCTCAATCTGTATAATATTTCTCTAACGTTTACAAATTTCAATTATTTTTTTTTCTAAACGATACGATACGCGAGCACAAAAAAATAACATTTACAGATGAACAATATTTGAGCACGCGGACTTAGCTCAATGGACTAATAAGAAAAAATGACGACATTTGTCTGATGAGATTATTTTACGAAAAAATGTATTTTTAACTGTTGTTTCTTCAGAATCTTTACAAGCGTCATTTTAAACCTAGCAATATTTTAAAGATATAATAGGAACTTTTGTGTCATGAATTGACTAAAAAACACAATCATAAAAAATATAATCAAAATAGGAATTATTTTATTTTATTTATTTATTAAAAAAAAAAAAACTATCAAAATTAATAAAAAGTCATCGCCAACATGACGACAAAAAAATAAAAGCGTCGTGAGAGTCCTATATTAAAATTGTACTGTCTATGGAAGTATGAAAATTGGGTCGTGAACCATGAATTTTATTTGGAAACCTTTCTTTGAATGATTTTAATTTCACTATTGTACACTATTCATTTGGTTTTATTAATAATTTGGCTTCTGGTAAATTAAAATTTTAATTAGGTGGTGAAATGGGTATAACATTTATCAGTTTCAAATTTTAAAGGTATATAAGAAAAGAAATAAAATGCGAATATTTCGCACGGGTTTGCTAGTAGGTAATAATTTGCTTGTTTTGCATTTCTTTCACTTTTATTCAAATATTAAAGACCAACAATTTATAATTAAGTTATTTCTTCTTTCCTTCTTTCTTTTTTTCTTTTTTTCTTTTCGTTTTTTTTTTTTTGACGAAATTTGTTTTAGAAAATTTATTTAAGTAAATATTATTATCACAACGCTGCAATTCCATACCTGCCAACCTACTAATTAATATCTGGAAGATTTTTTGAACCAGCAATTTTTACCACACTACTTTATTTTTAGACATGTTTCTTCAAATGTAATTACGATAAACAAAAAGAAAAAAAATCTGGTGTGAAACAACCACACGACTTCCATTACCCGCTATTACATGTATTATATGCATTTTTGAGAGATAATGTGATCAGAAAACATAAAAGTGACCAAAAAAGAAAATCGTTAGAGCCGTTTTTGAGATACCAACTTTCACAAAAAATCAATTATTGACCGGAAAACAATAATTACATACAAAAGCATATTTAAAAGTGAGTTAAAATGGCGAGTTTGAAAAAAATCCGTACAACCGTTTTTAAAGGAACGCCCTTGGGAGGCCTGAAATTGAGCTATTTATACAGGACGCCTATCAATTTTCTTGAACTAACCAACTATATCATTCGAAAGGACATCTAATAGAGTGTTTATATAGCAAGTTTGAAGAAAATCGTTAGAGCCGTTTTTGAGATACGGACTTACGGTCCAACTTCCGGTTTCCGATGTCCCACTTCCGGTTTTTCAATTTCCACCAAAATTTGGAAATTTCATCTGTACGCCAGACGTATTTGAATTCTAAAGTTTCGTAGCTCTATCTTTATTAGTTTCTGAGCTATAATAGCCAGAACATTCTCCACATACATACACACACACATACACACATACATACACACTGACCAATTGCCAAAAACCACTTTTTTGGACTCAGGGGACCTTAAAACGTGTAAATCAGGTGAAAACCCGATATCGAATTTTCAGACCGAATACAATACTTCCATTACCTACGGTAGTAGGGTAATGGAAGTAATACTCTAAAATTAGACTGATGTGAACAAAACGACTGATATTGGCAATCTTCCGGATATTAATCAGTAGGTTGGCAGATATGCATTCCATAACCCAGTATTTAAAAGAAAGAACATTTTATATACTATAAATAAAGATACCGCGATTGATTTTATACGCCTAGAAATATTAACTTTCGATTTAAAATTTAATTATGTTCAAATTTTTTACAAATATTCCTGTACAGATAATTTTGTATTACTTGGTTCAGTGCAAAGGAAATAATATGCAAAAAATCAACCAATAATTAGATTACCAATTAAAACATTAATCTTTTAAATAATGTATTCCTTACATACAATATTTTATTACTTTCGTACACAGTGTCCTCTCTAAGTGGGCCCAATTATTAAGTTCGACTCAAATGTTCATTCACTATTTTTTTTTTTAAAGAACTTTTACTTTTATAATTTATTAGAAAATGACATTTATTTCTATTAATTTAATTTTGTTCGTAAATTCTGGTGGCGGTCAAATTTACATGAACGCAATTACCTTGCGCCTCAGAGGGTTAATAACCTATTTCCAATACGACATTTATTTATTGCTTACTTTTAAATTCCTATGTACAAACATGTTGAACACTGAAAATCCAATATTTCAGATAATTCTAATTCATAGAATAGACGAATTTGGATGAGCCAATTTTCTATATGTCAGTGAAATAATTGGACACAATTTTCAACAGATCAAAACATTTGAACTCACCTACAAAACTAAACGTGGTACATCAAATATATACATTTACACATTTAGGTAGGATTACACAATTACGTTGCCTCTAACAAAATTATAATTCAAAAAAAGTAAAATATACATTAGTATTAAATGAAACGTTTACATTTTACTAGAAGAAATACTAAATTCCATGTTCCTTTTTTACCAATGTGACATCACACTGTAAAAAAAAAATTTCAGTATTTTACAACAAAAGGTGCTGGCACCGCGGCTGCCAGCACAGTTGCTGTAAAATTTACAAGCTGCTCTTTTTTTATGGTGCTGTAAAATTTACTGCACTTTTGCTGTGAATTTTACAAGATGCGGTTTTTAGTAGTGCTGTAAAATTAACTGCATTTTGCTGTGAATTTTACAAGATGCTGTTTTAAAAAGTGTTGTAAAATTTACAGCAAAGTGTAGTTAATTTTACAACACTTTTTAAAACAGCATCTTGTAAAATTCACAACAAAGTGTAGTTAATTTTACAGCACTACTAAAAACAACTGCTTGTAAAATTCACAGCAAAGTGCAGTAAATTTTACAGCACCATAAAAAACAGCCGCTTGTAAATTTTACAGCAACTGTGTTGGCAGCCGCGGTGCCAGCACCTTTTGTTGTAAAATACCGATATATATATATACCCTGTGGCAGAAATTTATTATGCTTTCTGCGACAAGCTTCATCAACACCAAAATCTTTCTGCAGGAATAGTTTGTGAAGTTAACATTTACGAATTCAAAATACATTATTTTTAAATAGTAAATAATATTCAGTGTAACCAATGTATTTATATTTTAACTAGGCACAAATGCATATATCTGCACTATTGGAAGAAAATACTTTTTTTTTTTTTTTTTTTTTTTTAAAAAAAGGTGAAAATAAATCCATTGATCTTAATTGCTTCAGACTTTTTGTTCACATTTATATACAATATTGTTTATAAAATATTCAATGAATTGAATCCATAAAAGCAGTAACACATAAAAAATATTTAATAAAAAAGCACCACAAAACTGGCGTTGTAAAAATTATTACTTACAAACTTTGAATAAACACCATAAAATGCAATAAACTCGCAACAATTGTTTCGGGTCGAAAAAACACACGACCCTTCATCAGGCGAATAAAGTAAGCTCGAGTGCTGCAGTCAAAGCGGCAACGCACCAAACGTGCGTTGGTGCGTTGCCGCTTTGACTGCAGCACTCGTGCTTACTTTATTCGCCTGATGAAGGGTCGTGTGTTTTTTCGACCCGAAACAATTGTTGCGAGTTTATTGCATTTTATGGTGTTTATTCAAAGTTTGTAAGTAATAACATAAAAAATAATCTACAATTTTTTTAAGGCATTTAAATCATGAAATGTCTAAATTAAACAAATGTTACAAATACTTTTAAAATTTCATTAATTTTTTATATTAAATATATATATTTAAATACACACATGCACTTATTTCATAAGGTGCAAACCAAACAATATAAAATCTAATACAGAACTCAAAAGTAAAAATTAACATAGAATACTGAATATTATAATTAAATATAAATAATTTACGACATTTATAGTTTTTGAGATTATTAGAAAGGCGCAAGATAACAATCTAATACACAAGATTCGTTTTTTATATTATCCTATTACAAAAAGCATAAAGATGTGTATTTGAAATCTAAAAAATATGATTTGACATTAAAGAATTCAGAATGTATAATATTATACCATCATTTAAATACATAAAGTAAAACAGAATACAAGATCTAAGTAACACAATTATAGACAAAGTATAGTCAAAATATTTTCATAAAGATTGAGGCAAGTGAAATATTTAATTTTTAAGGAAATGTTGAAATGGGAAATGTAACAAATTTCATGGATAAAATCTATATTAGAAAATAATGATTACAGATGAATGAAATAAATAGAAATAAATTAAAAATAATATTTGATATTGATATCTATACAAATAAGTAAATAAAAATAAATAAATAAATGCATTTGCTGTTTAATTAGTATTTGTTCAAAACAACTACTATTAGATAAAATTCCTTTTGCTTACAAAAAAAAAAAAAAAAAAAAAAAGGATATTCAACAAAACCTTTGGTTTGATTTTTATTCAAAATAACTATTTAATTTGCAATATTTCACTTAAAAAAATAAACATTTTTTTAAAAATTCGAATGTGTAAAAAATGAAATGAACAAGCTGTAGAAACTAATGATAAGAATATTTTTGTAAAATAAATTAATGATTTTTTTTAACGACTTCATATGCTTAAACAACAAAATTTAAAGCTAAGAATTTTAATCACAAATAAAATAATTAATGATTAGTAAAGAAAAAAATTAGAAAAGTTACCAGTTTTATAACTTAAGATACCCATTAATATTAATTGCTAAGATTTTTTACTACATATAAAATGCTAAAAATCAAAGTGTTTTTAAGATTAATTTCTGAATTTTCTATTTTTTGAAGCAAGGTAAGCATTCAGCTTCATTTTTTATTTTGCGTATAACTACAGACGTTACAAATTTCCCCATAGTCTAATTTCTGTATATATTTGTCAAATGTATTGCATAGTTTGAACCAAACATTAAAATTAATGCAGCTTTTAAAAATTTACGTGTATTTACTACTACGCACGTATGCACGCTTCGCAAACATTAAAGAAAAAAAATCACTAGATAAAACTAATTTGTCGTGCGTAAATCAGAAAATGTATGAAAATCGGTACAGCAGCAATCACGAACATATTAAAAAAAAAAAAAAAAAAAAAAAAAAAAAATCACTGGGTGCAGCTATTTTGTTATGCATGAATCTGAAAATGCATGAAATATGAACTTCTGAAAATGGTCGCAAAGCCACATTCTTTCGAAAAAACATCTTTTTGCAATACAATAAATACACACGCGCGGCGCGAAAACAAAGTTTCGAGACACGAAAATGAAGTTCCGATGTGAAGAGGTTACCAGTGAAAAGTGTCGATACATCGAATAATATCACCGCATCACGAATCGCTAATGCATTCCGTATCAAAGCTAGCCCAAGTGAGTTCCATCCGCTTTATCTCCTCTCCTTATTCAGGATTGAGGCGACCGTATCTGCAGAAACGAAAATTTGTTCTGCAGAACAGTTTATAAACCATTCTTTGAGTTTCTTTCTTTCTCTCTCTCTCTCTCTCTTTCTCTCTCTCTCTCTTTTTTTTTTTTTTTTTTTTTTAACACAATGTCAAAATTTATTTGACTTAAGTAAAATCTTTCTGCAAGAGCATTTCTGTTTCTGCGACATTGTCGCCGTGTCGCCGTGTTTCTGCCACGGGGTATATATATATATATTTTTTTACATTGTAAGCAGTGATGCCAGATTGGGGATTTTGTCCTCATTTTAGGGATTTTCGAGGCTTCTGGGGTCAATTTTGGGGACCAAATGTTTGTTGGGACGTTTTTGGGGAATTCTAAAATTTTGGGGGACAAATCTGGGGAGTTCTTCAACTTTCTGTCAATGTTAGCAACGTAATAATTTATCCCTACGACTAGAGACTTTCAATAGCTTTATTGTTGTTTGGGGATTTTTTTTCAAAAATTGCCTTCATTTGGGGAAAAATCTGAGCTTAAATCATAGAAAAATCTGCTTGATATATATATATATATATATTTATTTATTTATTTATTTTTTAAGAAATTTTTATTTTCCTTTTTTAGTAGAAATCAAGCTGGGGATTTTTTCGAAAAAAAAAAAAAAAAACCCTGATTTGGGAAAATTTGAAGACCTGTTTGGGGAAATAAATTTCGACCATCTGGCATCACTGAGTGTAGGCACCGCGCGCCATCAAACACAGAAAGATCAAAAGAGAGAAAGGACGTTTGTTTGTTCCTTCAAAGAAAACATGATGCTGCTAGTTGGATCTAGCTTCTAGGTGCTAGAGATTTGTTTTCTCCAATATAAATATCAGAAATATTTTAATGGCAAATTTTCGGGATGACAAATTTGTGATTCATAATCGCAAAATAGGTGTCAACTGTTTCCATTTAAAGACAACTGTCATTCTACTGGCTGGAACCCTATCTATTTATATTTATTTATTCCTTGTTTGTTTATTATTTTCTGTTCTTTTTTAAGTTTCTAGAAAATTCACTCTTCTGAAATTCTATCAAGTTACCACTTTAAACTCTTTCTAAAATATATGACTTATATTGCTAATCTAAAAAACATTTAAGTACTACTGTGATTAAAAATGTCATTTTTACTACAATGCTATAAAGGGACATTTAAAAAAACTTTTGAATTTTGAGTAATTGGAGAGTTACATTTTACTTTTTTGGAATGCCACAATGCTGCTAATTAACTCCTTTTTATTATTATGTAAGAATCTAGCAATAATTTTGAACTTCGTCCCATAGCAGGATGAATAAATTTAGAATCAGATTAAAAAAAAAAAAAAAAAGATCTTTAAAATAAATTATATATATATTTGATATATCCTAATTTAGTACTCAGATAGCACAGGGTTCATGTGGTCCTATAGTTTCCTTTATTTTCTCTACCATTAATTCTGTATGGCATTTTTTGTTATAAAATATTGTTATATATGAATTTAATAGCAATATAATATATTTGATAACAAATCTATTGTTTGAAAAATACTTTTTTTTTTTTAAAGCTACAAATCATTAAGTTTTGTATTGCAGTTAAAAGTAGTATGTTGTGCCCACTGTAAGACTGTTAGACCTGTCGTCCAGGATTAATGCGTCTCGCCTATTATGTGTCTCGGCGGTGGTGGGGATGGGCGGGCGGGAACCACCACCCTTTAGAATGTAGAAAAAGAGTAGAAAAAAAGGTAAAAACACCATATAAATAGCGTGGGACGAAAAAAAAAACAAAACAAAAACAAACAAAAAAAAAAAAAACCTCGCAATGTCAAGTGTGTTAAAAAAAGAAAAAAAAAGGCTCGCACCGGAAGTAATAAAACGACAAATTTCACTAGAAAAAGACACCGAGGAGCGGGTGGGTAGGGTTGGGGCATTAGACCTGTCGTCCAGGATTAATACGTCTCGCCTATTATGCACTTACCATGTTCAATATATTTATTTATTTATTTATTTATTTTATTTATTTATTTTATTTTTTTTCTGTGAGAATAGCACAATTATTTAGACAGGTATAATTTTTTATTTTCAAAAATTATAAACAAAAAACTTGCCAAAAACTTAATAACAAGAATGGATTTCTACAACATTTTACAAAAGTTGCAGAAAAATTGACAAATTCTTAAGGAAACATTGTTCTGAAAAATGAAATTGGCACATGTAATATTCGCTAAGATATGAGTTTTTTTTTTTTTTTTTTTTTTTTTTTTTTTTTTTAATGCGCAGACGCAAGAGATAGAATTTATTATTATTATTATTATTATTATAAAATAGATTAAAAGCTACAAATATTGCGCAACTTATGTCAAAATTTCATAAGAATACAGTATAAAGTAAGCAAATTATCGGCAAAAGAACGAGGTAGATTTTAAATATTTTTCAGAGTTAAAATTTAATAAAGGGGTTTTCAGATTCTACGTACTGTTTAATTTGGGGACCCAATTATTTTAACCATATTACAAAAGTTCTTTTTTTTTTCTTTTCTTTTCTTTTTTTTTTTTTTTGAAAAACGCCAGAAAACTCACAAATTTTAGAAAATAAATAAAAATGTGTTAGAGTTATAAGCCCATAAATGGTTTTCTTGAAATAATTGGATGTCCAAATTAAACAACTGGAATATATAAACAATCCTGGAAAATATCTAAAAATATAGCTCTTTCTTTTGAGCGTAATTTGCTTGATTTACACTCTATTCAAACGAACTTTTGACGTAAGTTGACTAATATATCTAGCTTTCAAACAATTTTTTCAATTTGTGCAATTTTTGTAAAATTTTATTGAAATCCATTCTTGTTAGATGTAAAATACTTGCCAATAATAATAATAATAATTTTTGAAAAAAAATAAAAAAAATAATAAAATACAAATATGGTACATAGTAAGTGCGACAGTGTATTAAAGTTACAAGTCTTTTGTTGCTTTTTATAATACACGATGATCCAGGGTATTTGTGCTTTTCTTCCATTTGTAGTTTGTCCTACAATACCACTCGTGTCTAAACCGATATTGGAATATCTGAGTTTATAAATGCTCTTTACATGTCTGGAATTGAAAGCCGTTTCGAAAATCGAAAAATTGTCAAATTAAAAAATAGGAGATCTTAATATTTAATCACCTACTGTACGCAATCAATCGTTTAAAGCAAGAGAACACATACGAAGAAAAACTAAGTATAAATATTCAACACAAAAATAAGATTATTTTTTACACCAATCACGTTTAAAAAAGGTTTTAAAGATTTATTCATTGCATTTTCAACATATTATTACTTAAAAGGTTTTACATTTCAAGAATAATGGATATACAAATTTATTGACGTAATATTCCACACTTTGTACTGGTAAAACCATTATATATGTATATATAGATGGTCTGTTATCCTTATATTTCCAACTGTCCTAAATTATTGTCCTATGTTTAGGACAACCTGTACCGATTAAACTAATGAAAGGTTGGTAAGTTTTTTGATTTTGTGTGTATACACAGACATTGAAAAACATTTTTTCAATGCTTGGTAGGATATGGGTTAAACGGAAAAAAAAATGAGGTGGGGGGGGAGATTTCTTTGTGTCAGCCAAAATACTCTTAAAAGCGATTACAGAAATTTTAAATGATTTTGAAGGGTTGATATTTAATTGCAGTTTTATTATTAATCGTAGCTATGACTGCTAAAAATACCATATTGTTTATTAACTAATGCTTAGAACAAGAAAATGCTACCTTTTTTTTTTTTTTTTTTTTAAATGTAAATAATGTTATTATTTCGTAAAAATAAATAAATAAACAAGGGAATAAATTAAAAGAAAGTAATGAAAGAAAAGGAAGAAATAATATTTAAAGTTAAGATTTTTTTTTTTTTTTAAATCTTAAAACGTGAAAAAATTAAAAATGTAAAAAATCTCTAGCACCAAGTTAAAATATGTCTCCTATTAAAAATACAATAGCATGCATTAAAATTAATGATAGACAGTTATAAATTTATAGTAATTCGCTTGCACTTTGAGACAGAGGAAAAAAATAAAAAGCAAGCCTTTCATTCAATACCTACAGTAGATAAAAGTCATATTTGTGGTATGGTCATCTGGTTCATTTTCAACTTTCATCCAGTATTTGTTTATCTTACTCAGCGAGACTTTCTCATTTCCGTTTTGACATGCTTAGTTTATAATCTGAGTTAAAAGATGTTAACGTTTTTTTTTTTTTTTTTTTTTTTTTTTTTTTTTATGGACATACATGTATTTAGATACAGCATAATTGATTATCAGCAAAATTGAGAGCCATGGGTTTCGTAGATAAAACCGCAAAAAGGCTGAATATGAAATTGAAATGACATAAAATGCATTCTAGCTTAAAAACTTGAATGTATCGTATATAAAACATAATACAAACAATGAAAATATTCATAAAAAGTAAAATTATTTATATAGTCGAACCTCATTAACGTGAATCTCATGGGGGATAAAATTTTTTTTTCATGTTATCATTAGTTCATGGTATCAGTAACTAATCTTCATTTTGACGGGGATTGTGGAAACAGTTCATGTTAAAAGTAATTCACGTCATCGAGGTTTGACTGTACTTCATATACTATAGGATGTAAAAAACAAAGAAAGAAAGTGTACTTAAGATAAAGCCATGGTTCAATTAGTAATCTAATTTATGCACTAAATTAAACAGTACCGCAGACATGCAAACATTCAATTTATTCCACAGCATTGTGAATAACCGCCACATTTTCACACCACTTTATTTGTAGAAAAATGTTCTCCAATATTTAATTACGATTGAATATTAAAGAAAGTACCCGCCAGGAAAACTGGTGTGAAAAAAAAAAAAAAAATGCGGCCACATCAATGTTTTGAAATAAATTGAAATGTTGACGTGTTTGGTAGCGTATTCAAAAACCACATAATTCTTCATATTTACTTTTTTTTTTTTTAAATCTATTATTTGTATCTATTTATTGTTGATGATTTAAAAAAAAAAAAAAAAAAAAAAAAAAAAAAACCTTTCTTCTGATTTCGCCCATTTCCCGCGCCACAAATTATCCGCAACGTGTGTAATCCGCTTGCGGATAATCGAGAGTTTACCGTATATATATATATCATGAAAAACGGCAGTTTTTCGAGTGACGCAAGCGGAAGGACAAACGGACGGAACGCTGCGAACTCATATATACGCCTAGTTTGACATCAAAGAGATTTGTAAAAGCCGACACTTAATATCTCAGCAAATATGCCATATTTTGTTCTGATATTTTCAAAATAGTCTTTTATCGTCGGTCTTAATCTATCCTGAAATTTTTACGTTTCTACATGCAGTATGTTTTGAGATCTGAATCTCAATTTAAAGCCAAAAAGGGAAAATGTGTGGTGTACGCTGCAAGGATGTAATGAAAAAATATCTCTAAAACCGCACGAACGATTTTAATTTAATTAATATATGTTGTGAATGGGATCTTTCTGAATTTAGTAACGTTTTCGTTTTTTTCAGGAAAACTCTTGTTTTTTGTAAAAGTTGCTTTAAAAATAGAACTATATTACTCCGCCAAAATACATGCTTTTATTCAGCGAAAATGTCGTAATTCGGTTCTCACTTTGAAGGCACGTTGCTTGGCTGACCAACGTGAATGCAGTCAATGAATTATTTAAACTTTCCTTTTTTTTAACGCAAAAATACTTTATTACATTTTTTATATATTTATTGTATATATACTAAGTCAAATTCACTTAAATATATTTTCTCTTCTGCTATGAAAAAGATATTTTTGAATTTAAAATTTCATATTTAGTCAAAAAAGTATTTAGATAACATTTTAAATAAGGAAGTATTTTGTAATTTTAGACTTTAAAACTTTAGACTTTCTTCTAATTTTAGATCATTTTATCATAGTAATGATGAATTTACAATTTTTTAAAGCAAAAAATTTTTAATAATTCATAAACATCGATTTTGTAGTAGCTCAATCATTTGCGATTCTTATTCATGTAACCTTCCGCACAGGGAATAGGAAAAAACAGCAAATGCAGTTTTGGCGCCATCTTTTGATTTTAATTTAAATTAAAACATACACTTTTGCAAATATATATATATGTATATATTTCTTTTTAAAAATTTCTTTTCAAAATACAGTTAAAGTTTATTCATATATTCACTTTTCAGACTTTAAAGTGATACATATTTTAAATATTAATATCTTTACTTCGAATCCCATAATAATTTATTTAAAAAATATAATTCTCTCTTTCTTTCTTTCTTTTTTTTTTTTTTTAATTAATTAATTTCTGCATGAAAAATTCCATTTCATAAATATATTTACAACTACAATAAACAAAAAACCCTCCTTTAATTTTAAATAATTATTTCTACATGTTTCTAAGCAATTAAAAGTGATTTTTTTTTTTTAAGAAAAATAGTTTAAATATCGGAATGTATATTGTTTTATCATGAAGGTAATAATTTGGCCATCTAGTGGCGCCATCTCGTAACTTGTATTGAAACCATATACATTCCTATATTTTATTTATTTTTCTTTAAAAAAAAAGGGGGGGGGCACTTTTAATTGCTTAGAAACATGTAGAAATATTATTTAAAATTAAAGGAGTTTTTTTTTTCTTATCGTTGTTGTAAATATATTTATGAAATGAATTTTTCATGCAGAAAATAATTAATTAAAAAAAAAGAAAGAAAGAGAGAATTATATTTTTTAAATAAACTATTATTGGTTTCAAAGTAAAGATGTTATTTATTTATTTTGATGTGTTTTTCAATAATTGCTATATTTGACACATTTTTCATGAATTTTAATTCTATTTTAATTTTTTTTTTTTTTTTTTTTTTATACAGCGTATTTATCCCCTTTTTCATCCCCTAGCCATTATTGCTTTAAATAATAATAATAATAAAAATATTAGTTTGATTATGTTAATATTTAAAATGTGTATCATTTTAAAGTCTGAAAAGTAACTATATGAATAAACTCTAACTGTATTTTAAAAAAAGATTTTTAATTTTTAAAAAGAAATATATATATAACTTGTATTTTCCATAAAACTTAAGCTTAACTTGTATTTTACTTAACTTGTATGAACTTCAGCTTAACTTGTATTTTCCATAAATTTTTTCTCCAAATTATTTTATCTTATATTTAAAATTATAGAAATGTAGAGCTTAATTTATATTTTGTCTATTTTTTTCCACTAAATATTTTTATGAAATAATTTTTACCTGCACTTTTGATGAAAATTTAAAATTGTGAATATTGGAGCAGTATCTTTACTTAGTCTCAAAAGGGAAAAGAAAATAAATAAATTTCCATTTTTAACATTAACTTGATTTTTTTTTTTTTTTTTTTTTTTTTTTTTTTTTTTTAATTGTTTAATTTGCATTTGTAATTCTTAAAAAAGAAACTTGCAAAATGTAAAATTACGTAATTCTAACTTAAATTTGAAATTTCCCACTTATTATTGTTATTATTATTTTAAAGAGTTTGAGAATCCCACTCAATATTTTTTTCTAGTGCGAAGCTTCTCCATTTTGTTTCCAAGTGGCAGGCTACTTGAAAATTTGTCAGCATGATAACATTTGAAATACTGAATTAATTCAAACTAAATTTGTAGTCTGGATTTATCTCAGAAATGTATTTGTTATGTTCATTTGCCAACTTAATCTACCCTCTTGTTTCCCTGTGCCATCCCACTGAAAAATTCAAATTTACATTAGAAAGGTTTTATGAACCGATTTGCTTAAAACTCCATATATACAAGCCTTTATTAATAAATCCACGAAGTCCATTAATAAATTGTAGCTGCCATCTTGAAAAAAAAATGGTGGCAACTTCATAATAAAAAATAAATCAGTTCACCCTTCCTAGGAGCCAGAAGGACTTGTTTTTATTTTTTGATCAATAACCCCTAAAAAGTAATGATATCAGTACAAAAAACCCTTAACGGGTTAAAAGTTTGTGACGCCGCTACTTTATGGCTATAAGAATTTGAAATATGAGTCTTAAAAATAATGATATCAAATTTTAAGTGACGCTTTGCAATTAGTTAAAATATACATAGATTTTCTTATTTGATCATTTACTTTCTACTTTTATTTATATTTATAATGCAAGCGTAATATTTTTAGCTTCAAGATCAGACAGATATATAAAATACACTCACCGATGCTTTTTCATTTACATTTCAAATTCAAAATAACAGTTTTAAAAGGAATGATATAAAAATTCCAGTGGCGCCTCGGTGTTATTTGAAAAGATTTGTTTTTAGATTCCACTAAAACTACTTTTGTTTTGTCTAATAAAGTATATTTACATATTGAAACAGTGCTTTTAATTTTCAAATATACTGTCAAATAATTATACTTTCACTGAGTTTGCATTATAAATTAAAATTATTTATTTCAATAAATTGATTTATCTTTTGCGTCACGCTATCCAAAACTGCAAGTAAAATCTGTGTAAATGTTTTCTTTACGTCACACTACCTCTTTGCGCAAATTTTCACTCAGTTGGATACTATGATATACTATGTTTTGGATAGCGTGATGCAAAAGATAAATCAATTTATTGAAATAAATAATTTTAATTTATAATGCAAACTCAGTGAAAGTATAATTATTTGACAGTATATTTGAAAATTAAAAGCACTGTTTCAACATGTAAATATACTTTATTGACAAAACAAAAGAAGTTTTAGTGGAATCTAAAAACAAATCTTTTAAAATAACACCGAGGCGCCACTGGAATTTTTATATCATTCCTTTTAAAACTGTTATTTTGAATTTGAAATGTAAATGAAAAAGCATTGGTGAGTGTATTTTATATATCTGTCTGATCTTGAAGCTAAAAATATTACGCTTGCATTATAAATATAAATAAAAGTAGAAAGTAAATGATCAAATAAGAAAATCTATGTATATTTTAACTAATTGCAAAGCGTCACTTAAAATTTGATATCATTATTTTTAAGACTCATATTTCAAATTCTTATAGCCATAAAGTAGCGGCGTCACAAACTTTTAACCCGTTAAGGGTTTTTTGTACTGATAGATTATTACGGATAAATCGAAATGCAGTAGTCGGTCGATACAGGTTTTGGTTTTTTTGAGCGCATTTTAAACACAAATTATTTTGTAGGGGGGGGGGGGGTAAATCCTTTTCTTTTAGCAATTTTTCTAAAAGTAAACTAATCGTGTTCTGGACATCCGAAAACGTTTAAATCCATCGAAAAACGGAGATCGAAAATTTTTACGAATCCAATATTTTTTTTTCTCGTTTATATTGATTTTTTAATATAAACGAGAAAAAAATAAAATCCTTATTTATTTATTTATTTATTATTATTTTTTTTTTCATTTGGTCAAAATATTTAAAAAGCGTAATAAATAAATCAATAAAAATAAAAATAGCACATTCTTTTCCTTAAAATATGAAATTGCGTTCTTTAGCAGCGGTTACATATATTAATGTTTTAAAATTTCTTTTATGCTATTTCTATTTGGTGCCAAAGGGAAAAAGAAAAAAATTGTTTTCATGTACTCTATTTTGTCCGAAAGAAATAGATGTCTCGTTCTAACAGCTTATTTCATGACAAAAATTCAGGGATGGAAGTTTCCGTCTTTCTTCAAGATATTTTCAAAATCTGAATAGCAATTTTTATCATAAAATAAACCAAAAAAATTATCGTTACTGAATAATGGCTGGAAAATGTCCTGGAAAAAAAAGGAAGGTGTTTCGAATTCTACAGAAATTAAAAATTCTGGAAACAGTAAACGTAAGATAATTTAAAAAAGCAGATAAATATAATATAAAATCTAATTTCAATAGGTATATAGCAGATGTCGATTTTGGAAATAAATAAATAAATACGTAAAGTAAAATAAATTCAATAAATAAAAAAGACAGAAAAATCTTCCGGGATTCAAAAACCCCACTATCGGATTACAGTTAATTAACAGCAGCGCTACCTGTCGGCCGATATACACATAAATTTAAACTAGCGTAGTTGTCTGGCCAAATTTTTCAAAGGTCGTTTGCATGGTGAGCAAACATCCAGGTTCAGATTATAAAACGGGCATAGAATGCAACTGGCGCCAAATTTCGGCTGATTGTCGAAATTTGCTACAGGCAGAATTTTCAAAAGTGTTTGCAGGGTGAGTGAACAGGCGGTCGTAGATTTTGAAACAGGAAAACCACGTCACCGAGCAGGAGTTTGATACGGTGATTTTTCTGAAGGACCGCAAACCCACTGGTCGCCGAAGGCGAATTTGTAAGCTATACTGAAACAAAAGAACTTGATCCTGATTTAGTTAAATTAATTATTTAAAATTTTTTATAATTCTACCTCTATTTAAATTGGTATTAAAATTCTTAAAATAAAGAAAATTTTAGAATATAAAATTAGAATTTCGTTTAAAATGACCTAATGAAATCTTAAAATTAAGTTTTAAGGATCTCTGCACAAATTAAGTTTAATATGAAATTGAATATGACAAGGAACATTCAAAGTCAAGGTCATTGACTATGACCCTAAAGCGGTCCCAATTTTTGGACTGATTCGGCCCCAGAAATATACCTCTTTTAATTTTCAAAATAAACTATGTGCATCATACTGTCATGCAAACATTCTTTGCTGTTAACAAAAAAAAAAAAAAAAAAAAGTCAAATAATATCTCAAGGACTATGTTTTTATACTTGTTATATTATTTATCAAGACTTGAAGTCAAGGGGAATACATTTCAAGTTCAAGTTAAGAAAATCTTCTTTTAACCCTAGAACACTAGCGTGCTCATAAATACTCTATCACTAGAGGTACCTAAAATTGACGCGCTCATGTAAAAGTCGTTTTATTTGCTTATATTACATTAATATTGTTTTTAAACATGTTTAATTATTTGCTGTTTTACCCAATATTACTAATTTTTCATTATCTGAATAATTATTTCGAAGCACTTAAACTCAAATAAGTGTATCGATAGTAGGGAAAGTGCGGAAAAAAACCATTAAATGAAGACTGCACGTAAAATTTACGTAACACTAGTGTTCTAGGGTTAAAAATTAATTTGTAATCATAAACATATTGAATTTGTTATAATTAATTACTTAATAAATAATTAATATTTTTTGTTGATTTGCATGAGTGCAAGTTTATACACGTTCATATAAAAAAGTGCATTTAGCACTTTCTTGGCCAGCATATAACTTGATAAATGTAATTGTATGAAAAACCTTTAAAATACTGAATGATTAATAAGAAACATTTTTTTTTAAATTAATTGCAAATCGTTAAGACAAAAGTTATATGTGTCATGAATAGGTTAGACATGCTACAATATGTTTACAACTAATGCGTTTTAACGAAATATTAATTAATCAATACAAAATATTAATATAAAAATTAATAACTAACCTTTCTGATGAACGGACCTTGCTCATTCCATGATCTTCTAGTCGTTCATTCATCGTTCATCTGCATCTCAGTTCAAAGACGCAGATGTTATGTTTCCACAAGCAGATGTTCCTGTCTAAAGTCCACAGGAAGTCGATTTTTACAGCATTTAGTGCTTGAATTTATTTCACAGCATAAATACTTGAAAATAAACCGCAGAAAGTGCAGGAAAAATTACAACATTTTTTTACAGTGCAGTATGTCGGTTCCTTATGATTTACACGGAGAAAAAATTATGTAACTGACATTTAGAATCTAGTTTGTGGATCTAGTAAAAATAGCTCCATGTCATCCTTATAAATTCTAGTCCCCTTTGAAAGTGAGTTCTAGAAATCCCTATTAGAATTCTAGAGCGTTTGCCTATATTATCCAGGCAAACTTATTTAAAAATCTCTGCAAATACATGTGTATACAAGGAGGATAATAAAAGGCAATATTTTTTATTTTGATTTAGAAACATTTCGGAACTGATTTTATTGCTTTCTAAAACAGCACCGTAAGCACGAATAAATTTCCCATTTTCTTATTTTTAAGTATTCTCTTCTCTACAGAATACGAAGGGTGTATTGAGAAATATATTATAAATTTTAGTCTTAGAAAAATACGAGAAAATATGAATAAAAAAGCGTTTATTATGTTACACGTAAAAAAAAAAAAAAGAATTTTGTATTTCCGTACAGATTTATGATAAATCTGGAAAGTTTGCAATAAAATGAGTTTTCTTCCTTCTGGGAAAACAAAAATATTTTAACTACGCCACTAAACGTAAAAAGATATAAAAAAAGGTTTTTTACAGGAAATCTGAAAGTTCTTTAATTAAGCGAAATCCGCAGAAGTAAAGCAAAAACAAACTAGAAACTTTTGCTTTACTCATTCATTATATGAAAACATTCCCTACTCACACCTTGAAATCTATAATAATAAATGGAAAGGTTTGTCTGTCTGTCTGTCTGTCTGTCTGTCTGTCTATCTGTCTGTCTGTCTGTCTGTCTGTCTGTCTGTCTGTCTGTCTGTTCTTTTATACGTTCAGCCCCTATTGAACGCAGAAGTACAAGAATTGACATACGGATGCTCTGGAGCCTTTCCGATGTTTTCTTCGAAACAGAATTTAAAAATCTTAATTAGTTTCGGAGATATTAATTAAAATGCTGACCCATATCGATCGCGAAAATGACCAAAAATCCTTATCGCTTAAAACGAGGATTCTATCAGCATTCAGCAGACGATTTAAACGGCTGTCTCTAACCGCAAAAAAACATGTGCAAGTCATTAATGTCACATGATCTTTAACTGGGGTTAAAAATTGCAAATTTCAAAGTGCTTCAAATTTTCTTTTTCGTACACAACACTTAATATACAACCTATTCAGCACAAAACCAACCTGCAGTTAAAATTTCATCAAATTTCATTAATAAACAAAGCAGTTACATTTTAATTGCTAATTAAATCTTATTCTAACACGTAATCTATCTTTCAATAGACGATAGGAGTTTCCATAGCAACAAAATACATTTGAAGGAACTAAAAAATACTTTTTCTTTCTTTTTTTTTTTTTTACTTCCATTACCCGACTACCGTGGTATATATATATAGGTTTTGGCGAAATAAAAAATATTTTTTTTTCTTTTTACTTCCATTAATAAAACTACCGTAGATAATGGAATTAAAGATTTCACGTGATTTACATGTTTTAGAATGTCCTGATTAGGTTTTCTTTTGTATCACAGCTACTAATTAAAATAATTTCATAAGTAACACATTATTTGAAAGCTTTGTTGATTTGGAATTGAACAGTATATCTTTTAAATTATCGAAAGTTTTCACCAGATTTACACGCTTTAAGGTCTCCTGAATCAGTTTTCTTTTGTATCTCAGCTACTAATTAAAATAATTTCATGAGTAATACATCATTAGAAAGCTTTTTTAGATTTGGAATCGAACAGTGTAATACAGAAATTTGTACCGCCAGATGGCGCTGTAATATTTAAAAATTTCAAAATTTCAATTTCTAATTATGATTAAATTAATTTTAATACATCATTCGAAAGATATTTTAAAGTTTTTTAAATTATCGAAAGTTTTCACCAGATTTACACGTTTTGAGGTGTCCTGAATCAGTTTTTTTTTTTTTATCTCAGCTATTAATTAAAAAAAGTTCATAAGTAATACATCATTTAAAAGCTTATTTTAGTTGATACACATTTTAAAGTACTTTTACATTATCGAAAATGGAATTCGAGATTTCACCCGATTTACACGTTTTGAGGTGTCCTGATTAGGTTTTCCTTTGTATCTCAGCTACTAATTAAAATAATTTTATAAGTAATACATCATTAGAAAGCTTTTTTGATTTGAAATCGAACAGTGGATTACAGAATTCTCTACCGCCAGATGGCGCTGTAATATTTTCAAATTTCGATATTTCAATTTCTAATTATGATTAAATTATTTTTAATGCATCATTCGAAAGATATTTTAAAGTTCTTTTATATTATCGACAGTTTTCACCAGATTTACACGTTTTGAGGTCTCCTGAATTAGTTTTCTTTTGTATCTCAGCTACTAATTAAAATAATTTCGTAAGTAGTACATCATTAGAAAGCTTTTTTGATTAGGAATCGAACAGTGGAATACAGAAATTTGTACCGCCAGATGGCGCTGTAATATTTTAAAATTTCAATATTTCAATTTCTAATTATGATTAAATTATTTTTAATAAATCATTCGAAAGATATTTTAAAGTTCTTTTAAATTATCGAAAGTTTTCACCAGATTTACATGTTTTGAGGTGTCCTGAATCAGTTTTCTTTTGTATCTCAGCTACTAATTAAAATAATTTCATAAGTAATACATCATTAGAAAGCTTTTTTGATTTGGAATCGAACAGTGGAATACAGAAATTTGTACCGCCAGATGGCGCTGTAATATTTTAAAATTTCAATATTTCAATTTCTAATTATGATTAAATTATTTGTAATACATCATTCGAAAGATATTTTAAAGTTCTTTTAAATTATCGAAAGTTTTCACCAGATTTACACGTTTTGAAGTGTCCTGAATCAGTTTTTTTTTTTTTTTTTTTTTTTTTTTTTTTGTATCTCAGTTATTAATTAAAAAAAGTTTATAAGTAATACATCATTTGAAAGCTGGTTTTAGTTGATACACATTTTAAAGTACTTTTACATTATGGAAAAATGGAATTCGAGATTTCACCCGATTTACACGTTTTGAGGTGTCCTGATTAGGTTTTCTTTTGTATCTCATCTACTAATTAAAATAATTTCATGAGTAAATAATCATTTGTAAGCTTTGTTGATCTGGAATGGAACAATAGATTACAGAAATTTCTATCACCAGATGGCGCTGTAATATTTTTAAATTTCAATATTTCATATTCTAATTATGATTAAATTATTTCTAATACATCATTCGAAAGATATTTTAAAGTTCTTTTACATTATCGAAAGTGGAATTCGAGATTTCACCTGATTTACAATTTAAAGTTTCCTGATCAGGTTTTCTTTTGCATCTCAGCTAATTGAGTAAGAATAAGTAACTGGAATGGAACAATAGATTACAGAAATTTCTACCGCCAGATGGCGCTGTAATATTGATCTGATATTCTAATTATGATTAAATTATTTCTAATACATCATTCGAAATATATTTTAAAGTTTTTTTACATTATCGAAAGTGGAATTCGAGATTTCACTTGATTTACAATTTAAAGTGTCCTGATCAGGCTTTCTTTTGCATCTCATCTAATTGAGTAAGAATAAGTAACTGGAATGGAACAATAGATTACAGAAATTTCTACCGCCAGATGGCGCTGTAATATTTTTAAATTTCAATATTTCATATTCTAATTATGATTAAATTATTTCTAATACATCATTCGAAAGATATTTTAAAGTTCTTTTACATTATCGAAAGTGGAATTCGAGATTTCACCTGATTTACAATTTAAAGTGTCCTGATCAGGTTTTCTTTTGCATATCAGCTAATTGAGTAAGACCGTTCAAAATTGGTATATGCAAGTTAATTAGGAGGGGCTGGAACGGTGGGGAAGGAATAGGCGCGCAGCGCGCATGGGTTTGGGACCCGGTGCGAGTTTTTACCCGATGATAAAAGATTTTTTTATTTTATTTTTTATTTTCTTAATAATAAAAGTTTGAGTTGAGAAGGAATATGCGTGTGGTACAGCGCACGTATATCCTCAAGCGTGCGCGCGCAGCGCGCGTGGGTCTGCGCTGCCGAAGGCAGTGGCGTCCCGGTGTGAGTTTTTACCCGATGCTAAATGATATATTTTTAATTCCTTTTCTTGAGAATGAAAGTTTATGAGTAATAACATTGAATTCTGAGAAGTCATAAGGACAGTGAAGGAATACGTGCGCGCAGCGCACGGGTCTACGCTGCCGAAGGCAGTGGGGACCCGGTGCGACATTTTTCCCGATCAGAATTTTTTTTTCTCTTTTTTTATCACATGATACAAATTAATGCAATTTTGAGAATTCATTAATTATTGTGATTCATTTAAAAATAGTGACCAGCGAAGCGGGCGTAGCCTGCTAGTAAATAAATAAATATATATATATTACCTCCATTACCCTACTACCGTAGGTAATGGAAGTATTGTATTCGGTCCAAAAATTCGTTATCGAGTTTTAACCTGATGTACGCATTTTAAGGCCTCCTGAGTTGGCAATTGTTCAGCGTGTGTGTGTGTGGAATCTTCTGGCTATTATATCTTCGAAACTAATAATGATAGAACTACAAAACTTCAGAATTGAAACAATTGTCTTCAAAAAAAACAGTCTACAAAACTTCAAAATTGAATTGTCGGGTGTACAGATGAATTTTCCAAATTTTATTGGTTATCGCGGAAACCGGAATAGCGACCGTAAGTCCGTATCTCAAAAACGGCTCCAACGATTTTTGTTCTTCAAAGTTGCAATATAAACACTCTATTAGATGTCTTTTCGAATGATATAATTGGTTAGTTCAGGAAAATTGATGGGCGTCTTGTATAAATAGCTCAATTTCATGTCTCACAAGTGTGTTCCTTAAAAAACGGCAGTACGGATTTTTTTTCAAACTAGTCATATTATCTCCCTTTTAAATATCATTTTGTATGTAATTATTGTTTACCGGTCAAAAATTCAGTATGCAAAGTTTTGTTAAAAGTGGTATCTCAAAAACGGCTCTAACGATTTTCTTGAAATTTGTTACATAAATCCATTTTAGATATCTTTTCTCATGCAATACGTGGTTATTAAAGGAAAATTAACAGTCATCCTGTTTAGGTAGGTTAATTTTAGATCTCGGAAATTGGTGTTTCAAAAAATAACTCTACCATATGTTTTTTCTTTATTAAGTAAACTTTGTTTTATATGTTTTTACACGTAACACGTAAATTAACTTTCTCATACAGTAAAAATTTTAGGTTTCCACTTTTTTAGGTCAATTTTATGTCTTCTGATCATGCTGTTTCAAAAAAAAAAAAAAAAAAAAAAAAGCGTATAATACGGGGAATGGTGGGTAATGGAAGTTGTGTTGTTGTTTCACGCCAATTTTTTTAACAAACAAGTTTAAGTTGAAGGTGAGCGTTTGTTAAAAAGCGGTAAGTTTGAAAAAGTTAAGTTAGTATGATTTATTTATTTATTTCGAAGATTTAGATAATTTCTTTCCTAGAATTCTTATCTAATGCCAAAGGAATCCTTAAAGGAAATAAAAATGCTTCAAACTGCTAAATCTTTCTTCTTTTTATTACATAAAGGATATGAAGTTGTTTAAAAAAAGGGAAAAATGTTATTAATGATTTCAGGACATTGTGTGTTCAGAGATAAATAAATGAAATCAATTTTTCAGAATAAACATTTATTTTACGCATGACCGAAATTGTAATATTAATGATTGTTGATTTTATTAAGTAGTATATTTTAATGTATTTTTAGGAGGAAAATGAATAAAGATATATTATTTTAACTAAAGTAAACTTTCATGCGAAACACTTCATATATATGCATTTTTTTTTTTTTTTTTTTTTTTTTTTCAAAATGCTAAAAAAACTATTTAAAATTAATTAAAAAAAAAATCACGAAAACTTCAGGATAAATTATGAAGAAACAAAACTTTGAAAACAAATATAACAATAATTGGGAATGGAAAAATTATGTTCGACTCTTCTTCGGAAGAAAAAAAGAAGTAGCACAAATACAGCGTTAAAGCAGAGTTACTTTTAGTTATTTTAAAAAGTCGTAGAATAAAATGTATTATTCGTAATATGGATACATTTTTTATAGATCCTTTCTGTTACACATTTATTTTCTTTAAGTGGTATAAACCGAGAGATGCCGCTTCTCTACTCTGCATTCTTACGTCCTACCCTTCTAGTAGTCTGATGCCTCATCGTCCTCTCTGTATTTCTTCTTCCCTTGAATTTTTCTAAAAACCTTAAGAAATTATATGTCGAATAACAGCAGTTAAGTTTTGTTAAATTGAATGAATAGAATTTCAAAGTATTTTTAAACTGTGAGCAATATTTGCAGTTTATGTATATTCAGATTATAAAAGTTAACTGATATTTCATTTTCTAAAAAAAAAAAAAAAAAAAAAAAGTAAGTAGTTTGCAAACATACTGAATTTTTCGTAAAGATTCATGTTAAATGGAATTTCTAACTTAATTAAAGATAAGTTAAGAAAATGTGAGCTAGAATATAAAAAATTATACTTTAAAAAATTAAAGAATACGCTTTTATTGAAATGTGAATTAAAAAGCACAAAATATCTAACTTTATAAAATTAAATTTCAGGGTAAGAGAGAATCGTGTGAGTGACACACCATAATATCTACATATTTTTAATTCTTTAATAAATAAATAATTTAGAATTAAACAAAAACCATTTTAAAAAAATGTCCCCTGACTGGGCTCGAACGTTAGACCTTCAGGTTCGTAGCCCGGAGATTTACCTCACAGCTACATCGTTCACGTAGGGAAAGACTTCTTTACAATATAGATTTTTTGTTTGCTCCGAGAGCGGTGGCAAACATACATACAGGTGAAGCTAATAAAAGCGTGTTAAAAATAAAGTAAAAACAACATTGAAAACCACAAATGTTTTGGAATTACCGCATAGTCTTCCGCTGTACCCGTGGAAAATGAATTTAAAACAGGATAATAAAAAGATTACGAAAACGAAAAATTAAAAAGTTATCCCCTTCCCTCAGAGTTTCCAAACGAGCGTGATCCAAGTCCTGGGACAAAAATTACTGTGAAAAGATCTTTGATAGTTTCGAAACAGCCGTACATTGGTTAACAATTTCTTTCATTTATGCTTTTTGACGTTGATTTTACTTTCTTTTTATCTTAACCCATTAAGTACCAGATTTTTTTTTTAATTATTTTTTTAAAATTTTGTTACTTTTTAGCATGTAAACAGACATGGTTAATTAAATTTTATGATACTGGAAATAAATATATGATTTTTATTGATTTAAAACTCGATCCCCATTTGGGGATTACGGTACATTGCATGTAAAATAATCATAACATTTTTATGAATGCCATTTAATAACGCATTCTACATGTAATCCAACATCACACTTTACACATTGTTTCCGAACATTTTTTTTGCAAACTGCACATTTTCTCTGTTTTCCATTTAGTGTTCTTTCTAAATAATGTCCTTCAATACTTTTTCTCACATTCTCTGGTACACGTTTCTCGGCAGCCATGCTATATGATGGCCTTCCACTGTTTTTTGGATCAGAAAGAGAATGTAAATTCAAATAAAATCGTGCAACTTCTCTTCTGAAATTTAATAATGGCATTTTTTCATTACCAATGTTGTACACAGTATGAGCATTAACAAGGGCCATATCCACTGCATTAGTAAAAATGGGAAAGTACCATTTTTTGCCCCTGATTCTTATTCTGTACTTTTGTATATTCCAATCAAGCTTGTCAACACCACCCATGTTCTTATTATAGTTTGTTATGGCGTTAGGCTGTGGAATTGATATTTGTTTTTTGTCAGTTCTAGACCATCTTGACACACGTCCTAATGGTAGTATTTCTAAATGATTAGATAACATTCTAACACAACTGTTGTCTTTCCAAACAAGTCCAAATATTCCATTCAATTCATCATATCTATAATCGAAAGACCCTCGAAATTCCTTTTTCATTTCTTTATCTGGTTTTATAGAGCAATTATTCATCCTGTTATATCTCACCGTTCCTGTGGCAGATATATTTCTCTCTTTTAAATTTTTCATCAAATCAAAGCTTGTGAAAAAATTATCAAAATAAAAGCAATGTTCTTCTGGTTTATCAATGATTGCTATTTTATTCAGTATTACAGACATTCCTAATCCATTCGTATTCGTTTCTGAATTGTTACTTATCTTACCTTCATAGACTTCGGCATTATAGCAATATCCTGTCACACCACAACACATTGCCCATTGCTTGAATCCAAAGCGGATGGGTTTGCCTCTAATAAATTGTTTCAAAAAATGATGTCCATAATAACGCACCATTTGCTCATCAATACAAATATTATGCGAAAATACTCCAAACTGCATAAAATTTTTATTTAGCTCATCAATAATTGGTCGTATTTTAAATAATCTGTCTTTAGTTCCATTTATCATTGGTATGTTTGTATTGTCACTAAAATGTAGGTTTCTCTTTATTTCCATATAACGGTTTTTCGGCATGCATTTTCGCACAACTGCTACATTTATGTCTTCTTCTTCTGACCAATACATTTTCTCTTGAGGTAAGGAGTGATATCCAGTTAACAGTAAGATTCCTAAAAAATTTTTCAAACAGTCTTGAGAGAGTGTAAATTCGTGACGATTATTTTGAGCAGCATAAGATATGCTTTCTTTTACGATATGATTTACCAGTTCATTTGTAAAGAACATTTCAAAAATTTCTACTGGTGTTTTACCTTTTACTTTTTCAATCATATTCATTTCACGCTTCTTGCATTCTTCTTCTCCATAACTAGAATTATTGAATGATGCGTGTTTTCTAATCCATTTCGATGCAGGTTTTTCTGTTTTAGATTTCTTTTTTCTTGGAATCGCAACTTCTTCATTACACTTCCCGCCATGTATTTCTAAGGAACCTGGAACATCATTTGGTATGGTATCCTCTAATTCGTTTTCATCTATATCTTCCATATCAGAAACAGCATCCGCTGTATCTGGTGGTAATTCAACTATATCAATAGTACCATCAATATCTTCATCATCTGTCAAATCAAGGTTATTGTCCCAATATTCTTCAAGCTCTCTTAGAGTTGAAAATTTTTTGCAACTCATGATCATCCAAATATAATATAAATAACAAATATTTGTATAAATACAAATGAGAATAGTACAGTTATTATGTATTTATGAAAATCGTACTACGTATTGCAAGGTAATTCAAAGCAGAAAAGACTCTGTAACAACACTGAAAAAAACATGTGTGAAGAGAATTCACACCAACAACTAAGAACATGTATAATTCAGAACACCTGTACAAAAATCCTTTTTCTCCCCCCCCCTTTTCTGCTTATCAGTTATTGTTAGTGTCTCCATTTTACTCTTTGATGGGGAAATAGCTTTGAGGATTCACAATGCCAACACCTGCTTATTGTTCCCTCCCCTTCTTCCCCTTCCGGCCCTATCTCTTCCTGTTTCTTTTGTATTATTGTAACTCACACATTTCACATTTTTCAAGGAAACGCCCTTTATGAAATTTCTAGAGACATTTTCCAAATATCTTAAGAAAAAGGTAAGTTCTATTTCAATGTAAATAGGAAATTTTTTTACATCACAATACCCGTGAGCCCCAAATGGGGATCACTGTATTTTCGCTGTGGTCAAATTATAATAAAAACAATTTGAACATTTTTCATGTCATATTATTTAGAACACATGCAGGCATATTCTCTATAAGAAAAAAATAATTATTTCAATATAAAGTATCAGATATTATCTTAGTAAACTGATACATCTAAAAATATGTAATTTACGAACGATTCTTTTAAAGAAAGTTATATATATATAGTTTTTTTTCAGCAACTCATAAAATTTTCGCTATATATATTAAGAGTAGACTTTAGTGTGAATATACAACTTTAAAAATAAGCGAAAAATCTGAAATTAGAGTGAAGAACATTAAAATTATCTATGATCCCCAAATGGGGATCATGGTAAGAAATGGGTTAATTAAACAATGAACATGAATATTGTTTGCAAATTAAACAACGTGTAGTTAAAAATTTCACCTAAAATTTTAAATTTTAAATTAATTATTTTTTTTTCCTGGATAACTTTCTATTACAATTTGAAAAAAAAAAAAAAAAAAAAAAAAATTCTTAGATCGTACATTCGAGTTAAATATTAGTTTCCTCTATAATTCTGTTACGGTAATTTTTTAGTTTTATTAATTAATTCAGAAAAAAAAATATCACCTACGAACTCAATTTCAGTGGAATTCAAATAATGTCTTTTGTAATATCACACTCGAAGTTCGGAATAGTAATTTTTCAAATGTCTCGCCCAGCTGTGCATTTTGTGTTCACTTGTCATAATACAAATGCGAAAGTTGAATTGCCAAAGATATTTCAGATATATCTTTAGTATATAGAAATGTAAATAGCAGAATTATGCAATTCAAGAATATGTGAGAGAATATGTAATTTTCTATGGAAAAAAGTATACATACATATAATTTTTATTTCTACACTACATTTTTAGAGCACTTTTTAAAAGTAATCAAATTTTCTATAATACTGAGTGTCATTATTTCCAAGTATTATATATTTGTTTATAGGAGAATTACTTATTCGATAGGTAGATTAAAATATTTTTAAAAAGCAAAAATAAAAATAAACAATATATTACAGTATGTTGAATTCTGCATACAAATAATACATTAATTATTATGTGTCATTTGAAAATATTAAATATTACACAGGTGGACAAAATTAAAGCAACAACCTGTTTTTTCGTTCTCTTCTTTTACACATAATTTTTAAACAAAGAAACATACGAACATAAAGTTTGGATGGTCGGTTCGTTATCATATTATTAACCGAATTTTATGTACCTTTAGCATAAGAATGTTTTTTAAGCTAATAAATATTCATTTTTATCTCAAAAGTAAGTTTTGGAAAAAAAAATGAAAAATTTCAATAATTTTAGGAAAGAACACTTAATGAAAAGTGGTGTTGAGGGTGCATTAGAGATAGGTAAAGACACACATGCCTTGAAATGTTAAACTAAAACTCGATTTTTTTTTTTGTATTAACTTTTCTCTTACTTTTATAATGGACTTTTTAAAAATATATAATTAATAGTTTGTAAACTATGAGAATCATCAGAATAATAAAAATGTCGATAAATAGTTTTATAATGAACATCTTATTCAATTTTCATGTTTGTGTGTACATTTTTGAAAAGCTATTCATATGCGAAAAACAGAAAAAAAAAAAAAAAAATAAGAAACAGAAAAGTGAATACAGGCAGAAAGATTTGGTTGTAATCTAACATGTGGATTCGTATGCATCATCACCTATCTCTAATGCATCCTTAACACCACTTTTCATTAAGTGTTCTTTCCTAAAATTATTGAAATTTTTCATTTTCCCCAAAGCTTACTTTTGAGAGCAAAATGAATATTTATTAGCTTAAAAATTATTCTCATGCTAAAGTTACATAAAATTCAGTTAACAATATGATAACGAACAGGCCAAATTTTATGTTCGTATGTTTATTTGTTTACAAATTATGTGCAAAAGAAGAAAACGAGAAAACAGGTTGTTGCTTTAATTTTGTCCACCAGTGTACACAAAAGAAGAAAAAATTTAAATAGTTGAAATGACTTTTCAAAAATTTCTTGTGGACGCTTTGAATCTTTAAACAAATACTGTTTCTCACACTTTTATTTTCACAAATTCCCACACTTTTATTTATTTTTCTTTTCCTATATAACTTTAAAATTTGAAACTCATAAATATTATACCAATTTCACCACCAAATAAAATTTTACTTTACACGTAGCCAAATTATTATTAGAACTAAATTACCATTGTGCAACTGTGAAACCAAAATCATTCAAAGAAAGATTTAAAAATAAAATTCCTGGTTGACAACCCAATTTTCACCCTTCCGCAGCAGTGCAGTTTTAGTATAGGACCCCCATGACTACTTTTAAATTTATCTCATCATGTTGGCGATAACTTTTTATTTATTTATTTTAGAACAGTTTTTTGTTAAAAAAAAAATAAAAATAAAAATAATTCCTCTTTTGATTACACTTTTCCTGATTGTGCTTTTTAGTCAATTTACGATAATAATTCATATTCTGTCTTTAAAGTATTTTTATGTTTAAAATGGCGCTTGCAAAGATTCTGAAGACGCAACTTTTAAAATTACATTTTTCTATAAATAATCTCATTAGACAAATATCGTCATTTTTTCTTATTATATCATTCAGCTGAGTCTGCGTGCTTAAATATTATCCATTTATTAATATTATTTTTTATCCTCGCATATTTTATAAATTACATCACTATCATATCGTTTTAACAAAATATAATCGGAACTGGTCTACGTTAGAGAAATATTACATAGATTATTGTATTAGGTGAAGACAAAAGGAATTTATAAACTATCAAATAAATAAAAATAAAATATACACTCATATACAGTGTTTTACCTAAAATAAATATGCTTCTTAATTTTTTACCCTTGTATTAAAAAAAAAAAGAAGAAGAAAGTATGCTGAAATTTAAACTTTCTGATATAATTTAGTTACCCCGATTTTACGACACCATATGTAAAGTCAAAATAGTTTGTTTGATTTGCACTACTTAACTTTTCTTAATGGTTATATAAAACTTTTATACTTATATCGCTTTATTTAATTTTTCAAATTTAACTTAAACATTTATTTAATGAGGTGATTTATATAATATATCACAGATCATTATACGAATTGTTTTCAATAATACATGTATTTTTCTTTTCTACTTAATATATCTAAAAATTTATCCCTGAGATTTTTGTTTTGTTTTGTTTTTTGTTGCTTTTAGTTCATTACAAAACGAAAAAAGATATATCTTTAACACGTGTCCCATTTTTGTAACAAGCTGCAGCACTGCTCATGTAATGTAAGTAGAAATATAAATCTAATGATGTCGTTTTTCACTCCGAACTTGTCATGGTGTTCGTGTGACAGCTGTTTGTGTTTTATTGTACTTAGGCTTGCTTAGAACATTACTTTAATTTGCGAGTTCGTTTTGCAATTATAAAAAATAATCTCCACCATTAAACTAATGATAAAATAAGGCTTCCATACGAAATTATCTTTGTTTAAAAAAAATTTCTTAAAGAATATTTAATTAGCTAATGAAAGTAAGCAAGAAATGTAAACGTTTCTAAAAACGCTATTTCAAAACAACAGCATACATAATTAAGCATGAAAAAAAAAAAACACTTCTTCCAAGTTAATTTAAAATGTTTAAGTTAAATATTTTATATATATGTAATGTAAATTCTGTTATTCATGTAGATTATGCTGTTAAACTTATTATTTAATCCGCTAACTTAAAATTTATAAATGAGAAATTTACCATTAAAAAGATAAATCTCTTATGTAATTTACTAATTGTAATTCTAAAAATTAGATGTAGAAAAATCTCCCCAGTTAGAAAAAACAACTAGAAATAGAGAAAAAAAACATGATTAAAAATTCTTAGCCGGGAATACAACCTGGTATTAAGAATTAAGATACCAGTCTGCACTGTAAAATAAATCTCTTAAAAAAAAAAAAAAGAAAAAAAAAGAAAGAAAGATTCTATAACTTTCTTACACAAATATTCTATATTCTAAAATTACAGAAATTTACTATTAAATTATATTTCAATTTGCCAAAAGGCATATTCTTTCTGCATCCATCGATATATATTTCATCTGGCTGTTACATATTTTGTTTTTCTTTCGCATACGTAGAGCCTGGTAACGAAGCAGTATTGTCAAGAGCTAATCATCATCCACTAATTATTTATTTACACATCTCAATAATTTTAACTCATGACATATGAGATGACGGATTCTACGCAAAACAACTTTTGCAGAAAAATGGGAAGTTGATAAACAGATAAAAGAAGGGTTTATAGGGGATATTTCGTGAAAGCGTTTCGGATTATTGTTCATTAATAGTGGCGTGTAGGAAAAATAATGGAAATATCCGCTTCTTCGTAGATTATAGAGAACTCTATAAAAAGACCGTTAAAGACAAATATTCTTTGCTAATCATAGAAGCATTACTGATATGTAGGGGAAGGGTAAAACGTTTTTAAACTCTCTATTTGAAGAATGCATGTTCACATGTTGGGGCTCATTTCGAGTTTTAAAATTCCTTATGAGAAACACGGTTTTCCAATAATCCACTTATATTTCAAGGCTATGTAAATATGACGTTTAATTAAAATTTGTAAATTTGTTAAAAGATAACACTGTAATTATTTATTTTACGCTATTATTATACCAGCTAAAAACAAAAATGAAGGGTTAAAAAATTAACATGTATGTTAGAAAATTCGGTCTTAAATTGAATTCTAAATGAAAATGGTTCGATTAAACATTCATTTCAGAAAATTATAGCGTTCCGAAATTTCCAGATTCCCGAAATACTGAGGAAGTACAAACTTTTTTAAGAAAGTGCAAAGTTAAAAGGATATTTTAGAATATATATTTTTTTCCTTCAACGAAAATTGCAAAATCTTTAACTGGTTTATTCAAAGCATCAACGCCGTTTAAACTTGATCAAGAGTAAAAAAAAGTTAGCTTTCCAGAAGTTTAAGGGCGTTTTGTAAAAATACGCTTATTTTACCATTTAATGATAGAGGAGTGGAGGGTATTATGGATTAGTCGGGAAATATGGAATAACGAGGTTTCGGCTCTGATTGGTGCTGCTATCTCGTCAAAATATCATGAATTACTCAAGAAGGATTCCCATGAAGCAATACAGTATGGAGCGACCGCTTATTGTTTTTGTACCATTCTCTATGGTACAGCAAAGAATGTTTTGTGATTTTTCAAGAATTTTTGCAGGTAAGTTTTCAAACATTTAAACTTACTAGTACACACGTGATTTGAACACTGATATTAAGCATAATGTATGATGAAAGAATTGTATTTTGTTATACTTTGGTCGCTTTTTTTTCCTGAAAATATTTTGTCCACCAATTTAAAAGTTCATTTTCAAAGATGGCGTGTCGGGTGTTATGATATACTAGGTATTTCATAGTATCATCTGAAACTGATTTCATGTATTCAACTAAAGAACCAGAAAATAAAGGCAAAAAATGTATCTTCTATCACAGAAAATTCTCCGAGGATGAACGAGGAGAAATTTGGATTAAGTGTTCCAGCTGTTCTCTGTGGGCTCACCTTGACTGTACCGGAGTAGAGAACGAAGATTATATTTGTGACATTTTTTAAATAGACTCGAAGCAGGAATGGCTTTCACATAATCTTAAAAATATGGCTTTATAGTTAAAAATAAGTATAATTTATGAAGTCTAATTAGTTCTTCTATGGTTTAAACCACCTTATAATGTAGAAGTTGAAGCATTCTTGTATAAGTGTTTGCATACACTGTCCAAATCCGTTTTGCTGTAAAAGATTTAAATGGCCGAGAAAGTAAAAAGACTGAGCAATAAATAATAAAATATTTGTATTTTGGAGATTTTCATAAAGCAAATCAACATCTTTTCAAAGTGGCAGAACATATAGTCCGTCAATTTCGAGAATGCAAAGGCATGAGGTGAGAGAGAGGGTTTTAGAGTACGTATTCACTTGACAACGATCTAGGAGCGAATTCTCTAGTTCTCTATATCGCGATCAAGATCAAACTGCAGATTTACCCCAAGATTTTTGAAATAGTGCCAAATTTTACAGCCAAACATAATCCATTGTCTCTAGAATAAATTAATATAAATATTTTGAATTTAGCAAGTCCGTTATAACAGTTTATGCTAAAGATTATGCCAAATTTTATTGCCAGAAAATCGTTGCGTAAGGGAGACACAAAGACTACGATTTATTATCCTGCCATTAAGAAAAATATAAATTACCCTTTAATGATATTACAACGGAAATGTATTGCTTAATTCATTTATAACGAAGTGGACTTGCGCAATTTAATAAAATGAAAATGTAATTATGTATACAACGGTTTATAAATGAAAATAATATTTTTTATATTTTATTTATTACATGATTTAGGAGAGATTATAATACTGAGAGACGTCATTTAAAAATATGACTAGCAGAAATAAATTATTTATTTTAAAGAATATGTTTTTGTTCTCAGAAGATTTATTTAATAGCTTAACTGATAAAATATTATTAGAATTAAGATATCTATTTATAGAGACAAATGCGAATAAATATAAAAAGTAATTTAGAATTTCGTTAGTTATTTTTATTAGCCATTTAATTTATTGAAAATACAGTAATTAATTATTGCATTTATTTAAAGCTATAACTAAAACTCATATATGTGAAGGAACGACTTCACACTCCTATTCCATAGTACCCGAGTATTTCATATTAACTTCCATTTGTAACTTTTTTTTTTTTTTAAGTAAACTTTTTATAACAACAATTTTTTTTTTTCTTTTTTTTTTAAGTGACAATTCATTACAAATATTTACACTATGTACTCATCATGATTTTGGGGATTTTTATTAAAAACAGGTAAAGTTATTTTAAGAAATGTAAATGGTATTCCATAATACCTCCACTCATCTATCTGATAAATTTCTTTGCCTAAAGTAAAATCGAAACAACATCGGTTGTTGCTTTCCCCCCCCCCCCCCACTATAAAAATCTAAGCAGTGCTATGTTTACCGGGGTAGGCCATTTGAAGCGGCAAGCGGCATTTATTTATTTCATGCCGGAAATACTTTGGAAAAAATAATTATATGTTTTTATTTAGCATTAATTAATATTATGCTCGAAAAAGCGTTTACATATAATTTCGGAACTTTAAGTTTCTCTGACCTATCCCACAATTTAAACATTGTTTTGCAGAAAATATTATTTTATCTACTAATATTATTTGACCACTGACTGCTTTTCTGACCAACCGCTGCAGGCAGTTCCCGTTGTTGCAAGCGGACGTATTTTCAACATCACGTCAAGATGATAATTGGTTTCTTTATCCCGCAATGCAAATATTATTCTGGGTAAATTTTTCATATGACTACTCATAATCCTTTTTTTTTTTTCCCTATTCAACTGCTGTAGATAATTGTCGTTGCTAAGGTAGACATTTTTATATAATTCCGCCGTGTTCTCTTTTTTTGTTGTTTGTTTTTATAACCACTTTGATACTAAAAATGACTCGGAAAAACCGGAAATCTCAGTATATATATTTTTTTTTATACTGGGATTTGTATTCAAATAAACGTTGTAGATTTAAATTTAAAACATGCGGGAAAAGCAACTGAAAATTAATGTTTAGCGTGTAAGGTATAGATTTTGTGTATTAATAAAACTTAACTCTTGCTAGTGTCTGTACAATTCTATTTCATAATGCATTTTATAAACTCATTCCTAAACCGAAATTACATTTTCTATTTTTTAAAAAGTAAATTGAATGAAATTTATTATGCAATTTAAAATTAAGCATAATGGAGCTTGAATTAAATTACGTTTATTCAGAAGACTCTGGATTTCATGGCTTCAACAAAAAAAAAAAAAAAAAAACTAGTATGTTGTGGCCATCACAAAACTCCCTTCGGTATTTTTCCATGTAAAATCATTCAGTACAAAATATTATTTTTTTCATTGCGAATACAGATGATGTTCATCTAAGATATAACATATCCAAAATCTTTAAAGTTCATGTACAACGGAAGTGAATCTTATAGTGCCGATGACATATTTCACGTTTCTCAGGGAAAATAGAAGTATAGCAGTGCCACATATCGGATGATATGCACTCATATTGAATCCGTAAAATGCCTCATAGTGATTTTTTCTTACACCAAGTTTTGTTCAATTATACGCAATAGAGGCCTTCTCTGAGATTGCAGAAATCACTGTTTAGCAGCGCCACGTTTTAAGAGATTGGCACCAAAACTTGAAAGACACTCCTTTATGTTAAGCTACATATAAATTTATATGCAATTTCGTGCAGTAGTTCCTCAGATATAGCCTTCCTGGATATTGCGGAAATCACTGCATGGCAGTGACACCTGTTGAACGATTAGCACTAAAGGCTGACAGCCACTAATATATGTGTACGTGCCTCTACGTACAAATTTATATGGAATTATATTTAGTAGTTCCTGAAATATAGTCTTCCCTTAAATTTCGGAAATCTTTGTACAGCAGCGTTACCTGTTGAGCGATTGGGCCCAAAAGTTTATAGGCACTGATTTATGTTCATTTACATATAAATTTATATGCAATTCTGTGCAGTAGTTCCTGAGATATAGTCGCCACAACACACATGCAATTTGTTACAAACACACAGAGATGGACAGAGAGACAGACTGACAGACATTTTCTAAAAATGATCAAATCATGTTCTGGACCTTTCAGAACGTGTGAATCCATGAAAACCGAAAGTCGAAATTTTTTTTAATCCAATACGTTTTTCTATTGGATATAGAAAAAAGCAAAAATACTCCGACGAAAAAACTGGCGTGTACGTTATATATATTCACCAAAAGGAGATGGTATGTCAGTCATTTTAACAAGATCTGTGCTTTTTTCTTTTTACCCACTTGACTTAAATTTGACCAGAGTTTATTTAGAGATCCAAGGAAAAATTCTGAATCATTATATTAGTCTAGCATTAAGCAGGAGAAGCTTTACATCCAGTTACTAATATTAACATAGTGATTAATATTAACATACTGATCCAGTCACAAATATTAACATACTAAAACGTGGCCTTAATTTTTTAAATATTTATTGTGTACATTAACATAAAATTATGTACTACATTTTATATTTTATTTGTGTTTTTACCAAATGTTTGATTAATTTGTAATTAAGATTTATTATTTATTATTAATGTTATTATTATTTATATAAAAATGGTGAATACGATAAAAGTTTTTAGTAATAACTTATTTCCTTCTATATTATGCCATTGGTACATTATAAATAACTTTATTTTAGAATGAAAAAAAGAAATAATAATCATTAAAAAAGTAATAATATTTTTATTCCATGAAAAAAATAATAATAATAAATAAACAATATAAGAAAAAAAATTATCTAAAAAATTTAAGTTTATGTCTTTAAAGATGTCTTTAGAGAAGACTCGAATTCTGTATAAAAAATGTAGCATAAAAACTAGAAAGTCACTAACTTTTATATCTATAAGACTTTGCTAACCCAAAGGAAACTGTACAGATATCTTTTAATTTTTGTGATGGATTCTGACAGTTGTCAGATTATGTGTATGTCGACGTTAACAGCTTTTCGTTTTTCATCATTTGTTTTGACAAACTAGTTTCGTGTAAAACAATCATCTTTATGTCATATCATTAAATGCACATATCGTTATTAGCATCACTAATTGTTTAACAATTTTAATACGCAGATAAAACTGCTAATTTTGTGCTGACTAACTGTTTAACTAAGATCTGCTTGTTAATTTTCACATGTGTCTCGTTTTTCATAAACTATGAGTTGCCTCTTTTTCAATAATAATTTTTTGGTAATTTTTGGATTAATATTTGTAGTAGTGAGTTTATTCTGATCTACGTTTTTAAATGGTTATTGGATTATCATTTGTAGTGATGAGTTTTTATTTTTATCTTCGTTTTTTCTGGTTTTAATTACAATGGGTGTTTTGGGCCTGAGAACAATGAAATTCTTAGCTTTTGCTTTCTTTGTGACAGAAAAACATCCATTTTTTAGCATATTTGCATTCTACCAGGCCCTTGATAACGTTAGATTGCAACTAATGCTTTTTTCTCATTCCAATTTGCTATAATTCATTTAGATTTTACTTTATTTCTTTTTTTGTTTGATTTGGATGATCTTCGTTTTTGATCAGAATAATTGTTTGAATACTGAAATTAATTCATCTTTAAATTTCAAATGTTTGCACTGATAATATTATATATATATATATATATATATATGTGTGTGTGTGTGGTGACCGGCATCCTGCTTACCCTAACCCTGCTTCCCCTAACCTTGCTTCCCCGAACATTGGAATCTAAAGCTATTTAGTTTCTCTTTGCCGTACCTGGAATCCAGAGAGCAGAATCTGAGCGGAAGTTCGTGCCTGTGACGAGAGTGACGCCATTTCCGGAACGCACCGCTGCTAACAGCGTTTGAGAAGAGAAGTTCAGAGTCGACGAGGCATGCACACTGGACGGGTGTATTGCTTGTTTTGAACAACGTTTACGAGTCCCGGTGCTTGGCACTTTTTATGAACTTTGTGTTTCGACGTAATTAGAAAGCGAAGTAATAAATAAATTATTTATGCCACGAACTGAACTACGTAGGCGAAATATCAAATGGACATTGGCTCAGTAAAATTCTAATTCATTAACGTTTTCTGTAAATATTTGTATATATTAATTTTCTATTAAATTTTAAATGATTAGTAATTACTTGAAATAATACTTTGTGTTTTAAAAGCCCACATAAATTGGATATTACATCTCAGAAGTGGGATAGAACGTTAATTTTTAGTTAACATAAATTTTGATCGCTCGTAAATTTTAATATAAAGTAAATTTTAATAATACGTTATAAGAAAAGAACTATTTTTACTTTTATAAAACGTTTTTACAAATGATGATGCGCCTGGACTGATAAATATAAGTTGATAAACTGAACTTTTAAATTATAGACTGAACTTACATTAAAATGAACTTTTAATAGACTTTTTATCTTAAAAACTGTTGCTGAACAGCTGAACTGTGATAAGTGGTGAATTATAAAGTTTTTCGTCATATTAAGCAACGAAGTGTGAAATATGTTCCGCAAAGTGCTCAAGGATTAAATAGTGAAAAATCAACTAGACGGCCAAAATTTAGAACAACAAACCACCTGCTGTTTCGGTTCTACAAAGGTACGTGTAATTTTGTTTTATTGTACAATGGTTTCGCTTGGGGATATTCCCAAAATTGGCGCTGCACTGAGGACAGAGAAATACAGTAAAATTAGAATTCTGCATCGCTTTTTATTCAATGACGACGGTGATCGGAGCAACAGATGCAGAATAAAAAAATTCTCAGGATTCGCGTTTGCCGTAGATGACGAAAATTATATTAAAAAACAAAAATTCATCGACGAAAATTTTTCGTTGAATGAATTAATTATTATAAGTAACTTATTAAGTGTTTCATATGACGGCACGAAAGAAGAAATACGTGATAGATTATTACTAAAATTAAATGATAAGAGGAAAACTCCGACAATGATCCGGAAGATGAGTCTGAGAACGAATTTAGTAGTGATAATGACGTTGAGAAAACTGACTCCTCTGTGCAATGCCATATAAATAATGATAATGAATGCTATATAAATAATGATGATAAAACTAAAAAAAAAGTTAAATTGTAGTAATAATGTGAATTTTGGATCACTTGGTGCAACTGTTTCTTTCAATGACTTTGAAAATAATATTTCTAAATTTAGCGGCGAGCCGCATGAAAATATTGTTGAATGGCTTACTGAATTCGAGGAGATGTCGAATATGTTTAATTTGAACGAATAACAAAAAATTGTTTTCTGTAAACGCTCGTTGAGCGGAAACGCTCTGCTCTTCATCAGGTCTGAAAAAGGATTACTAACATATAAAAAATTAAAAAATGCACTCATCGAGGAATTTAAAATCGAGATAAATTCCGCCTCTTTGCATGAAATATTAGGTAAAAAGAAAATGAGAGGCAATGAAACTGCTACAGAGTATTTTTTTTTTAAATAAGAGAGTTAAGTAAGAACGGGCACATTGATGATGCCGCGTTAATGCACTACGTGATCCAAGGAATCAATGATAAATATGAAAACAGAATTATTCTTTATGGTGCTAAAAATCTTCGCGATTTTAAAGAGAAAAACAAAATGTATGAAGTATTTAAACGTGATAGTGAAAAAAGTAAACATGGAATTGATAAAGTAGAGTATAATGCAAAACCGAAGCACATAGCCTATAATGTACATGAAAAATTTAGTCCTAAAATTGAAGTAAATAAACTGTGCTATAATTGTGGTGATAAAAACCACTTATCTAGAGATTGCCCCCATAGAATGAAGGGTTTTAATTGTTTCACATGCAAACAATTCGGGCATAAAAGTTCGAAGTGCCCGGGTTCAAAACCAGAAGTTGAGGCATTGTATATTGGTGTAAATCAAAATATGAATAAAATTATACAAGTAAATGATATAAATTTTAGTGGTATAATCGATACGGGAAGTGAAGCAACGTTGTTGCGCAAGAATGCTTTTGATAAATTGAATGTGAATAAATTAAATTCTATGAGTACTACTTTGAAAGGGATCGGGAAAAGTTCCATAAAGCCGTTAGGCTCATTCGACGCCGATCTTAAAGTTGATGATTTTAAAAGTAAAACTGATATTTATGTTGTATATAATGATGTGATACCCTATGATATAATCCTTGGCATGAACGTGTTAATGTTAAGTGAAACAACGATTAATGAGAAAGGCATTTTTGTGAAAAATAAATCTAATTCTCTCGAGGTAAATTTAGTAACACTACTTCCAGTAAATGCATATAAGAAATAAATTAAGACGAATGTTGTCATTGATGCCCCTATTAACTGTAAGAACAAAATTCTTGAGAAATCCCCAGAAATAAATGAAACATTGAATAGTGTTAAAAAGTGTAAAAATATAACCCCTCAACCTGTTATGCTGTCAAAAAAATCATTAGAATCTTCCGAAAAAGCCGTAAGTGAAAATGACGATGACGACGAAAACGACGAAAGTGATGACGATAAGATGCTTTTAGAGGACGATAATAGTGTAGATGATGATAGTGAGAAAGAGGAGGAGCTTTGACGAGAGAAGCAAAGTCAGACGAGCATTTTCCAGATAGATGATGATAGTGAGGAAGAGGAGAAGCCGCGCCGAAAGGGGCGAAGTCAGACGAATGTTTCCCGAATGAAGTCGCTAAATCCAGAAAACACTTATTCGAAGAAAGATGAAAAACAAGTCCTACTCGAAAAAATTTCACAGTTAGCCGAAGAGTTGAAAGAATTAAAAGGAGAAGTTTACGAAAATTCCAAACTCCTTAAAAGAAAGAAATCGAGAAAAAAGCCATCGACAATAGATTCCATTAAGTGTAAAAGACAGAATTTCCCAAAAGAAGAGACTGCCAGTATAAATTTGAGAAAGTTGTTCATTCCATCACTTCCATTGACGACCACAATTCGCGAAATAGCTACATTATTTCCCAAAGCCGTGCAAATAAAATTAGAAGTTTTCCCTGCATATAAAACTGCCATTATAGACTTTTTGACTGAACATGATGCTGCAGAAACCTTAAAAGACATTAAAACTGAAAATGATCAATTAGAGGTTCTCGAGTTCGAGTGCCAAAATAACTTCGAGTCCCAAAGTAAAGATTTGCGTAATCATGACAAATAAACAATTTTCCAAAGTTAAAAAGAAAAATAAAGCAAAATATAAATTGAGTAGACAACCACCAAAAACTGTTACCGTAGGCAACCAAGTTGCCGCAAAGCCAAAACTTACTTTCTTCTGTGATTATAAGACAGTGAAAATTAAAAATGAGAATATTAATGATATAATTAAAGATGAATGCAATGAAGGCTCCCGTTGCACATCTACTCATGTTAAGATCCTCAAACGTGGGATCACTTAGTTTAAAAGCAAAAATATGAAGATTTGTACATAAACTTTAAATAAGTATGTTATTATTTTGTGTTGCTTTTGTGGTTTTTTTTTTCTTTTTTTTTTCAGTGTGACCGCCTGGAGGACCAGACGACGCAGGATGGCCGAGTGTGGTGACCGGCATCCTGCTTCCCCTAACCCTGCTTCCCCTAACCTTGCTTCCCCGAACATTGGAATCTAAAGCTATTTATTTTCTCTTTGCCGTACCTGGAATCCAGAGAGCAGAATCTGAGCAGAAGTTCGTGCCTGTGACGAGAGTGACGCCATTTCCGGAACGCTCCGCTGCTAACAGCGTTTGAAGAGATAAGTTCAGAGTCGACGAGGCATGCACACTGGATTGCTTGTTTTGAACAATGTTTACGAGTCCCGGAGCTTGGCACTTTTTATGAACTTTGTGTTTCGACGTAATTAGAAAGCGAAGTAATAAATAAATTATTTATGCCACAAACTGAACTACATAGACGAAATGTCAAATGGACATTGGCTCAGTAAAATTCTAATTCATTAACGTTTTCTGCAAATATTTGTATATATTAATTTTCTATTAATTTTTAAATGATTAGTAATTACTTGAAATAATACTTTGTGTTTTAAAAGCCCATATAAATTGGATATTACATATATATATAATATTGGTTTATCAGTGTTTTATTATTGTTGTTTATTATTGTTTATTTATCGGTTTATTATTGTTTTAGATTATTTCACGTCAAACATCTTAACCGAAAAATATTACTAATATATTTAAAGTCAGAGCATTGATAATTCGATTCTTTTAATGGTTGATTTTATGGTTTTTAACGGTGGGAAATTTCAAAATTAATAATTTAAACAAAACTAATATAAAAGGTACAATATAAGAATTTTCTTGGCTGATATTAAATGTTTATTACAGTCTTATGCACTAAAGACAGTGATTAAAACCACAGAACGAAAAATGCCTGTTTTTACAAGGAAAATAATTTACTTTAAATTTTTTCATGGCTTTGATTTTTAAGTCTTTTTTAAATCTAAACTGACAATTATTTTAAATTTCGTGTATTTACCTTACGGGCATATTTTATAAATGTGCCTATTGATGCTGTTATAAAACTAGCACCGTAAAGAAAAAGTACCCCTGTCAAATTCTTTCACCATGTACAGCCGGCAGCAAAGTTATCCTAGCACTAGCAATAATCCCTGTCTAAAAAAGTAAACTTAATACTGCTTTGTTAAATAAATCCTTGTCGAGTCATATTTTTAGTCAGTCTCGGCAAGGATTTATTTAACAAAACAGTTTTAAGAGTACTTTTTTTATATCAGAATTATATTCTAGTTTTCGGATACTTTTGCTGCCGACTGTATGTATATTACGGGTATTTTCTTAAAACTCACGCTAATTTCTCTCAACTAACACTTTCATGTGTATTTTGATATATAAGCCGGAGTACCACAGATATTTATATTACTGATACATAAATGAAAAAAAAAAAAAAAAAAAAAAAAAAAAAAGATTTCAAAATGTTAGTTCCGATATTCGCCGCTAGGTCGAAATGTAGCACGTAATAGTCTGGGGAGCTGGAAATTTTATTCAAACACAAAACTTCTTCAAACTACGAAGTCATGACTGTTGTTAAGAGTTACAATAAGCAGATATATGAGAGAGGAGTCAAGTTTATTTCTTAATGTGCTTACTAAAGAAAGATAATTAAAATGTAAAATCTTAGTGACATATAGCATTTTATTCAACAATTTTGTTTCCTCGGTGAGAATACAGATTTTTTTTAATGTTATTAACCTTTTGTGAAACGCATTGAAACCTGTAAACAATATTCTCAAAGGCCAAACAAAATGTGTCGCCTAAAATGTACTTTACAATCTGTACAATGTTTTCTTTTAAAGTGATCAAATTTAGAATCTCACAAATGCAAGTCTTGGATTTTTAATAATCCCAGAGATATAAAACACATAGAGTTAGATTTGAAAAGTGAAACGTACACACATTTCGAGAAAAATAAATTATGATCCTTTTTTCTGTAAAGTGATTTTATAACTCTTGCTTCACCTATCAATATGTGGTTTTACTTCATATTGTATAAAACGTCCATGATGTAGTATTAACTTTGTTTCAATTAAAGAATACCAAATATCAGCATATCCTGATAAATTTTATAGTAATAGCACAAGTGTGCATTCTTGTTTCAGCAATATAAAAAATAATAGTCTGATGATAAAACATGTTTAAAAAAAAAAAAAAAAATGCGTTTTGGAGTATACAATGGCATTTCCGGAAGTAAGAGCTGTTCAAAAGCCCAAATTAAAGAATTCTGGTTTTAACAAGAGTCACATTTAGGGGAAAATGGGGGTCATCTACCAACATAATTTTTCACGAACAAGAATCATCCATTTATTTTCTTACAAGAAATATTGGAGCAAATGTTGACCGTTAGAGCAAATTTGACCGTAATCTGTGTGTTTTAATTACTATAGAAGATTTAACTTGCATTAATGTACATAGAAGTGAAGATAATTTCTGAAGATTTTCATACATTTGACGAAATCAAACTTAATTGCTGTTACTAGGAATGCTTCTCTAAATGCTTCTTAGTCAGTTTAAGAACAGGATTCGACAAGGATTTATTTAGCAAAACTGTATTAAGCGTACTTTTTTTACATAGGAATTTTTGCTAGTGTTCGGACACTTTTGTTACCGACTGTAGTTTCCTCCGTTTGGTTCTGACAAATTTCGTCTTTGAAACCTTTATACGAATGCTCATAAGTTCAAGCATCTCTGTCTATATTTCTCTCTTAGTGATCTGATGATTTTTGCATGTGGAAACTTCATACGTTTTTTCTGCAAATAGTATTTCGGCTATAATCCTCTACTAGTGATTGTTTCTTTTACATTGTCAAGTTTCCCCTTTAACCTAAATGGAAAATTCTAGTGTATAATTGACTCTATCATATGGAATTTTCACTTTTTTTTTTTTTTTTTTTTTTTTTACGTAAACATGCCATGACATCTTATAGGGAAAAGATTTGTAAATAAAACTTTTAACAATATGTTTTTAGAAGGTTTTTAATTGAAATTGACTTTGTCATCGTATCTTCGTGTCACGCTAGTAAACAATGCGCCTTCATTTTAAAGTAAATATAAGCTATTTCGTTTGTCGCTGTGTGGCTCGGTTGGTAAGAGCGTCCTGTTAATAACGCGATGGTCGTGAGTTCGGTCCCTGGAAGGTCCAGCGTGTTAGTTTTTGCAGATAATTAGTAGAAAAGGTGTTAATTGAAACAAGAAAACTTTTCGTTGCTTGCACTAAGAATTTTTTGAGGAGTTTTTTTAAGAAGCATTTTTTTTTATTTAGATAGTGGAAAACACAAAACATTTTAGATATTAAAAAAGCACAAAATAAAATGTTTTAAGTAAAAAATACATAAAAAAATATTTTTAGAAGCTTTATATATATGTATATATAAACATTATATATTACTATTATATGAAATTGGATTTGTCATCGACTTTTTGTCACGTTAAAAAACCAAGACGCTTCCATTATATATATTAAAAAAAAAAGAGAAAAAAAAATGTAAGCAACTCATTGTATTTCTTAATGAATCAGCTGGTTACAGCGTCATGTTGATAATGCGAGAGTCGTATGTTCGATCCTCGCCAGGCCGAGGTGTTTTTTGCAAATAATTAATAGAAAAAGTGTCAATTAATAAAAGAAAATATTTTGTTGTGTACACAGTATCCTAATAATTTTTCAAAAGTTTTTAAACGGCTTTTTATCTAGTTACAAAAAGCACAAAATTAAAATGTAAGTAAAAATAAATAAATAAATACAATTTTTTAGAAGCTTTTTATTAGTTAGAAGCTTTTTATATGAAATTGACTTGGTCATCGTGTCTTCCTATCACGCCAGTAAACAATTAAAGTAAATATAAGCCGCTCCGTTTGTGGCTACGTGGCTCAGTTGGTCAGAGTGTCAGATTAATAACGCCGTGGTCGCGAGTTCGGTCCCCGGGAGGTACGGAGTGTTAATTTTTGAGGATAATTACTAGAAAAGGTGTCAATTGATAAAAGAAAATTTTTCGTTGACTACACAATATCTTAAGAATTTTGCGAAAACAATTTTTAAGAAGTTTTTTTTTTTAATATTAGAAAACACAAAACATCCTTAGATGTTAAAAAAGCTCAAAATTAAAAGTTTCAAGTACAAAATACATAAATAAATATTTTTAGAAGCTTTATATATATATATATATTATATATTATTATATGAAGTTGAATTTGTCATCGCGTTTTCTGTCCCGATAAAAAAAAAGACGAAAAAAAAAATGTAAGCAATTCATTGTATTTCTTAATGGCTCAGTTGGTTAGAGCGTCATCTTAATTTTTGCAAATAATTAATAGAAACGGTGTTAGTTGATAAAAGGAAATATATCGTTGTGTACACAGTATCCTAATAATTTTTGAAGAGTTTTTTTTAAATAGCTTTTTATCTAGTTACTAAAAAGCAGAAAATAAAAATTTAAATAAAAATAAATAAATAAATAAAGTTTTTATAAGCTTTTTATTGAAACTGGATTTCGTCATCGCGTCTTTATGTCACGCTAATAAATATGGCACCGCAACTTTAAAGTAAATGTCAGCAGTTCTTACAGTCGATCGTTGGCTCAGTTGGTCAGAGCGTCGTTAATGCGATGGTGGTGAGTTCCATCCCCGAAGGATCGATGTGTTAAATTTTGTAGATAATTAATAGAAAATGTGTCAAATGATAAAAGGAAATTTTTCATTGTCTACGCAGTATTCTAAGAATTTTTGAAGAGTTTTTTTAAGAAGCTTTTTTTAGATATTAAAAAGCACAAAATAAAAAGTTTTATATATATGTACTACATATTCTTTTAGAAGCATTTTATTGAAACTGGATTTTTATCATCTTGCCTTTGTGTCATTCTGAAAAAGAAGGCGCCTCCACTTTAATATAAATTTAAACAACCTTTTTCGTCTTCGTTAGCGCATTTGGTTAAAGCGTCATGGTGATAACGCGATGCTCGTGGGTTCGACCCTTGCAAGCCGATGTGTTGCTTTTTTGCAGATCATTAATAGAAACTATGTCAACTGATAAAAGAAAATCTTTCATTGTCTACACATTATCATAAGGAATATTTAAAGAAGCTGTTTTTTGAGTTACTAAAACGCACAAAATAAAAATTTTACTAAAAATATAAATAAAAATAACACTGAAAGTTTTTTTTTTATTATTATTGTGTAGCCCTAAAAAGCCCAAAATAAAAATTTATTCTTGCAGAGACATGCTATAAAATCATAAAAGTGTCAACAACAAGAAAATTTTAAAGAAAAATATAGATATTTCACTTTTGCAAAAGGTGAAAAATTTTAAATATTCTAAATATTTTAAAAAGCATTCGAGAACAATATTCCTTTTGTATAAATATTTGTGAGATTTTTCTAGAATGTTCTATGGTTTTTCTTGACAGTTAGACTTTTGGTTAGAACATCATGCTGATAATGCAATGATCGTTGGATTCGGTCCTCGAAAGACGATATAGTACTTTTTTTCCAGATAAATAATCGAAAAAAAAAATGTCAATTGATAAAAGACAATCTTCCGTTGTCTATAAAATATCCTAAGAAATTTTAATTAGTTTTTTTTAAGAAGCTTTTTTCTTTTTTGTAACTAAAAAGCACAAAATAAAATTTAAGTAAAAAATAATTTTTTTTAAATTAGAAGCTTTTTATTGTGAAGCCCTAAAAAGCATAAAATAAAATTTATTCTGGCAAAGACATGCTACAAAGAAATGAAAGTTTCAACACTAAGAAAATTTTAGAGAAAAGTATAAGTACTTTCCTTTTCAAGAGATGAAAATTTTTTAATGTTCAAAATATTTTAAAAAGCTTTCGAGACATTTGAAATTTCTGGCCAAACGAACGATTATATAAAAACTAATAACTAAGAATATTGGTCTCGAAAGATTTTTAAAATATTTTGAACTTTCAAAAATTTTCATCTCTTGAAAAGGAAAGTACTTATACTTTTCTCTAAAATTTTCTTAGTGTTGAAACTTTCATTTCTTTGTAGCATGTCTTTGCCAGAATAAATTTTATTTTATGCTTTTTAGGGCTTCACAATAAAAAGCTTCTAATTTAAAAAAAATTATTTTTTACTTAAATTTTATTTAATTATTAAATGATTTGTACGTGTCTAAAAACGCCTTCTTAATACAATTTAAATTACATATGTTTTAACAATTTTCTTCTTTTATATGAGAAAATGTTTTCTATAAAATTTATAATTATGAGATAGTATTAAGATATTAACAAGATCAAGTTTACTACAAAGAGCATTTGAATATTTATGCCAATTTTCAGAAAAAAGACGTCTTTAGATAATAATAGTGACTGCGTTATTGATTTTGTTATAAAGTCAGTAACATATTTTTCACTTTTCAATAAATAATGCCTTAAAATTTTCCTTTTATAAATGCTCAGAATATTGTTTAATTATTACTCAGACTTTTTTCTTATTTAAATTTCAATCTTTATATTTCATAACATGTTCGCATGTTTAGAGCAATCAAATACAAAATGTCGTCTACTTTCGTTTTATCTTAGTATATATTAATTTGTTTTGAATTAAAAGTAGGAAAAAAATATTTTTCCTAAAATTACATTTTGATTTGCCAGAAGATACATTTTCTCTGTACCCAAGCAAAATCTATCTGCGGGGTCAATTGGCATAATTATAGCCTCTAACAAAATGTGTTTCGGGAGCCGCTTAAACAAGAATTTGTTTGATGTGTTTTAAATTATTTGGTATCCAAAGATTTACACTTTGCAAAAAATGAAACAGAAAAATGAAAAGCTGAAATAAATGCCAACAAGATCCGATCTTACCTTTTCGGATTTGCATTATTTCGGTAGTTTTTTGCATCTAGCCCCCTCTATCAAATAAATAAATAAATAAAAATATTTAATAAAATAAAATTAAAATCCAAAGAATTAGAACATTAGAAATAATAACATTTTTCTTTTAATTTCCTAACCGCATTTTAAATTTTCATTTATTTTCTTAAATTTTTAAATTATTTTAATTTTTAAGCTTAACAAATTTGTTAAACATTTTTATAAAATGTGCTTAAAGACTTATTCAAGATTTGTAACAGTTAAACTTACATATTGTCTCGTATATAAGCGTAAATTATTTTAATACTAAAATACATGGCATGAATTTTTATGCAATATTTTAAATTGAAAACCCCTGTCTGTTTTATTTAACTTTGACTACAAGCATATATTGCATACTTATATGGAGACACATTTTTAGAAGACAACTTGGCTGAAGATAAAATAAATATATGGGTAAAAAATCACTCGTGGATTATCACTTTTCAAATTAAGGTGAAATATAAATCCAGTAATAAAAGTAAATATTTAAGAAATTATTTTTCCAAAAATAACGATAATATTTTTAATAATTATACTCTAAACATTGCCTGCTGCTACTGATCTTGATTTTAAAAAATGGATAGCATTACTGAATGTCCTAATTTTAAAAAGAAAACTTTATCAAATTATTCTCTTTATGTGTTTATACCCTTTCTTTAGCTAGAAAAATGCAAGGCATCATCATAGATTATGCGACATGTTTTCAAAATCTATAATAATAAATGGAAAGGTTTGTCTGTATGTCTGTCTGTCAGTCTGCTCTTTTATACGTTCAGCCCCTATTGAACGCAGAAGTACAAGAATTGACATACGGATGATCTGGAGCCTTTCCGAGGTCCTCCTCAAAACAGAATTTAAAAATTTTAATTAGTTGTGGAGATATTAATTAAAATGTAGAATCATGCCTAATCAGAAAGCGATCTCAATGACAGAGAATTCACCGCGATTGCATAAAAATAGATATTTTAACGGAGATAAAAGCAGAAAAAGTGGAAAATAAATTAGAAATATTAGTCCGATCGTTACGAATTTGGTACCAAATGAAAGAGGCAAATTTTCTGAATCTAAGAGTGCAAGCGGCTTATTGGTACAACATTTAGATTTTTTAAAATTAACTAAAGTATGAATTTTTTGTGGCAACATCATTTCAAACGCCAGACTACTGTCTGAGATGAAAAGGGAAATGATTGTAACTGATTAAGATGTCACATGTTTTATAGTGGGGAGAAAAATTGCAATTTTCAATTTTTTTCAAATTTTCATTCACGTTACATTTTAATTAATATTCGGCCTAGACAGCATATTATAAAGCTACTGTTCAATTTTCATGAAAATATCTGGATAAACAAAAAAATTCCCTTTTTATTGGGAATTATATTTATCACGACTCATGTGACCAAAACACAATGTAAGATTAAGTTTTGTATTATATTTTGCACTATTTTAAATTGAGATATGCCGTTTAAACTTCGTAATATTTGGTATTAACGCCCGATAATTCGATTGTGAATATTTTTGAAAGTGTAGAATTAAGGCAAGATAAATCGATTGCGGATATTTTCAAGTGTAAAATTATTTGAATGGACGGAAAGGGGGGGGGGCAAAAATGTATAAAAGGAACGGTTGTTTCGGAGAAAACAACGGAAAACCCAGAACGCCTTCATTCTTTTATATTTTGCAGAATTTCGAATTCTGATACTCCTTTCACATTTCATACTATGGATTTTTAACAGTATTTAGCCCGGAATTATGCAAGTTTCGGAGAAAACCAAGAAAAAGTCAGACATAAATCGTTTTATAATAGTGTTTATATTATTTTTTTATCTCAGCTTCTAATTAGCATAATTCCAAAAGTAATATGTCATTTTAAAACTTATTTGAATTAAATTTCAATTAAATTTTCAATCGCCACAAATTTCTGCCACATTCCATTAGCCGACTACCGTAAGTAATGGAATTCGAGATTTCACGTGATTTACACGTTTTAAGGTTTCCTAATTAGGTTTTATTTTGTATCTCAGCTACTAATTAAAATAATTTTATAAGTAATACATTATTTGAAAGCAGTGTTGATTTGGAAATGAACAGTAGATTACAGAATTTTCTACCACCAGATGGCGCTGTAATTTTTTAAAATTTCAATATCTCAAATTCTAATTATGATTAAATTATTTTTAATGCATCATTCGTAAGAGATTTTAAAGTACTTTTATATTATCGAAAGTGGAATTCGAGTTTTCACCCGATTTACACGTTATGAGGTGTCCTGTTTAGGTTTTCTTTTGTATCTCAACTACTAAATAAGATAATTTCATAAGTAACACATCATTTGAAAGCTTTGTTGATTTGGAATCGAACAGTAGATTACAGAAATTTCTACCGCCAGATGGCGCTGTAATATTTTAAAATTCAATATTCCAATATTTCAGGTTTTCTTTTGCATCTCAGCTAATTGAGTTAGACCGTTCAAAATTGGTATATGTAGGTTAATTAGGAGGGGCTGGAAGGGTGGGGAAGGAATAGGCGCGCACAGCGCGCACGGGACCGCGCTGCCGAAGGCAGTGGGGACCCGGTCCGACTTTTTATCCGATGAGAAATTATTTTTTAAATTTTCTTTTCTTAAGAATGAATGCTTGATTTTAGAAGGAATATGTGCGAACAGCGCACGTATATCTTTACACGTGCGCGCGCATGAGTCTGCACTGCCGACGGCAGTGGGGACCTAATGCGAGTTTTTACCCGATGATTAATGACTTTTTCTAAAATTCCTTTTCTTAAGAATGAAAGTTTATGAGTAATAACATGGAATTATGAGAAATCATAAGGATAGTGAAGGAATACGTGCGCGCAGCGCTGCCGAAGGCAGTGGGGTTCCGGTGTGAGTTTTTACCCGATCACAAATGATATTTTTCCTTTTTTCTGTTTTTAAGAGTAATGTTAATGAGTGATAATATGCAATTTTCAGAATTCATTCATTATAGTGATTCATTTAAAAATACTGACCCGCTAGCTGGCGAATGCAGGGGGACCCGGTGTGAGTATTTACCCGTTCAGAAATGATTTTTATTTTTTTTTAATTTCTTTTCTTAAGAATAAAAGTTTATCATTAATAATATGGAATTTTGAAAATCATAAGGATGGTGAAGGAATACACGCGCGCAGCGTTCATATATATGCATTCGTTCGCGCGCATCGCGCACGTGTCTACGCTGCTGAAGGCAGTGGGGACCCGGTGCGACATTTTTCCCGATCAGAAATTTTTTTTTCTCTTTTTTTATCACATGATAAAAATTAATGCAATTTTGAGAATTCATTAATTACAGTGATTCATTTAAAAATAGTGACCAGCGAAGCGGGCGTAGCCTGCTAGTTTGAAATAAAAAAATGCATTTTACAAATATTATTGTATAAAATAATTCATTAAAAAAGAAATAAAAAAAATATCGAGAACATCATCAAGCTTAGATTTTTTTTTTTTTTATTTTTTATTTTATTTTATTTTTTTATTTTTCTTTATTAGATATCCAAGAAGCCTTTTACATTATTAAGTTTTACAAACTATGAATTTTTTTTTTCTTAAGTGTCACTAAGAATATTATAGCAAATAAAAATATTATGTGTGCTAATGATATTTAGTATTTTTCACTGAAAATAAAAGTTTGTTTTCCTTTAACACTCATAAAACATGGAAAGATATTTAAAAAAAAAGAAAAAAAGATTCGCGAAATGTATTTAAATTCTTTTGCGTCATTTGTTTGAATGTGTTTAAGGCCCTCCACCTTTAAATTTTGATAATGTAATTAATAGCTGGATAGAAAAAGCATTTCTAGCCAATAAAACGTAATGTACTTATTTTTTCGTAGAGTCCATCATATTATCAATATTTTTTTTTCTCAAGACAGTTTTTTTTTTTTTTTTTATTTACTTCAGGCAGAGGACTATTAACAAAGTTGATAATATAATTATTCGTCTTACTTTTTTTTTTTTTTTTTTTTTTTTTCTACTGTATAATAACTTTTTTCTGATTATCGTATTTACTTTAAACATAATTTAATTTTGCTTTGAAAAAAAAAAAATCTATTTGTATCATTCTTTAATATTTTTAACATTTTCCCACGCGTATAAAATTTAATGCAAAATCATTGAATTATTTTCATTATTTTTATCTTCAATCACAAATTATTACGTTTTATAAAAGTACTAAAATATGTTTTATGTGTTCTCTGACAGCATACCTTTTAATAATTGCTATCGTTACTTTTTTAACAAACTAATTCGATTACAACGTAAACATGAATAAAAGTACAAAACTCAACATAAAATTTTTATAATTTTTATAATTAAGCTAGAAAAAAGCATTAAAATAATCCTTGAAAATTTAAACCATATATCTTTTATTAAGAATGGAATTTCTTTAGATTTATTAGTTAATTAACTTAAAATTCTTATACGTAACTATAATAAAAAAATAAAAATAAATAAATAAAATAAATAAATAAATAAAAAGTTTTAGCGTCATTAAATTATAAACATTTTTGACAACTTTGAGACCAATGACTTTTGTTTCGATTGATCCATATTACAGAATTTCACAAAAACAAGTGCACAATATTTCGTAGACATAGCATAGGATATCACCAACATTCATGTCCGCACATTGCTTCGAACCCGGAACATGAATATCCAGAGGGCAGGCCCTACCGACTGGACCACCAGCATATGAAGATATAATATTGTAATTCAATATTTGTATACAAAGTCACATAAAACAAAATGTACCACAGAAAGGTATTATAGTGACACCAACAGTAATTTTTGGAATTAAAATTAAGATTTCAGCAGGATCATCTGATATTTCTGAAGTCCCACTCAGATAGTAAACATCAGTGTATAATTGCGTATCAAGAGTAATGATATATTGTTTTAAAACAAAGTTTGGCCGCACCAGAGACTAAAAAGTTTCACTCTCAAAACTGGCAGACAGGAGATGTTTAGTTTGATAACAGGTCGGACTTATCGAGTTAGCCGTTCGGCCAAAGAGTCTAGAATATACAGTGTAATCAAACGCTTATAACAGTAATGATTAAAATACTACTTAGAAAAACTGAGCCTCACCGGACATCGTTGCAATCAAAATCCTTTTTCAAATCGTAAGCATTGCATAAGAGTTGAATGCGCTTTTCCCAACTTAGTCTGCTCAATCACATGATCTAGGCACATAAGTAACCAATAAATACATTACTTTCGGTTTTTCTTGCAAGAATATCCATCTACTGACCTAAACCAGTCTTTAGAGCATGGTTTTGATGGAAGGTTGCCACTCTAAGGGCCGTATTCACCAAACTTCATTGATCGAGGATTAAACCATGGATCAGCAAATCCGAGAATCAAAGCTAACACTGGATTAAATTTCTACGGTATTCACCATCAGCCAATTATATGATCCATGGATTAGCTGGAAGAGAAATAAAAGCTTCGTTTTGACTGGCCAAGAACGAAGATAGCATTTATTCACCATTCGGATTCAATTAACTAATCAATCGGATTAGAAGATAAGAAAGGGTAAAAAGCAATTTGGCAACACTGATACTCTTGTTTACTTCGCTTTTCTTTACGCACGGATTAAGAATCAATTTTACTTTAGAACATTTTTAAAAAGAATAATCACGCAGACGAATTTTTTTTTTCTTAAGTGTCACTAAGAATATTATAGCAAATAAAAATATTATGTGTGCTAATGATATTTAGTATTTTTCACTGAAAATAAAAGTTTGTTTTCCTTTAACACTCATAAAACATGGAAAGATATTTAAAAAAAAAGAAAAAAAGATTCGCGAAATGTATTTAAATTCTTTTGCGTCATTTGTTTGAATGTGTTTAAGGCCCTCCACCTTTAAATTTTGATAATGTAATTAATAGCTGGATAGAAAAAGCATTTCTAGCCAATAAAACGTAATGTACTTATTTTTTCGTAGAGTCCATCATATTATCAAAATTTTTTTTTCTCAAGACAGTTTTTTTTTTTTTTTTTATTTACTTCAGGCAGAGGACTATTAACAAAGTTGATAATATAATTATTCGTCTTACTTTTTTTTTTTTTTTTTTTTTTTTTTCTACTGTATAATAACTTTTTTCTGATTATCGTATTTACTTTAAACATAATTTAATTTTGCTTTGAAAAAAAAAAAATCTATTTGTATCATTCTTTAATATTTTTAACATTTTCCCACGCGTATAAAATTTAATGCAAAATCATTGAATTATTTTCATTATTTTTATCTTCAATCACAAATTATTACGTTTTATAAAAGTACTAAAATATGTTTTATGTGTTCTCTGACAGCATACCTTTTAATAATTGCTATCGTTACTTTTTTAACAAACTAATTCGATTACAACGTAAACATGAATAAAAGTACAAAACTCAACATAAAATTTTTATAATTTTTATAATTAAGCTAGAAAAAAGCATTAAAATAATCCTTGAAAATTTAAACCATATATCTTTTATTAAGAATGGAATTTCTTTAGATTTATTAGTTAATTAACTTAAAATTCTTATACGTAACTATAATAAAAAAATAAAAATAAATAAATAAAATAAATAAATAAATAAAAAGTTTTAGCGTCATTAAATTAAAAAATTTAGAAGCATGCCATTATACTTAATTTGTTAAAAGAAACATAGACGATGAAACTAATAATTTAATTTTTGGTAATTTATAAACCCTAAATAAGGAAATAATAATAATGATAAGTGTATTATTATTTTTACTTAAAATTTATTTCTATAAAAGCAATAAATTTAGTGTTAGGTTATTTTTCACTGCACATGCTATGTTAGACCCGCTCAAAAGAATTTACGCTGTTTTTTTGCTAACATTGTATCTATGTAAAAACCTTCTTACATACTTGCCAACCATCTCATTATGAACCGTACAATTTTCAGTACCCGCCTTTTTTTACACACCAGTAATTTTTTAAAGTAATTTTATTCTTATTTAATCTCAACAACATTTGAAGAGAATTACCCTAAAATAAAATGGTGAGAAAAAGGGGCGTTTTCTCAAGGGGCTTTAACAATTGTACGGTTATTAATGAGGTGGTTGGCAAGTATGTTTTTACATTTTTTTTTTTTTTTTCAACAGAAACTGCTGAAACAAAAACCATTAATGATTTCAGTATCACAACCGTAAAAATATTTCTGTTTCTTTGTGATTAAATTGAACTGTTAGAATAGTTTACAAACAAGCAAAAACGTTGTTAGAATGCATAGTTGCCAACATTTTAATTTATTCCGGAGCATTTTTAGCCCCGCCTCTATTTGACACGACTTTATTTTTAGAGTATTTTTCTCCAATATATAACTAAGATATAATAAGAAAATTTTACTCTTTAAAATAAAGTTGTATGGAATAAAGGCGGGGATAAAAATGCTCCGGAATAAATTAAAATGTTGGCAACTCTGAGGATGTATGATTAACGTACTATTGCATAAATTTAAATATTACGTAACATAAAATTATACTCGAAGAAAATATGTATGCTAGAGAAATATATAATAACAGTAAATTATATAATAAAAAATTATAGTAAATTATATAATATCTAAAAATAGATGAGATATACAGAATACAAAAATCACAAAATTCAAATTGTAACCGTCTATAAGTTAACTATTGTTAATTAATTTGATCATATACGTATAGATATCTTATCTTAAAAACAAATTATATAAATGAAATCGCGATATTTAAAAAAAAGTAAATCATTTATTCCATTGACTGGAACGTTATTGAATTTTAACATTTTATTTTGCGGGTACCATATGTGATACTGCCATGAATCTCATTTAACTTGAACATTCAACTATGAAATCTTTTTATGTGAAATTTACGATATTCTCAACATTTAAGTATAGAAACGTGCATTGTAAGGATCATTTTGATTGTAAATAAGTAGGAAGTAGAGATTACTTAATGTCACACTTGAGCTACGCGATGGACAATTGGGATAGTCAGGGATTCAATCGTAGGGGTAATCTGAAGGTATGCAATCAGTATTTGGATTCTCCATACATGTAATAGCTTCCCTGCTTTGGTAACCCTTGATGTATTATTTTTCTGGAACAAGGATAACATGGGAACAATTTTTATGTGCACCAGCCACCGTAAATGTACAGGAAGATGTTTGGTTGGTATGAGTACAGAACCGGCAATTCGTAAAGAAATATAATTATTTTTGAATTATCATTTAAAGTTATAATATGAACATTATTGAATATTGAACATCTATTTCAAAAACTTTAAAAAATATTGAGAATTTAAAGAAAAAAAAATTATAAAATAGCAGAAAATGGCAGAAAATGGCAAGTATTTCTCAGAAATTTCTATTATAAGGATGATTTTTGTTTCAATCACTGCTAAACATATTTCAATTATTTCTTTATAACAATGACAAGTCCTAACAACTTTTCTATGTGTTGGAGCATTGCGTCCACTTTATGCGCAGATACAGCTGGTGGTTATTGTTTCTAGACAGAGACTTAAAAACGATTTATTGATCTCACATATGTTACTATTTTGTTAAATATTTTTACCAATTTATGAAAGGTAGGATAACAAACGTCTAATAGAGACTTCATCTGAGTCTATATGTGTCATCTAAGTAGATGGCTCACAGGTTAGAATAGTTAAAAATATAAGTTTTTTTTTAATGTTTTAATAAAATGAAGTAGGTAATTATATATATCTATCTATCTATCTATCTATCTATCTATCTATATATATATATATATATATATATATAATAACTATGTGATTTTATGATGTTAATTTTATTGACAAATGCCAAGAACAAACAAAAAAGTTTAATACAATTCATGATTATGGTACGATTACTATTTGTAGAAAATTACGGTTCTCTTTTTATGTTTTTAGAATTGATTTAATTAAAAAATGCTTAGAAAAGTAGGATAGAAATATATGTAATTATTTGTACATTTCAAATATACTATAATTCATTAAAAATCATTTTATGTAAAATCTTAATTGAAATTTTTGAAACCATTTTCACAAACATCTACTATTCAGTTATAAAAATGTAATGCCAGCAAGCAAACATTACATATTTGATTAGAAATAATGAAATAAGAAATAATAAGAAATAATAAATTTCCTTTTACGTTCTTATTTGTTATTCTCGCAATGTGAAATCTTATGAGGTTTTTGTGGTTTCATGAAGTTTAGGTGTTTTCTGTTCTGTATTTATTATTCAGAATCTCGAAATATTTCCAATAAAAATTTTTTGAGATTAAGAAGTGTTCAAAATTCCAGATCATTTTTAAATACTAAAAAGTAAAAATTTGAAAAAAAAAAAAAAAAAAAAAAAAAAACTAAAACACATAAAAAAAATGCCTCTATGGTAGTTATAGTAAAATTTAATGTTACTTTTAATTTCATATAAAACAGAATTTAGAAAAAATTTTGAGACACTAGAATCCCGCTTTAATATATCCCAAAAAATAATAATAATTAAAAAAAAAAAAAAAAAAAAAAAAAACTAAAGCAAGTATATTAAGCGATCAATTTTTTGGGTTTTGGGAATAAAAATTATTAAAAGTAGGGCACACCGTGAATATTTTGTGCATAAATTGCACACATACGCTCACTTCTTTTTGAGATTTTTTTCCCAACCCATGTATTCATCAGCATTTTAGTCATACCTTTTTCCAGTTATTTATAATGAATGGTACAGTTGTATGCAACTGATAAAGATTACCTTTTTCGGCATGTTTTTTTGCTTTAATAAGATTTTATAACTATTTAAACAACAGTAATTATTTCTCCAAGTTATACTAATCAAAGCCTTTTTATTATTAGGCATGTGTTTTTCCTTTAATATCAATTTTTGACTATTTAAATAATCTTAAATAGTTCTCCGATTAAGAATAATCAAAACATTTTTATTAACGAACTACTTTAAAAAAAAATTCAAATTACTTATCATTTAAAGAAGTAATCTTAATAAATGTATTTCCTTAAATAAAATAAATATTTCGTATATCAGACATCGAGTTGTGCCTACTTTTTAACATAAAAATTCTATATTTTTCCAAATCCTGAAAAGAATATTCCTTTTTAAAAATATTATTAACATATATTTTACTTGAAGAAAGAAAAAGTTCCATTTCAACTGGTTTTTGATATTAAATTAGAGTAACACTCATTTGCTTTTAATGCAGTGATAATTATAAATGGCTTATACTAAATGGGAAACCCCAAAGAAAACATTTTAAACGCATTTCCTTATTCTCGAAGCTGAAGTATAGATGAAGAATGAACAGACTATGCCTGTTTATGAATGCAAATGAATAACATTTTAAAAAGGTTTTCTGCATTACAATATCTTGAACTCAGTGAATTTTATCATTAATTTTAAAGCCTTTGCGCTTTGTTTGTATATGCCGGAAAATTGCTTATGCATAAATTAAGATCAAGTAGCAAAGTAATTTTTAAGCTCGAGTTTCCATTATTTTAAGAGAGTAATGAAATCTCAGTAACTAAACAAAATAATGAAACTATTATTATTCTAATAAAAATCTGAAGATTTCACCGACATACATAACTTTTGAATTTTTAACTTATATTATTTATAATTACTAAAATTATTAGTATATACTTTTTATTGAAATATGTTACTACATAAAATTCGTTTCATTTTTATTGTAATTCCCAAAGATTCTTATATTACTGAATTCGCACCATTGTGCTCCAGTCATCACAAATAAAAAATTGCAGTTTTTGGCAAAAATGAACTTAAAGAATATCAAAAATCTTTATCTAGTCTACCATAAAACTGACATAATCACCTCTCATGTGAATAAATTGATGTGGAGACTTTTATGCATATTTGGTCACACTTTTCGATGACATGATAATAATTTTTTATCATTTTATTACATGTACCACTTTAATTGTTAGGATGCAGTAATATATATGCGTATTGATAAAAACAAAAATTATGTAAATGATTACATTACAATGATTAACACAAAACCTTTGGAACTATTATTCATTTTCATAATAGGAATATAAGACGTTTCTGATACCGATTTTCTTATTAGAATTAAATGCATGTCAACTACGTATATCGATCAATGTTACCTTTTGAAATTCAAAATACATTTCTTCAAATAATGAACTTTTAATTCATTTATTTGACTTGTAGAGCTCAAAGATTTCATTTTGTAATATAACTCCGGGAATTAAATATTAAAATACCATTTTCGGATGTCTCATAGATTTTACAAATACACTGGACTCCAAAGTATATTACATCCCTTCCGCAGAGGATCAAAATTGTGATGGCATGTCTCCGGACCACCTCTAGGGGAGTGTCCCAGACCGTCGCCAATTGCCCATCTGCGCAGCATTAGTGCGACGTAAAACCCAACCACCACCACCAAAGTATATTACATATTATGATTTCTAAGATAAACATGTCTAAATAACGAAGTGTTCTGTAATTATTTTTTTATATGTAAAGTAAATTTAGTATTATTTATTTTGCATGATATTTATTGTTTTATTATATATCTTTACACGTATCTTCTAAATATTGAATTCAAACGTAAGTTTTTATGCGTAACAAAAAAAATATATATATAACGTACCCCAAATAAACTTGTCTTTTTGTTGAATTTTCTATTTTCCCCAAAGACAAACTTTATAAATTTGTAAAAATTGGTTTTACAAACTCTCTTAGTGTTTGACAGAAGAAGAAGAAGACGAAGAAAAAACTTTTAGTGTTTGCTAAAAATGTTTTTCTATTTTACAAGAATTTCCATTTCAGCAATGGATATTACCGTTTCAAAAGTAATAAATCCACTGAAGACAAAATGATTCATTTTTTTTTTCTTAAACCTTTCAGACTTCTCGGTTCTAGAAAAGCTTTTACTAGAAATTTAATTTTTGTAAATGTATATGTATAACTCATTATATGCTCTACAAAAATATAGTTATATATATTTATAATATAATATTTGAATGTATTTTTAAATATCCTTTTAATTATATATTTCCTTCTTTTCTTTTAGGCTAGAAAGTTATTTGGGATCTTCTTCAAAGAAAATATTTCTGCTTTGAGCAGATTTGTATTTTATTATTTATATTTTGTTGTGTTTCATTTCATATGTACATTTCAAACTAATATGTATATGTTCCAATAAAAGATTAAAATTAAAATTCGCTATAGTGTGTCATCTCATAACAAATATTAATACTTCAGTAGCAGAGCGATTATTTAGTTTTATTCCCATATATTCAGACTGTTACCAATGTATGTGTGCAAACACAGATAAATCGAAACGGAGAGAAGTCAAAACAAAACACACAGAGAAGTCGAAACAAAATACTTTTTTAATGAATTATCCTTAAACTATTTCAGCACAGCTTTGAGTTAATGAAGTTTAAAACATTTTCGATTAAAAAAAATTAAATGAAGATATATTAACTGAACCAATATAGCTTGGACAAACGAATATGTAGTATTATATTAGCAATGGTGAATTGTTCAGAATTATGTTCAAAACTCACATTGAAAAGGAGTAACACGTTATTAAAGAACTGTGGATTAAATAAAAAAATAAAACATATGAAGATTTGACATTTTTGACAACTTTGAGACCAATGACTTTTGTTTCGATTGATCCATATTACAGAATTTCACAAAAACAAGTGCACAATATTTCGTAGACATAGCATAGGATATCACCAACATTCATGTCCGCACATTGCTTCGAACCCGGAACATGAATATCCAGAGGGCAGGCCCTACCGACTGGACCACCAGCATATGAAGATATAATATTGTAATTCAATATTTGTATACAAAGTCACATAAAACAAAATGTACCACAGAAAGGTATTATAGTGACACCAACAGTAATTTTTGGAATTAAAATTAAGATTTCAGCAGGATCATCTGATATTTCTGAAGTCCCACTCAGATAGTAAACATCAGTGTATAATTGCGTATCAAGAGTAATGATATATTGTTTTAAAACAAAGTTTGGCCGCACCAGAGACTAAAAAGTTTCACTCTCAAAACTGGCAGACAGGAGATGTTTAGTTTGATAACAGGTCGGACTTATCGAGTTAGCCGTTCGGCCAAAGAGTCTAGAATATACAGTGTAATCAAACGCTTATAACAGTAATGATTAAAATACTACTTAGAAAAACTGAGCCTCACCGGACATCGTTGCAATCAAAATCCTTTTTCAAATCGTAAGCATTGCATAAGAGTTGAATGCGCTTTTCCCAACTTAGTCTGCTCAATCACATGATCTAGGCACATAAGTAACCAATAAATACATTACTTTCGGTTTTTCTTGCAAGAATATCCATCTACTGACCTAAACCAGTCTTTAGAGCATGGTTTTGATGGAAGGTTGCCACTCTAAGGGCCGTATTCACCAAACTTCATTGATCGAGGATTAAACCATGGATCAGCAAATCCGAGAATCAAAGCTAACACTGGATTAAATTTCTACGGTATTCACCATCAGCCAATTATATGATCCATGGATTAGCTGGAAGAGAAATAAAAGCTTCGTTTTGACTGGCCAAGAACGAAGATAGCATTTATTCACCATTCGGATTCAATTAACTAATCAATCGGATTAGAAGATAAGAAAGGGTAAAAAGCAATTTGGCAACACTGATACTCTTGTTTACTTCGCTTTTCTTTACGCACGGATTAAGAATCAATTTTACTTTAGAACATTTTTAAAAAGAATAATCACGCAGACGACAACTATTTACGCTACGATTTAAAATTTTGATTGCTATGATTAAGAAAATCTTAAAGCTATTAATTTTTTTTTCTGCCGAAGTTAATGCATTATTCTTTTCTGTGGCAGATGACAGCCTATTATCTAACATTCGTATTAGAAATTCCACGGAATCTTTATTTAATCGATAGCGATATCGAAATGCCACATTATTCAAAGAATCCAAATCATTTATTCTAATTTGATGCACCGTCCTTTTCCTTCTTTCAAATGTTTCCAATAGTTCTAAGCTTTCAATACCATCTAGTGAGAATAGATCGTCAACGTCAGCCATGTTTGTTATTTGTTTACGAAGCTGAGCTGCGGAGTGCGCATGCGTTACGAAAAGATCAGAGAATTAACTCTGTTAATCCTCCGATATTCGAAGATCAAAAACGAAGTGCTAAAGTAGCCGGTGAACTGCAGATTTTTGTTGGAGAATTCCGATTTTCGTATGATCGAGCGATTACCACTGATCCGTAGTTTAATCCGAGAGTTAAGAAGTTGGTGAATACGGCCCTAAGTATTGTAGACGCTGTAGTTCGACGCTCTCCGATCTTTGCATTAATACAGGTTACGATCTCTAATCCTCTCCCCCTCTCCCGACGAAGGGAACACCGTCGTAGGTAAGAACCAACACCTCCTATAATAAGGCCTCTGAACTGAGCTTTACATCACGGAAGGTCGGCCAATTTCATCCAATCAACACTTTCTCTAATACCTAAAAGTTATGTGGATTGGATGTAATCAGTCGATCTTCTGTGACGCAAAACTGATGTTAGAGGCATTATTATAGAAGGTGTTACTAGAATCAAGGCGTAGTCAAGTGATACTAAACACTAATCTAACACCAACACCAACACCAACACTAACACCAACACTAACACCAACACTGTAAAGAATTTTGTCCAGTTACGACTTTTGAAAAGTGAGAGTGCGAAAAAAAATTATTATCCCCCTCTTCAATTACACTGCTCGGCATGAAAATTTCCCCCAACACGATTTTAGCAATTTTTTATGTAAAATGACTTCCTGAAACCGCATAGGACATCCATTTTGCCCTATCACCCACCCATTTTTAGGGACGGCTCCCTATTTTTTATCACGGTAATTTTATGGCTATAAATTTTGGGGGTAATTTTTTAGAAAGGGGGGGGGTATTTTAATTGTTAAATATCTGCTGAGGGGCTACAGTGCTGGAAAATTCTGAAACATTAACATTTGTGGCAAGGGGAAAATTTAGAAGCGGGGGGGGGGGTATTTGCAACTAAAATTATGTATTGAATTTCTTATATTTGTTTTTTATCTATTATTAATGTTGCTTATAAACGTTATATTTTTTTGTTTTTAAGTGTTTAATTAATCCTTTTTCATTCTCCAAATCAAATTCATGGCTAAAAAATTACCGAACAGTGATAAAAATTGTAGGAGAGGATGGTGAGTGACTGCGCAAAATGGTAGTCATATTCTCATTCAACAGGTCATTTTACATTAGAATCAGCAAAACTGGTATCAGCGCTTGATTTTTTTTTTTTTTTTTTTTTTTTTCAGCTCAGTGTTATTATTCCTAACATTTTCTGACATAGTTACTTTTTTATGAATAAGTTTATTAATGTAACGAGTATTATCTTGCGTATTTTCTTTCTTTTTTTATTGTTCACTATTCTTTTTTTAATTTAACAATTTATTTACACGTTTTGTTAAGCTTTCTCCTGTTTTTACTCATATCATAATATATTTGAATAGTAAAGTGTGTTTTAAAAATATCACTTTTGTTTTAACTTAGCATAACATATTTGTTCAATAGTCTCCACAAGTACATGAAAAATGCCGATTTTTTCCACATTTCTTTCTTTTCCATAAATATACATATAATGTTTTTTATTCTGCATATTTTCATAATAAAATATGCTGTAATTTAAATACATTTTATACATTTAAATGCATTTTTACTTAAATACTTTTTTTCAGATTTAGTATCTAAATTTAAAAATAAACTATTATTAAAAATCACCTTATAATTCTGCGAATTAACCTACAGTTAATGAATTTTACAGATAAGAAATGTATAAAAACTAATTAATTTCATTTAAAACACATTATCATTAATAAAATAAAAGTTAATCAAAATTAGAGATTTTCTGAATACTTAGGATTTTTACTTTATAAATGTTTAGAATACATGCAAAATTATTTGCAAACTTAGCTGCGTTAAAACACATATATTTATCATGATTATGTACTGTTTCTAATTTTTTGATACTGTTATACTTTATCTTCATTTTAAAGCTCATTGTATCTAGCGAGAAGTCTTATAATCTAAGCGCCTCAACATAATTAATATTATTTTTTTTTTCGCTGATTTAATTTATGAATTAGAACAACATCGAAATTTTTAACAACCATTCTTTATAAGATAATATTTTTGAAAATTTCATACATTAATTACTTTAAGGATATTTCTGTAGTTTATGTTAAGAATTCGGAAACAAGGGTTAATGTGAAAGAGTTTAAATAAAAAAAAAATAATATTATAAATTTTAATAACATAAAAGATATTGAAAAATATGAAAATGTTAATGATTCCGTATTTCTTAGGATATTGATATGTATTATAAATCGTAAAATAACATAAATTATTGTATTAATTCATTTCTCATTGCATATAAAAATGCTACAAATTTTACTAACAAATAATTAGTCCTTAATTTTGATAAACAGAGCTGATGTATTTCTTTCATAGATAAATGAACACATGATCATGTGTAAAAGTCGAATGAATCTAGAACGATATTTTCATAGGTTTTTCCCGTCATTCGATTATGAAACAAGAAATTATAGATAGAAGATGATGTAGGGATTTTTTTTACGCTTTCATTACTTCCTACGTGTCTATCAATACATTTTTCAGATTATTAGACAATCTTTTAGACCGTCTTTCGTAATTTCTAACGATGTTTCACTTTTATGATTTGTACTTTTTAATTGGTCAAAGATATGAAAGCTCGAGACTAGGGTTTTCGTTTCCTTTTTGAGGGAAAAAAAAAATCTTTTTATTTATCGAATGGAGCATATTTTTACTGCACACTTACCAATTTCATTATTTAGATAAAGTCAGATTTGTCTTTATTGCAGCCAAACGTTACAAAGAAGCGAGAGTCACATATCTTCTATTTTACATTTTAAACATTTTATATCTGTTTTTTTTTTTTTTTTTTTTTTTTTTTTTTTCATATTTAAAAGTTGAACTTTAGTCACATACATATACTTGTCTTTATTTTCAAAATTTTACTATCAAATGTTTTTTTTTTTTTTTTTTTTTTTTTTTTTTTTTAGCTCTTTTTTTTATATATATTTCTGTACACCGATATATTTATTTTCAATTTGGAACGATGTTCAGTATATATAGTTATCCTCATCCGTCACTCATTCTGTCACACTTCAGGCTTAAGAGATAAGCTTAAGAGATTTCCTTGGACTCAGTCTCCTATTTTTCATACTTTAGTTAATTTTAAAAAATGTAATTGTCCGATCGATAAGCTGCTTAAACAGACGTATTCAGAAAAATTGCGTCTTTCATTTGGTACATTATTTGTAATGAATGTATAATTACATTTTAAAAATTAATTAAAATATGAAAATAACAGCTTTAAAATACATTAAAATTTTTAATCGTTGCCAATTTTTTTTTCAGCATAAAATGAAATATGCTTTCCCGTGAAAAAATAAAATAAAATAAAAATAAAAATAAATTTGCTCATGCATATGAAAAAAATGACGTCTATAAAAGGATAATTTCAAAGGTAACGAAGAGATAAACAAAGTGAGAAAATTTCGCACGGGCTTGCTAGCAAATGAATTATTTAAAGTGAGAAATAAATAAAATGAAACGATTATTTTTCAACGGGCGCCTTAGTTGTCCTACAACAAACTAGTTGTAAATATTTTTGTAACGTTCTAGAAATTGCAACGTCTAGAAATACAAAAGTTCTTTATTTTCAGTGTTCAAACTTCTGTCTGTCAGCTCCAATACAGACTTGTACCTGTATTAGAACTTTACATAGAATACGTACCACCTACGACGTTACGATATGTGCCGAGTAATATTCATACAAGAACAAAATGTGCATAGTAGCTGACGGACCAAAATTTGAGCAATGAAAATAAAGGTGTTATGAAACGAGTAGTTTTTCCCCTAAGATCTGTGAGTCGCCTGTTAGGATTTTTGTAAGAAATTCGTAAGTTGATAGTTGAAAAGATGTAGAATTGGGTAATGTGTTAAGGGGGTCCGGGACACCAAATTTTTGTTTCTATTATTTATTGATGAATTGCTGTAATTATTTTTTCTGAAATTGAATCTTTTTTGACGATGAAGTTGAGCAAGAAAGAACCTTAAAAATTTTTTAAATAAAATTTTAAAAAGTAAAATAAAATTTAAAAAAGTAAAAAGCAAAAAGCAAAAATTTTTGATAAATTAAAAATTTGTTATATCTCATGAATTAATGCTTCAATTTACAAACATTTTTCCCCTTTATATATAGAAAGGATTTATCTTCAATTTGTCTTCTAGATTTCTGATTATAATAATAAATGTTTTAAATATTAATTTTAATTTGAAAAAAGTACTTATTTCATGCATAACTTTTGGATGACTAAAAACGTTTTGCTCCTAATTAAAAATCCCGAAGACGAATTGAAGATAAATCTTTTCTGTATATAAGAGTGAAAAAAGTTTGTAAATTGAACGATTAGTCCATGAGATATAACAAATTTTTAATTTATCAAAAATGTTTAATTTTTAATTTTTAAAATTTTATTTTAATTTTAATTAGTTTATTCAGATTATTTTTTTAAGATTTTTTCTTGTTCAACTTCATCGTCAAATAAGCTCCAATTTCAGAAAAAAATAATTACAGCAATTCATCAATAAATAATAAAAACAAAAATTTGGTGTCCCAGACCCCCTTAAAGCTTATTCATAATAGTATTCCGCAAGCTAGTATTTGCGAGTTTGTAAGAAAACCTTAATTTTTTCGAAGTTCAGTAGATACTTAAATTTCAATTAAGTTCTGTGGAAAGTAGGATGGGTAAGAATGCTAATGGAAACTGCAGAGTGTGAAAGCCATGTAAAACAATTATTTGGGGTTCAGTTCTGTTTAGTTCACTTCATTTTTGTTCAGTGCAGTTGAGTTCACTGTTGTTCGGTTCAAGGCAATTTGACTGCAGTTCCATCTCCTACAGTAAATTAAAAGTGCTTATTATCTTATACTTAAATGCACATTGAGATCACTTAGTTTTACTACAGATAGAGAGAGCAGGCCCTTATTACCACCATTTGAATTGTTCAAATAAATTAGTTATATATTTTATTTTAGTTTCTGCTCTTCTTTACCTAATTATACTAGAGGAAGGGAGAAAGCTGAAGTTGCCACACAGGGTGATATATCAAGGACCATTTTCTCACGTCTGAGTGTAGGAAATTGTTATCAAACAAATGCACGTTTAAAAGTTCTTTTATTTCTAAAAAGTGTATTTTCGTACTAAATCGTTAATTACAACATTGTAATAGACTTTTTACCTGTATCTTCTACCGTTTTCGATATAATAACAATAACGTCGCCGTTTTCCGTCAAGTGGTGTTGTAAGCGGTTGCATGGTGTACCGCATAGTGACTTCTATACCGAGACACCACTTTTATAGATATAGCTGCAGTCATTCAGTAGTTAAAGGGATGAGAGACTTCAGTGAACACTCTGCATAGTATATATAATGATATAAATACAGTATAAGGCATGAAAACAGTAATTAAACCGTCACGTGTAAATCACTAGTTCGAGTTTAAGAGAATTATTAACATCGGTGATCTTCAGTATGACAAATTCCCTGAATATTGTTAATTCCCACTTGTTATAGAAACTTAAAAAAATATTACGAGGTGACAATGAAACGATATATTTTTGAATAAAGAAACGAATAAAGGAAAACTATAAAAGAAGACGCCCAAAAATATGTGAAAAATCTCTTTTCATGGACGAAAATATTTTAGAAAGGTACAGTCGGTAACAAAAGTGTCCGAACACTAGCAAAAATTCCTATGTAAAAAATGTACGCTTAATACAGTTTTGCTAAATAAATCCTTGTCGAATCCTGTTGTTAGACTGAATAAGAACAGGATTTGACAAGGATTTATTTAACAAAACAGTATTAAAAGTACTTTTTTTATATAGGAATTTTTGCTTGTGTTTGGACACTTTTGTTACCGACTGTAGTAAAGCACGAAAATTTCGATGCACAGCAGCCGCAAAAACATGTTATTCGACCTACCTTGTGCAAAAAAATTAAAAAGAAATTTTTAAAAATGAAAGAACACAATAGAACCAAGGTTAGAAGAGTTTACAACTCTTGCATAACAAAAACACAATATCTCTTGGGTCTTTAGTTGAATTCAAGAATTTAGATATAGTTATGTACGTATGTGTACAATCTACAAAAATTAATAATTTGTACCATAATCATAAGTTATTGGATGAATTCATAATTATCAAGTTATTTATTCTTCATAAGAATCTTTAAAATCGGAAAATTTCAAATCGAAAAAAAATCAGAAATTTTCGGCTTTGTAGTGTTGAAGTCTTCGTGGTATACACATATATCTAATTTCCATACATTTCCGAGCTATTTGAGACGATGGTTGACTATTTGGTGGTCAGATTGAAGTCTTCGGCCAACATTCTTGTTGCCAAACATTTGTCCACCTCCCCTACTGCTAAAATTGCCTGGTCGTGAAAATGGATATTTTATATCTCTCTTATTCATTTGCAAGGTTTGCATCGCACGATCTAAACTTATTAAAACATTCTAAAACTTGGCAGCTTTTGCTGATTCGCCAAAAGTTCGTTAAGATCGTGAAACGACAGTTCTACTTTACAGCTATTTTTCGAAGTGATAAACATTTATATGTATTAGTTTAAGCATTAATCTGCATATACTTTTCGACACACATTTCCACTGTCAGAAAAGAGAAGATTTTTTTTAAAAGAAAGACAGGTAGAGAAAGAGAGCCTCAAAAATTACGCAGCACCCCAAAAAGGAAAATTCATTAGTTTTAAGATTTTTAAATTTTGAATTACTAACCAAATTACAGTTGAACTATATTCATTATATATACTAGCTATGTAAAATGCAAGAAAAACTAATTATTTATTTTTATTCTGCAATTCCTTGTAGAGCAAAACTAACCCACATCTATTAAAAAATGAATTCATTTCAGGGTACAAAATGCATTTTATCCTGAAATAAAAATCTCGAAATACCAGTTTCTTAACACTTTAACGGATGTTTTTGATGCAAATGCTTACTTTTAAATGAGTAATGGTTTAATTTGAAAGGATCATAATTCAATAAATAGATAATACCTTAAACATAATAGATGTAGACTATTAATTTCGAAGTTTTGATAGAATTGTCAAAGACAAAATGATGTGGACTAAAAACCGGCTAAAAATATTGAAATAAGGTAATATTCTTTGTCTGCTTATGAAATAACACCCCACACAAGACATTTAGAAAAGAAAGCGAACAATAAGATTTAGTATATAGATATTATAAATCATTTCATAACTTTAAATACAATAGTTTTCTTCAAAGAGCAATACTTATATATATATATATATATATATATATATATATATATATATATATATATCGTTATCAATACATTCTATTTCTTCAATTTAATAAACAAATGAAGCACTTAATTTATTTTATAGTTTTTATCACATGAAGTGTTCATATATTTTTTAAAATTACCATTAAAAAAAAAAAAAAAAAACTCGCATATCAGTAAAATAGATTGAAGTAATGCAAAAAGTAGTTAGAAGTGAGTCAATAAATATTTTCCCAAGTGCAAGAGATATATGAAAACAAAAATTACTGTTTATTCAGAATGTTTATGTTTCATCATTCAATTCTTTAAAAGAGTTGTATGCATGTGCGCTATCTATAAATTTAATCATCAGTGCGCTCTGAATTAGTTAAAAGATTCAGATAAGTAATTAATCCATATGTTTACTTTTAAATGTGTACATAAAAAGCATAGAATGTTAGAAGAAAACTTGATTGTATCAGATTTGCAGGTAAATTAGTTTAAATTTATTGCTTTTAACTAAAGAAAACGAGAAAAATAAATAGAATTAATTGAATTGATGATGAACAAACCTTTTTATAATCACTCAAATGCTATTGAGGAAAATTGAAATGGTATTAACTATTTTATGATTATCAGGACAAAATAACTTTGAACAACCCATAGCTGTTTTCTTTCTTATTTTGTACTGGTGTTTGATGTGCATTTTTGTAGTGTTGTTATGTGTTCTTATATTGTACTGTTTTATTTACAGGGCTGTGTCTGTTGTGGGATGTGCTAAAAGTGATGCATACACACAACTTCATTGTCACCCGAATTCTGTTCATGAAAATGGCAAAGTGGTCACTACTACATGGTTACTAAGACCAAAATAGTTTGAACAATATATGGATATTGTATTTAATAAAGAAATATATACAATGCTTATCGAAAATTCTTTACAATATACAGAAATCATTACTAAATAGGATTTGAATGATTAATTTCTAATAAAAATATAGTATAAAATATTGACAGATCATTTCAATATTTTCTTTTCGTATTTTATAATAGTATGTGTAAATTTCTCAGTTTATATTCTAATCATATTTCTTAATCTGTAATTTTTAACTTGCACAACAAACGGAAACACAGTGCATTTTCAAAATTTTATTTAACAAATACAAAACTAACTTTATGAATATATATATATATATATATATATATATATATATATATATGTGTGTGTGTGTGTGTATAATTTTTAAAAAATAAATTCGGTAATTTTCAGGAAGAACGTCAGCTCATAAATTAAATAATGTCATCATAGAGTTGGTCTTAAATTTAATTAAATATCATTTTTCTTTAAAATCTTTAATTTTTAAAGGAATTTAGAGATTTTTCGACTGTGAACTCTTAAGGGAACTTGGTACGTTTGACACCACCGCTGAAATACATTTCATATAAAAGCTTATATTTACAGCCCCTTAATATCTATGTTACCGAGAAACACCGAAGTCTGGAGAATGTCGAAATTCGCCGGTGAATGTCAGCATTCACATAGTCGCTTTGTGTATGTCCGAAATATTTAATTATCTTCTTATATATTCGAACTAGAACCGGTGTATGTCGAGAATCACAGACATACTCTGGTGGAGGTCGAACCGAGAAGCCATTGTCGGCGGAAAGGCGACAGTACATTGTAACTGAGTACAGAAAATAACGTTTTTAAATCATACTTTATTATTAAATTAAAACATATTATATGTCAAAATTGGAGAAGGTTATTGTAATCGAGTTACGTTCTTTCTCAGATTCATGCACAGCGAGGCAGGCGTGCCCAGTGATGTTTTTTTTTTATTTATTTATTTGGTTTTAACATGCGTGATAGTGATTGTCGCGGAACCGAGTTGCGTGCGTTTTGAGATTCATGCACAGCGTGGTGAGGGTGTCCAGTGATGTTTTTTTTTTTTTTTGTTTTAACGTGCGTGATAGTGATTGCCGCGGAACCGAGTTACGTGCGTTTTGAGATTCATGCGCAGCAAGGGTAGGGGTATCCAGTGATTTTTTTTTTTTTAACATGCGTGATAGTGATTACCGCGGAACCGAGTTACGTGCGTTTTGAGATTCATGCACAACGGGGTAGGGATGCCCAGTTTTTTTTTTTTTTTAACATGCGTGATTGTGATTGCCGCGGAACCAAGTAACGTGCGTTTTCAGATTCATGCACAACGAGATGGGGGTGCCGAGTGATGTTTTTTTTTTTTTTTTGTTTTAACATGCGTGATAGTGATTTCTGCGGAACCGAGTTACGCCCTCCCGAGACATAGGACCTTAATCGCGCCAGTAGAAATGATTTGGCGTCAGACTGTAGCTTCTCCGTAGACATCGGCTTCTCGTTTCGATCTCTACCAGAATATGTCTGTGATTCTCGACATACACCGGTGATAGTCCGAATATATACAAGAAGATAATTAAATATTTCGGACATACACAAACCGATTATCTGAATGTTGACATTCACCGGTGAATGTCAACATTCTCCAATTTCGGACATTTACAGCAACATATAAAAATTAAAGTATATTAGTTAAGGATGGATTTTACAATACCAATAAAAGAAAAAATATAAAAAATAAAAATATAACAGAAGTCATGTTTTCTTTTAAAATTTACTTAGACATGCACTTTTTATTTTATTTTCTCAAAACCTTAATAATAAATTTCAAAACGCATCCCTAATTCTTTTAAGTAGCTTCTGTTAAACATGGAAAAAATTCTTAAGTCTTTTCTTAAATATCTGAAGAAGTTTTAGCATTTTGAAGATTATGAATTCATGAATAAAGGCAAATTGAGAAAACACAGTTTTAAGATTTCAAATCTTTGAAAAATACATCAAAAGGTATAAGAACAGTTTCCTGGATATATATTTTATCGAATAAACTAACACAGTATATTTTATAAATATTAAATGGAAATATAAACATATACTTTGAAACGTACTTCAACGGTGCAGTCAAAGGTGCGAGTTCTTTTAGCCAATGTTTATTTTTTGTAAAAATATGCTAAAAATTAGCATTATTTAAAAAAAAAACATTTTTATACACTAATAAAGAAGCACCAGATTTCTCATCAGACACAAATTGGAGTGTTTGAAAATTTGCAGTTTAGATATTTTTAAATATCAATTCAAATTGGCCTGAAGAAAGAAGTAATATTGAAAGATTTCTATAAAATTTCTAATTTTCAACCGAATTAATATATTTTTGGACTGAGATCTCGTGAAAATCGTGTTTTGTCATCTAACATTATTTTAATGTTGGAAGAATGCCAGTTCTATTTTTTTCTAAATAATATTACCAGATCGTAAATTTTAAAATGTCAATGCAAAGTGGCCTGATAAAACTCATCTTAATTCATGAAATAATCTATCAAACAGATTTTTATCAGATATAGCTAAAAACGATCCCGATTACCATTCTAATGAAAAAATGTTAATATTAGACAGTTTTTTAAACTATAAAAATTTAAAAAAACTTTTAATGAAAATTGTTAAAATTTTATTAAATTTATATTTTTTGTGCTATAAATTTTCAGATGTTAAAATTGGTTCAAATATTGCTATTTCAGAAATAATATGAGTATAAAATATATGGTAATTACCTACTAATGATGAGATATAAGAAGAATAAAAAAATAAATTTCATGAATAAGTATTTTCTACGAATGTTTAAAGTCATTATTTTTAAATTTTAACATTTTACAGAGATGATTAAGAGCGTAATTACCTTGCCCTTGAAAGGGTTAAACATTCCATTCAATTTATTGTACTTTATTATAATGCATCAAAAATGAGTCTTATTTTCCCAACGTGATAACCTACAGCACATTTAATTCTAAACCATCATTTTAAACATAATTAAGCTGTAACATTTCCCTATAAAACGTACAGAAAAAAAAAATATATATAAAACATAATATATTGCAACACCGATAGACAGTCAATAACGAGTTTGAGCTTCTTTATATTCTATGTATTTCATAAGCGGTTACATTAATTATATCTTTGTTTACAGAAGAATAATGCTCTTAACAATATAAACTGTTACCTTAGTTTTTATGTTTATATTTTCGAGCGTTGAATTTACAATAGGACCATATTAAAACAACACTTAAGCAATTAATTAATCTAATAAATATTTAAGCTTTTAAATTATTTTTATCCTTTGCATTTAAAATTTATTGTATATTATAAATTAAATATATATATATATATATATATATATCGAAAATTTTCAAAGAATGCTACGATGATAGCAATAGTATTTTTGTGAAAAAATGTAAATAAATTTTAGTGGTATTAAAAATTTAATTATATATATATATATATAAAGAAGTGTCAAAACTATCAATAACTTATTAAAATAATATGGAGTATACAGAAATTTTTGTGTAAAGGATAGTAAAAACATAGTTTTATTATTTATTATTATTATTATTATTATTTTATTAGAATAATTTAAACAATTTTTTTCCATTAAATTTTACTGTTTTATTGATAGGGTACATTGGGGAAAGATGTCCGTGTCACTTGGTTCTCGTATAGGGCACCGTAGGGGTCATCGTTCACCGAGGAGAGGTACGTCCATTACGAGGCGTATTCTTATGCGATTTTTTAAGAATTTGTTAGGTTAGTTTGAATCGAAAATTCATCTTCTTCATTTAGTAAGCGTTAAAAAATTGACTTCTCCCTTGTTTATTTAATTATGTAATATATAATTTAAACAGGGGAAAAAATCGAATTTTTTTTAAACGTACACTGTTAAAAATGTCTGTAAATTTAATGCAAATACTTATCCAGGGCCTCTGTAAATTTACACTAATTCTTAGTTAAAAGTGAATAATCGAAATTCTCAATCTTTATTCTGTATTTTTACCTATTTTTATTATTTAATTTTTTCAATTATAATTAAAAATGACTGTTTCTACTTTAGAAAAAGCATTCAAGTCCGAAATACATTCTCACCCATAATTAATTAAGTTAATATTAGTTTTTAAGATGAACGTATAACATACGTTTTTTAACATCTCCGTTTATTTTTCTCTGTAATTTTACGTAAAACATGAGAAAATAGATTACAAAGAGTTTTCTGTTGAAATTTTTAACAGTGTACAATGTCTGGCCTTTTCGCGAAACCTGTGAAGATGGTCGGTTCCCGCTTTGGTAAATTTATAAAAGAACTTACATATTGTTACATATTGTGAACTTACATAGGATGCCTTTTTATTGTTTTAAGTTACATCTGGGCATTAGTTTTAGCAAAATATCAAATAAAATAATGTATAATATATTGTTTTAGTTTTGACTATGCCAACCATGTTTTTTAAAATAAATGTATAGTAATTCATAAAAATCTACGTTTTATATTGAAATTCTATAATCCATCTTACCCTTAAATAAACGGACACCTCACACCAAGTTTGGTATAAGACGCTGTACTGAAAGCATTAAGGAAAATTTTTATTTCAAAGTTATAATAATATTTTCGAAGTTGTATTAATATTTTTAACTTGTACTTAAATGTATAATCTTTCACAAGAGATCCGTAAGTAACAAATATAACGAACGGGGATTTTTCATGAATATTAAACAAAAACTATGACGTCTTCGCTCAGTCTACCCTATGATATGAAAAAAAAAATATATCGTTAAGTCTTTATTGTTATAAATTTATATTATGCTTACAAATAATAACTGAGAAAATAAAATGTGTGTACTATAAAACATTAATATAAGTTAGCATTTCATAGACATGTTAAGACAAGTACATATTTTAAATTTTAAATTCCAGCATTTGTAAACAGAAATGAAATCTTTATTTTCAAATTAAACTAATTGAGGTATCTAAAAATAACTTTATTTTAACTTTATCTATATGTGAATATTGAATTGTCTATAATTTTCAATTCTGTAATGAATGTAATTAAATAGGCGATAAACTGAGTCCTGTGTACAGTATAAATTTTTATTGTCTACCAGCAAAATTGGCCATCTCAAAAAAAAAAAAAAAAAAGGTTCTTACCACACATAGCCAAAAAAAGATAGGAAATAAAAATTTTCAGTTTTATAAGCGTTAGGGCAGTATGCTTGAAAACTCGAAATAAAGTGGCAGGTACAGGTGATCGGAGGAGTTATTTAACTTTTGATTTTGGATTCGGCTGCCTTTACAACTTCTTTTGGAGTTGGCCGGTTTTGCAACGAACCAGAACTTAATTTTCGCTAAATTTTATGTGAATATTGTATATTAGGGTTAGAAATACACAAAATGTATTGTTCAATTAAATTTTATTTACAAATAACTGCTAAAAAAAAAAAAAAAAAAAAAAAAAAAAAAAAAAACTGATATTCTTCGACCACATTTCATGATACCATGGAAGCATCTGCGCAAGTGCTAACTCAACGAGTCCAATGCTGAAATAGGTGTGGCAGTCATCTGACTGCCACACCTGAGCAAAACAGAGCGCATGAAATGAGCAATAACAGAGCGCAGAATTACTGGATGCTTTCCAAATTTCAAGCTGGCATATCCCTCCAACATTTTGGACGCGTTCTTACTGCTAGTTTTAGGATATGTGGCTGTACTGTATATTATATGATTAAAAAATGAATAAACTGACTAAAATAAAAAATAAAAAAATCTGATAAAAAATAACTGGTATCCATAACAATAAATCTGTAGTGATAAGTATAAAGGATTTAAGTACATATTCTTGATTTTTTCAGGAGACGAAAAATAAAGTTTAAAAAATTCTATATGGAAACTTATACAGTTTTAACCAGGATATTATCGTAATATATAATTTTGTGAATAAACTACATACATTTAATTTCGAAATTTATTTATTTTTAACATCTTTCATACCAAATCAATTATACCATATATATTAAATCTTTTATACCAAACATGAATGTAAGTGACATGGACTTAAATCCTTTATACCAATCGATAGAGAATATTTTTCTGAGTCTGACAATGTACTTAACTCAAAATCGGCATTTTTGGAAGTAAATCCTTTATACTTATCAGTACAGAAATAACTCTATAAGACTATGAAAATGTATCACATAGGGTCCAAAATTCATTAATCATGAGCTATTCTTTAAAAAAGGGGAAAATCAATACAAAAAAAAAAAAAAAAAAAAAAAAAAACATAAACACGTCGCAGTAACCTGCTGAATTATCAAAAGTATGTTATTAAATTTTACAGATGATGAATTAATCATAATATGCTAACCATGATGCTATTATGTTGTCAGTTAATGTTATGTTATTACAAAGTGATAGTACATCACCTTTAAACTTTGTCTTTGTCTTTTTTCCCATGTCGAAGGATCCTTTTTCCTTTTCCTTGATTGATTAGAAATATTTCTTCTACAAATTTCTTCATAGTCAAAACAAATATTAAATTCAATTGTTAGAACTGTGTGTGCACAAAGAAACAGCCGTCACAGGTAAGAAAACATATGATAAAACTAACATAATTAACAAGTATGGTGTTGAAATCGGGTGGAGCAGAATCGCCATCTCACAGATATGGCGATGATCGGTTTTTAAACTCACAAGTCTCAGGAAGTGACGGGTTTTGCAGCACATTGTGATTTTTCAAACGCGACTAACACAGGGATCAGGCTTAGTAGGCTTTTTTTTTTTTTAGGACTGAGGGCCTATTAGTCTCAGACAGAGATTTTTGCGTTGTCGTTTTCGATAGTTGGACATTTGTCGAAATCATTTTCCGATAGTTGGACATTTATCGAAATCTAAAATTTATCGAAAATATAACTGAATAATTTGAAAGTGATGTTATAATTGAGAAGAAAAAAAAACTAATAGTCCTCCGTCCTAAACAAAATTCTGCTTTTGCCAGAATTTCATCAAAATCTTTTCAAAATGACATTGACATGAGTCCCCCCAAGGTACAACTTTGACATGAGTCCCCTCCCCAAGGCACAACTTTGACATGAGTCCCCCCAAGGCACAACATTGACACAAGTCCCCCCCCAGGCCCAACTTTGACATGAGTCCCCCCAAGGCCCAACTTTGACATGAGTCCCCCCCTCCAGGCCCAACTTTGACATGAGTCCCCCCAAGGCCCAACTTTGACATGAGTCCCCCCAAGGTACAACTTTGACATGAGTCCCCCCAAGGCCCAACTTTGACATGAGCCCCCCCCAAGGTACAACTTTGACATGAGTCCCCCCAAGGCACAACTTTGACATTAGTCCCCCCCAAGGTACAACTTTGGCATGAGTCCCCCCAAGGCACAACTTTGACATTAGTCCCCCCCAAGGTACAACTTTGGCATGAGTCCCCCCAAGGCACAACTTTGACATGAGTCCCCCCAAGGCACAACTTTGGTATGAGTCCCCCCCCAAGGGACAACTTTGGCATGAGTCCCCCCAAGGCCCAACTTTGACATGAGTCACCCCGAAGGTACAACTTTTATATGAGTTCCCCAAGGCACAACTTTGACATGAGTCCCCCCCAAGGCACTACTTTGACATGAGGCCTCCCCAAGGCACAACTTTGACATGAGTCCCCTCCCCAAGGCACAACTTCGACATGAGTCCTCCCCCAAGGCACAACTTGGAAATGAGTCCACCCCCAAAGCACAACTTTGACATGAGTCCCCCCCAGGCCCAACTTTGACATGAGTCCCCCCAAGGTACAACTTTGACATGATTCCCCACAAGGCCCAACTTTCACATGAGTCCCCCCCCCACAAGGCACAACTTTGACATGAGTCCCCCCCCAAGGCACAACTTTGGCATGAGTCCCCCCCAAAGCACAACTTTGACATGAGTCCCCCCCAAGGCCCAACTTTGAATTGAGTCCCCCCCAGGCCCAACTTTGACATGAGTCCCCCCCAAGGTACAACTTTGACATGAGTCCCCACAAGGCACAACTTTGACATGAGTCCCCCCACAAGGCACAACTTTGACATGAGTCCCCCCCAAGGCACATTTTTTTTTTTCAGATGGTGGAAACGTTTACTGGTAAGATTGAAAAATAAAATCAAGTAAGTAAAATACTTTATTATTATCTTATTATTATGTTATTTTTTACTTATTTATTTTTTTAAGAAACAAAAAATGAATAAAAACAATATAATTTAAATAAATTGCTACTTTTCACTTCGTTGATTTCTGCCTTTGTTTTCAACAGTATACATTCGGAAGATCTTGTAATTTTTTATTTTGTTAAGAATTGGAAAACATTTTTCTCTATTGAAAAGAAAAACAATATCAAGGCATTTTACTTTATCTTTTTTATTCCATTGGATTCCTTTCTTTTAAAACAATAAATTGAGGATTTGTTTTTGTTCTATCAATACTTTGAATACGCTAAAAGTGGCAATCGTACTTTCGGGCAAACTAAATCCTCTCTCTCTCTCTCTCTCTCTCTCTCTATATATATATATAGCTTAATGGCTATTGGTGGATTCCTAAGAGTAAACTGTACAAATTATCCATTTTCATATTTAAAAAATAAAAATAATTGTTGGAAAAAAAATAGATTTGAATTGCTTAATCGTAACATGTGAGCCTTTATGATTATTACTTGTGACTAAGACATTTTACATCATACAAATTATTGCTATTAATAAGCAATAAAATTAAAAATTTATTATCTCAGATTTAAATTAAAAGAATTTAATAATAATAATAAAAATAATAAAAATCTCTCAGAAATTAAATAAAATTAGTAATAAGCATGATTTTCAAAAATTTCTTAAATTGAATTAAGCTGTTTATCATTATTCACGATAGATGGCGCAAGCAAACATCTCTTACGTAGAAAACTTACATGTAAACAATATGTTTATGAACGCTGAGATTAAATTCCAATTCATGTAGGATTTAATGTTTTTAAGTTTTAAGAATCATTAAATACATTAACAAAGTGAATTTAATTGTTAATGAAATTAATTAATTATATCTTTTTCGATTAATGGTCTAGCTATTATTTTTTATTATAATAGTTCTGATGGCACTTGCTACTCTCTGAATTTGGTGTCCGAGTGGCATGTGGTTAAATCTTTAATTTTTTCTCTCTTGATTCAAAGTTGGTTTGTGTTAATATTTTATTTCATTTCTCTTTCAAAATTGGTTTTATCGCAAGATAGGAACAGGAGCTGTATTTTTGGATTGAATTAGCTATATATATATCATGATAAAATTTATCATTTAATAGATACATGATAATACCAACACCACAAAAATAAAACTGATTGTAACACAGTATAAAAGCCAGCTCAGAAATTTTACGATTTATTTTTAGTTCCAATTAAAAGGTAAAACCAATTTACATTACTTATCGTACATGAGTAAAAAGGACATGAAACTTTGACTGAGAAAAACTGATGAAGGTTCTCAATAAATTTATTAAAAATGTATCAGGAAATAAGAATTGAACTAAAAAGTATGAAAAAAAAAAAAAAACACCACAGGAAATAAGAATTGGATTAATAAATTCTTAAAAATAGAAGTATTAGCTCATCAGGGAAACATGTACTTCTTAAACCAGAAGAAGCTGCAATATTTCGTAAAACTATATAGCTAATTCTAGCAAAAAATATAGTCCATGCTCTTATCTTGCAACAAAACCATTTTGAAAAAGAAACGAATTAAAATATTAAAGCAAACCTACAAGGAATCCAGAGGAAAAAAAAAAAGAAAAAAATCGAAGATTTAACCACATGTCAAGCCATCACACGACACAGAGAGTAACATATTGTCATCATAAGAATGATAATAAAAATAAATTCCAGACTTCTTCGATTAATCGATAAAGATTTTACAATTAAAGAATTTTAATAACAATTAAATTCACTTTGTAATTGTATGTTTAATTTAGTTAAATTTTAATTTTTTTCTTAAATCAAAAAACTTAAAAACTTTCATGGAGAGGAATTTAATTACAGCAAACATCAATACAACTGTGTGCTAGCGCCATCTACCGTGAAGCATGATAAACATATATATACAGTGAAACCTCTCAAGTTGGACACCCCTCTAAGTTGGACGCTTTTTCTCGGAACGGAATGTATCCATAGGATTAACATTATGTCCAAATTCTATAAGTTGGACACCCCTTTAACTTGGAAGTTGGACAGTGAACTACTGTCCTAAGTTGGACACTTTTACCCGATGAGACAGAAAAAAAAGAAATAAATCTTCCATTTTCTCACTCTTGTTTTAGAAATTTTACTTATCCCTTGTAGAAAAAACTGTAAAATCTAAAAAAAAAAAAAAAAAAAATGTTTCTTATCACAATATATTTACCTCTGTCTTATCTTATAAAAAATACTTCCTTTCTTCAGTTGAAACATTCACAAATTACTGTAATTTAGTGCATAATGCAAGAATCTTTCTCTTTATTAAATTGCATGAATTATCCTTGCTTTTTTTTTTTTTTTTTTTTTTTTTTTTGAAAATATTCCACCGAGTGCTTACAGGCATGTTTTGACTTAGACTGTTTAAAAAATGGCTTTTACAAAATACATTTTCGTTGGTAGAGTTCCTCTTTATTTACCTCTTTTATTTTTCCTACAAAGTATAACTTGAGTGTATAGTTGCATTTAACTTAATATGAAAGAGATCTGATGGGAAAAACGATGCTGATTCAATTTGAATGCATATCAGCTGACAGGTGTTGCTGCTATGCTTCAGTTTTCCCCATTCACCGGAAAACTATATCTCAGTTTCTAGAATGAATAAATTCACCAATCTTCATATGTGAGATGGCCGTTATGAAAATGAATATCAGCTTAATTTGGATGTAGATCAGCATACAGGTGGTGCTACTTTTACTTACATTCTATAATTTTCCACATGACTATCTCAGCATCTATTGGATAAAATTGCACCAAAATGCATGTGCAAAATCTTTATTATGAGGACCTATAAAATGATTAAATTTTCTTGATTAAATTTTCTTGCATGTTAACAGGTAGGTAGCGCTATTATATAAAAAATTATAGAAGAAAGTATTATAATGACCACAACATAATTTAAATTTAAATTTTAAATCGGCAAATTAATTAATTTTTGTATATAAGTCGTGGATACTTAATTATATTATATGTAGATGTGATTAAAAGTTAAAAAGCATACATAGATACAGTTTAATTAAATCAAGAAAAGTAAGCACCCCTATAAGTTGGACACCTCTCTAAGTTGGACACTTTTTCTTGGAACCGTAGGTGTCCAACTTAGAGAGGTTTTACTGTATTAGGGTGTCCCTTAAATGAGGGGGAAATTTTGTTTCTCTTTCTGTTTTTCTTTCTTTATTTTTTGAAATCCGGTACGCATACCCACTATTTTTTTTTTCTATTTGACTTTAAACACTTTTTAGCAAAATAACAACTCCCTGGGATAATGTTAACACGTGCCGAATTAATAGGGAATTCCAAATGTAAGGATTTTCCCGTCAATACGGTACGTGTTGACATTATTCGGTAGAGCTGATATTTTACTAAAATGTTTTTGGGGTTAAACAGAAAAAGATAGTGAGTATGCGTATCGGATTTCAAAAAAAAAAAAAAAAGGAAAGGAAAAAAATAAAATAAAATAATAATAATATATATAGATAAATTCTAATATATATAGACACTTTAATGTATATAGAATCATTACATTCAGAAAAAGGAATTCAGATATTTTATTACAGATCAACTTCAAAATATTATGTAAAGTCATGTATATAAGAAAATAATAAATATTTATAATAAAATTTAACCATAGCCTCTTAAACTAGATGCCTTCCGCGTGGCTAGGAAACTTGGCTACAGATTGCGCGACTTTTTTATTCAACAGCCACCAAAAAATTTTAAAAGTGGGATTTGAGGCGAACAGAATCGTAGAAACGTCAATTATATATATCGTACATCACTTCTTAAAATTATTGGTGACAGTTGAATAAAAAAGAAGCGCAATCTGTACCAGGTGGTGCTGTCTACCGCTTGAGCTGTTGCCAAGTTTCCCAGCCACGTGTAAGGCACCTAGTTTAGGAGGCTATGGTTCAACACTCCAAAAATTTAAGTAAAGTAAATTAAATTCCAGTATGAGATATTTTTCTTAATATACTTGATTATCCTCTAGTCCTCTAAAAATAAGCATTTTGTAAGAAGAATGGGTTGAGTGACTCTCATCATTATTTCGCACATTTACTTTATTTCATTTATTTATTTATTTATTAACCATGTTATATTTGATAAGGTAACATGGAAATATTTTGTTTCTTTAAGCTTTGTTTGTCTGCATAAACTGTGTAATAAGCATAAACTGTGTGACATATAAAAAATTTCTTTTGTGTAGAAATGTTTGTTTTTCCTATAATACATTTTACAAAAACTATTACATATTGCATATTGTTTTTTTCTGCAATATTTTTCTTTAAAAAAAGAGCATCACAACATGCATATATAAATACATTTTTTCTTGTATCCATGTTTAGAACTAACCACATTTTCAATATTCAATATTTAATGCATAATTAATTGTTTGATAAAATAACTAAAGTGTGTGCCCTGCTTTAGAGAGTGTTATTAATAATTAAGAATATCATTGCAGTTTTTTTTTCTTTTTCCTTAAACCAAAATAATAAAATATAATGATAAAGTATTAGAATCTAAAGAATATATATGAAATAAATGAGAAACAAACCCGATTGGAAAGCATATAAAATTAAAAAACGAACACATGCGTAAACATAAATATTTGTAAAATGATGCAAATGCAAATTTAAAGAAAATTGTAATGTAAAATTGTTCTAAATAATGAAAATATGCAAAAAGCATGATTAATTACAATGATGATTTACTCATGAAAACAGGATGCAATTTTAACTTAATTTTTAAATTAATTATATAAATTAAATAAAAAGCAATTAAAGTACTAAGCAGAAATTATTTAAAATCCAGTTCTTGTGTTATATATACGTAAAGGAAAATTGATTATTTTGAAGCAAATGACATATTAGGAACATTTGTAATACCATGAAGTAAAAAAAAAGTAGTTCTTTAAGAAGTACCGTAATTTCGTGTATATAACCCGCGGGTAATCTATTAAAAAAAACCTGACTTTGTATGTCATGCGGGGTATCTATCGCGAACAACGAGAAAATCAACACCAGTCTCATTTTTTATTTCGGAAGTCTCGATTATTAATGCATAATAACGATGAAATTGAGGACAGTGCAAAGGAACTTGATGAGGAGGATAATCCGGGTGATGAAGACGAACTGTCCCAAACAATACTGCGGCATTTTAATTCTGATACGGAAGAATCCGATTTCGATGGATTTGAATGAATTTTACAAATAAATTCATTATTAATCTATAATTTTCTTATAAATGGAATAAATGTGTTAATCATTAGAATTTACTCCAGTTCATAGTAATTTATATAGAGAAAAAGATTAATACTGTGTTATGATTATTTGCTTTTTCATTATAGGTAAGTAAATTTATTTGTTTATTTTTTATACTTAGTTGTATATTTGTTTATTATTTGTATCTTTTCCTACTTATTATTAAAATGATAGCAATTAGTATTGAGATTATAAATAGAGATTGCCGACCATGTGATTTTAGAAGTGCGGGGTATCTTCTAGTGCGGGGTATCTTCCGGTTATAATTATTTTTAAATGATTTTTTTATGCTGCGGGCTACCTACCGTCGCGGGTTATATACGCGAAATTACGGTAACTTGGTTTTGTATGCATAAAAGCATATTTTTTAGTATTAGTATAGTAGATGATAAAAGGAAAACTCTTGTACTAAGTGTGATAAAATAGTAATATAGAAATACCAAGAAAAATAATCTGGTGTGTTACTCACACGACTTTCTATTACCCTGAAACTTAATACTATAAGTACAGATTGGAGATTAAGGGTTAAGATAGTGAGTACCGGTATGTAAACCTATGTTAAAACAATGCAATTTAGGTTTCGGAACACCCTTTTTTAACAAATAATTCTATGTGAGGAGGGCTACTGACCCCTCAGCCCCCGTTTTCATTATTGTAAATATTTTTATATAGAATTCACATCTGTGATTAAGTTCAAAAGTTTATTTAAAATTATTCAGTCAGCTTTCACGCGCATCATTCCTTGAAACTTATCAATCTTGAATAAACATTTCTAGCAACAAATGTATTAACTTCAAAATACATCATTTGAATAACCTGAAATTATTTGTTTTTAATATACTCTAACAGACGCATTCAAAGATCAAACTATAAAACGGTATTCAGGAAGCCTCAAAACGTGTAAATATACAAAAACCCAAGTGATAAATATTTAAATTAAAAAATAAATTACTTATCATATGGCTATGAATACTTAATCTCAATTTCAGAGCAGCTTTCCTGGAGATGGTAAAATATTATAGTGAAGCACTTGCACTTACATATAAAACTAGTTGGCATAGTTGGACTCTGCTCAGTTCCCCATCCTATTTATGTTCTCATAAATTTCTAGTGCGAGACATATTATAACCATGTTAAAAGAAATGAATTTTACCAAAGCTTGATACAGTGACAGAATGCTATCCACCGTTCATGTCGATATATTTATCTTATTCTAATCTATTAATTTATTTTATCAAGGTCAATTTCATTGTTTAGTTTTCATGCTACTATTTCCAATGCAATAATCCTCAAAATTCATATTTATATGAAAAATTTACAATTTCGCTATGTTGATAAAATCGTAAATTACGAATAATTTACAGAATTTTCCTAATAGAATATTTGTATTCAATCATGTTCAAACAAATATCATAAATGTAATTTTGAAGTTTTCTAATGTATTTATGATCCTCAAAATGGAAGTTCATGCTCAATTTTGCCTTATTCTGACATGTTAAGTAAATCGTAAATTCCAAATAACTTACGATTTTTCAAATTGGAAAAACCATAGTTTATGATATTCATGCCAGTATCCTAAATAATACTTAGAAAGTGGTTTGACATCTTTACGATAAAAATATCCCTCAAGATTGACGTTTATGTGAAATTTTGCTCTATTCTGCCATGTAAAGAAATTCGTAAATTTCCAATAACTTACGAAATTTTTATATTGGAAAATTCTAGTCATTAATATTCATGCCAGTGTCCTAAATAGTATTTCAAAAGTAGTCTGACATCTTTACGATAAAATATATCTCAAAATTGACGTTTATGTGAAATTTTGCCCTATACTGCCATGTTAAGAAATTCGTAAATTTCCAATAACTTGAGAAATTTTAAGTAGCATATTTATAGTTACTGACTTTTGGCATCAAAACTTATATTTTAAAACTGGTCTGACATTTTATAGTAAAAACTTTCCATTTAATGCACGTTTAAGTGAATTTTTGTCCTATTCTCCCATGTTAAGAAAATCGTAAATTTCTAATAACTTACGAAGTTTTTTAATTCGAATGTTGCAAATGAATAGTGTTCTTGCCAGTGTCGAAAGTAATATTTTAAAACTGATTTGACCTCTCTGCGACAATTTGTTCTTGAGATATCGTGTACACAGACTAACAAACTAACGGACTAACATGCTAACACACTAACACACTAACAGACACCCTACAGACAGACATCATACACATTTTGTCATTTTCGGATTCCTCACACCTGAAAACGTGTAAAAAAGTCAAAAAACCGAGGTCGAAAATTTTCACGATTACCTAAGTTCCCCATACCTGTAGTATAATGGAGAACTAAAATTTTCACGATTACCTAAGTTCCCCATACCTATAGTATGATGGGGAATTAAAAAAGAACGTTATGGCTTAAATATTGGCAGCCCTGTATATCTTCTGAAACTTGTGTACACAACACATGGTACACATAAATATAATCCTATATTAATAACACACGGCACAACCTAAATTACACTTCCACCAATTTACAAATATTGCCGTATTATAATGTAGGTCTTTTGTGTAGTAAACGTCCCTGTAAACGAACAGTGAATAATATCTATAACATATTCTACATAAAACATGTTTCTGCGCATATAAAAAATATATATTCGTTTCATTTGGTTTAGTGCAGTTTATAGATGTTAAACTCTACTTACCTGCAATTTCCCCCATAGACTACATAATGTATTTTAATTCTCTTGGGTATCCCTGTACACGAACCATTTGCTTGATCTCACCGAAACATTTCGTGTAACATCCCTGTATGATACACATTTAGAATACCAAGTTTGAAAGTTGGAACTTTCTGCTATAATTTATTTATTTATTTTATTTTTGAGGTATGCTAAAAACAGACAGACACACGCACAGACCAACCACTAAAAACATGATTTTTGTTTTCAGAGTACCTCAAAACCTGTAAATATAACAAAAACTCAATTTCGAAAGATTTGACACAAAAACAATACTTTCTCTACCTTATAGGTAAGAGAAAGTAAATAATTGGCAATAGTTAACTCATGCTCTTCTTTTTAATAGCTATGGTCTGCATTTCTTTAATAACAAATTAGTAAATTGAGAAAAAAAGAACAGCTTTTACACGATTTGCTGTTTACAGCGTATTTTATTAAAAAATGATGATTACGTTTAGTGCTGTGCACTTTCAAATATTTCTAACTATCTAGATAATCACTAAAACAGATATTCGTGGAATTGATCTCTATGCCAATAAGTGGTTTTTTTTTAATTATAATTACAAATGAAACTTGTTTCTCATCAATTTGCATAAGCAGAAAAAAAAAAGTTGAAAAAGATATGTCGGTTAGGGGTTCACATATCTTAATTCCATTCGACCGTCCATAACTTAATTTTTTTACAAACATGTAATTTGAATGAACGCAAACTATATTCCTACTAATTGTTTTAAAATAAAAATTTGAATAAATTCAGCCCAGCGGTTTGCTTCTTTTAGACTGTAATTGAAATTCAAATCATTATAATAGGGTAGATTTCTGACTATGCCAAGCATTTACTTGGGTCTTTTATAAGAGTAGCTCTGCATTTTTAGTTATAAATTATTAAATTATAGATAATTATTTTAATTGTATATTATTATATTATTTCATAAATTAGTTAATTTTCTTAGCACCCGTGCACAGTGCTGCCAGATTTGAGGGAAATTTTTATTCAAAAGCCTTCGTTAAATTTTAATTGTAACGGTTATCTAATCACATCGAAAATTCCTATAAAAGATGTTTTGAAACAATTAACAAACCGCTTCAATTATAATTTCGTGGTGTCGGTTAAATAAAAATTTCCCTCAATCTGGCAGCACTGCCCGTGCATTGCATTTAGCAACATTTTGTAGACATTTTTTGGTCTTTAGTGCATCCTAGTTTCTGAAATTGATATTGCATTACTTTGAAAAGCGCACATATTATAAAGAAAAAAAAAAGTTCGAAAACTTTTCATTTTAAAAACTAAGACTTTTTACCTTCATGGATATATGTGGATTTTTGTATAAGTGAATATAGATAATTCTAATTAGCATCGTAAACCATATGCTGCGACTACAACGAATTTGTTTTCTATACTCTAAGAAATTTCTGTAATAAAGAACCTCTGAAAAAAACTCCAATACCTGTATTTGTAACAAAAAGATTTAAAACTCCGGGTGATTTCCATCTGTTAAAGATCATTTCCTTTCTTCGGGGAAATAAATCATATCAGATTTACGAGCATAACTTTATTTTTACGTTCAGTGACTGAAATACATTTGCGAGTCATTGACCGTAATCAATTGTGCATTTTTTTTTTTTTTTTTTTTTTTTTTTTTTTTTACAATGAACAAAGCAATTCTAAACATAATCTTATTTCAATTTGTTTAGTCCTCGTTTTGTATTTGTGTCTAAACGTTCACGTAAATACATGAAGAACACCAAGTATTTTACATACCATCAGCGTTTGGTTTTCTTTTATAATATTTAAAAAAATAATAATAATAAAGCAAAATCGACAGTGCTTTTATTAATTTATTAATTTAGAAATTTTATTCATCAACCTTGAGAATTCAGTTGTGATAGGTTGGCGTGGAAGGTTGATTTTTCTATCAACTATGTGAAAAATAAATTACATTTTATTAATTTGTCCACTACTTCTACAACAATGATCAAATAATTTGGTGTGGCACTCACGCAACTTTCTCTTACCCTAAAATTAAGGCTATAAATACAGATCGGAGGTTAGGGGTTAAGATGGCGAGAAGAGTTAAATATACAAACGTTTAAAACAATTTAAATTAAAACTTTGGAACAACTTTATATCAAAAATAATTCTTCATGAAGCGAGCTACCACCTCCTTCAACCTTCCGTTTCATTATTGTACCTACATTTATATAGAATTCAAATTTGTTGTCAAATTCAAATGTTCATTTAAAATTATTCAGTCAACTTTCATAACGCACCATTCCTTGAAACTTACCAAACAGGATCAAACTTTTCGAGTAACAGATTTATTTCAACTTCAAAATTTGGTATTCTTGAAATTGTTTGATTTTAAGGTACTCTGATAAGATAAAAAGATCAATCGTTAAAAACAGGACTTCGGTATTCAGGAAACCTCAAAACATCTAAATATGCAAAAGACAAGCGAAGAATATTTAGCTTAAAAGTTACTTTATTTACCGTATAGGTATGAATTAATTTCAATTCTTCAGCTGTTTTCCTGAATATGGAAAAATATTATAGTAAAGCACTTCCACTAATTACATTCAATGAAAAAGAATATTTTCGCTTAACTGTCGCTAGTCCTGTATATCTTCTAAAAATTAAATTCACACAAAATTGTGTACTTAAAGAAAATTCTCTACTAATAACACACATCTCAACCTGAAAAGCACTTCCATTAGTTTCTAAGTATTATACCTGCATATTCTAGTTGGTTTTCTGTAGCTCTGTAAATGAACGATGAATGACTTTCGTACAATATTCTACATAAATATCGCTTTTATGCATGTTAATAATATATATTCATTATATTTTGTTTAGAACAGCCTGTATTAGATGCTAAACTCTAGTTACCAGTATTTTGCCCATAGGCGTAATGCATTTGAATTCTCCTGGATGTCTCTGCACACAAACCATTTGCTTGATCTCAACGAAAATTTAGTATAGCATCCGTATATGATACAAATTTAGAATACCGAGTTTGGACTTGCTGCTGCTCTTTTTTCTTGAGATATACTGATAACACACACACACATTCACCAACGGCTAAAAACCTGTTTTAAGGATTCAAGGAACCTCAAAACATGTAAATATAACAAAAACTCAATTTCGAAAACTTGACCTCAAAATAATGCTTTCTCTATCTAACATATGGGTAAGAGAAATATAAAGTAACCGGATCTAAATACACATTTTGTTCAATGCTTAATGTAGATCTTACAACTGCTTTAAATATCGAAATAATTAATTCATTTTACTTTAAAAATAATGGGGATTTAGGCACATCTATTACAAATCTTATTGTATCCATATTTGCATAGAATTAAAGTTATTAAATTTAGTTATTAAGCATAAGCTTAATAACTAAAATGTATTTATTAACCGTACATTAAAACGTTATATATTCTATATCTTATAATATTCATTGTTAAAATTATTCTCACACACCACTTTTGTGAATAATAAATTGAATACAAAAATGTATCTTTTGTGGTAAAATTGCATACCATTAGTTACCAGGTGAGTCAGAAAAGTAAGCAGCCAATTTAATATATGAATAATTAATTTATTCATTTCCTGATATTATTTCCTCTTCTGTTCGAACATTTATTTAATAAAATGTAAAGCATGAGACATTTGTTAAATATTAACTCCTAAACTTATGATAATTTACTTTTTGATAGTAATTTCCAGTTTCCTCTACAAAAGTTATGCATAAATATTTAAAAAAACAAAACTTTATTCAACTAAGTTGAAATAATATTTTCCTTAAATAATGTTTCTGAAAGAAGTTTCGTTGTAAAATAATATTATTTGCTAATAAATATTATTTTGTAAGTTTGTTTTATTCGAACAAAAAATGCTTAGATACATAAATAATAATTAATTAATGAATTGGTCTTGTAAAATAACTGAGCAATTAATTAACGAAAATTCCAACGCTTTCTTTTCTGAAAAAATATGTAAATAGCATTTTTTTTTTTTCGAATATACATGTAAGGAAAGTATTGTAATCATGAAAAAAAATTGACAATGAAATTTTGGCGTAGCTATACGTTTTAAGGTATCCGAGTTCGTATTTCCTTTTTTATGGGGATGTCTGTATGAGTATGTGTCTGCGTGAACGCAATGACGTCTGAAAAGGATTATTCGATTAATCTTCGATTAGTAGGCGTGTTATAGGTGACCGTAGCACTAATTATTTGGTATTAATGTATGACTTATAACTTTTTTTTTCTTACCGGCAGAAAAAGAAATCTGTATCTATTTAGTCGATGGACAAATATTATTTAAAGTAGAATAGTATGGAGTCTGTATATTCCATTAGGTTTTTATTGATATGTATGTAATAGATAGTTATTAGAAAAGCGCAAAAATGTCCATTAGCAGTTCATATGTATATATATGTAAGGTATAAGTACTTCAACTTTTCGCACTTTCAGAGGAAACACTACTACTTAGCCTCTCATTTATTAGTTGATGCAGAATGGCAACAGCTGTTACCTGAAACGAAAGTTACGAGAAGAGGCGGGAGTTCTTCGCCAGATGTCAGATGGATCAGACGTGGTCATACATATGCTGTTTGAGCATAAGTGCTCAGAACTTTAAGTTGTTCTCACTCGTTATGAAAATTAGCACAGATGGTGCTCAGAAGTTAATGTTATTTTTCTAAACCGTTTTAACTGATGCATTGTATATATTAATTGTAAATTTGTGCTCGTCATTAAATAGATTAGTGTGTTATAGAATTTCAGCGTAATTCTTATTGTGATTCTTCGTTTATCATTTTATTCTTGTGGATTTAATGGCAAAAATAGTATCAGTAACGATTATTTCACATTCTTTATTCTGTGTGAATAGTACTTACATATATATACATATGTATATTATCGGCATATAAAATAGAATCACTATGCATTGCATCTCAAACTATTTAAAATTCGCTTTAATAATATTAAATTGTTAAAAACGTATAATAAATATATGAAAAACAGATAAATATTTGATATTTCGAGCTTGTAACTTATAGTTTTCTTTCAGGGACGTATAAATTAATTTCAATACATTATGATCCATTTAACTACGTACAAGTCGGGGAGAAATATTCAAACTCCTGCTGTGTGATTTCTTCATTTGTTTACATAATGACTTCTTTTATTAAACACATGACACATTATTGACATAATGACTTCTTTTATTTAAACAGCCGTTAATAACTAAATGTGGAACAATTCGAGAGATTCACCCCAGATTTTTTAAAGTTTAATTTAATTTAATTAATCAATTTTTTGATGATTTTTTTATTTTAGAGATAACATTCTCATAAAATCATAAATGACTTTATAATTCAATTTATAAGAATAAGTCATAATCGACTTATTAAATACTAAAGTTTTATAAGTCAATCTAATCTTTCTTTGTGTGACATTACTTTCTGAGGTTGCTAATTTAACAATTTTTATGATTAAGACAAATTATTTTCCAGATAGCTTAAAATGTGTCATTACTATTTGGGGACACGTAAAACCAGTGGTGCACAATTTTCTGGTCTAATAGTGGCAACCTTTATTATTATTATTCTATATATATATATTTACCATGTTTTTATTAACTTCGATTTTCGTTTGTTTGTTTGTTTGCCCAGTACAAATATTGCAATCGATTTTTAACTAACTTTCCGTCTGGCTAGACATTTGAAACTTTCAAGACAGTTCAGGACACAGTGACAATACGTTTTTTTAACACTTTTACTCAACTGTTTCAGGTCCTTAATGCCTTCGGCAGCGTTTATATGAATCGACAGAAAATTTATTTAACTAACTTCCTGACTAGCTAGACATTTGAAACTTTCAAAATAGTTCTGAACACAGTGAAAATGCATTTTTTAAATACTTTTAGCCAACTGTTTCGGGTTCCTGCTGCCTTCGGCAGCGTTACCAGTACAAATCTTGCAATCGATTTTTAACTAACTTCCCGACTAGCTAGACATTTGAAACTTTCAGGATAGCTCAGAACACGGTGACAATACATATTTTAAATACTTTTAGTCAACTGTTTCAGGTCTCTACTGCCTTCGGCAGCGTTTATATGATTCAACAGAAAATTTAAAAACAGGATATGTAAAAAGGTCTTTTTATCTTGTAATTATTTTACTTATTTGTTTATTTATTTATTTATTTATTTTTTTTCAGAAAAACTTGATATGAAAGATAAACAGTTGAAAATATGTTCCTTAAATTAATGAAAGTTCTATTGTATTAATGTGTTCACTAATGAAAAAATATATATGATTTATTATAAACTGAAAACAATCTATCAATGTAAAATATAATGGTTCCAGTGACTCATTCAAATTTCTTCAATCAAATTATTTTATTAATCACCGACCAAAATAGAGTGGTGTGGGGAGTTTAAAGCTTTGTTTGTCAATGTGTTTTTGTTTGTCAGTCTAGGGCGCTGTAGTTTTCAAACAAATAGATAGATTCAAATGTCTTTATTATTATTATTATTACATCGCTGAAATAATCGTGATGATTTTTAGCAGAGCTCAATGATTTTTGTTTTTTGATAGTATTTTTTAAATTAGTTAAAACGCATTTTCAGGTCATTTTGCATTGATATTTTAAAATTTGAGAGCTGTCAATCTTCCAACTTAATTGCATGATTTCAGATACTTCATTTCACTTCATATAAAATGCTAAAATGCTAGATTTAAACAAAAATTTCGTTACGTCTGAGATATTTAATATCTTTGTATATGTCAGTAACAGACATCATCATACTTAAAAGAATTATTCACATGTTTCCTACGTTAAAGGACTAATAAATTATTAACTTAATTTTCAGTTACAATCAAACATTGAAAGTAAACAAAATTAATTTGATTATGTTAAGCATTGTAGAGTACCATAATCAAAGATTTACAAACGTCCAACTATTTTTTATTTCACGTGTAAGTAAATGAAATATAAGAATAATAGAAAGGTGATTTCCAAAGTCTTAATATGATTATGTTTAAGATTTTTAAGATATTAATAACAAACGTCCCACTTCAAATATATAATTATAAGTTATGAATTGGAACATTTAATAACCTTAGAACATCGGAATTTAGTAAAATTAATATTTCTAATTAAAATATTCTGCATGGTATCAGAGGGATTCTTTTTTCTATGTAGTAATAACATGATTTTAATATTTATGGGGAAAGCCATCTTGTGACGCAAATTTTAAAATGGGAAAACAATAGTAACATTTTCATACTAGTATATAACCCCGTCAAAAATGACGGAATGTGAAATCAGTTAAGGTAGTGAATCAATGAATGCTTTGCCAGCTTCGCTGGACATTATATTTAAAGGGAACTAATGTGAAAGTTGCACCTGACGGGACTAATATGCAAGTTGTACCTGACGGGACTAATTTGCAAGTTGCACTGAACGAACAAACTATTTCTTTTAACGAAAATACCTACTAACCTGGACGATAGGTCTAATATAACGTAACATATTATATATCGCATTTATCGTAATATAACTCAGTACTTATTTCGCTTCCTTCTTCGACTCGTTTTAATAAGTATCTTTTATATGCATGGACAAATTTAATATTTTTTAATTTTTTGCGTGAAAACATTATTTCACCTTATGCCTTCCCCCATCCCTTCAAAAAAAAAATATATATATATATATATATATATATGTATACATATATAACAATAACTGGTAAATTTTTTGGCAACAATCATACATTTAAATGTCCAATTTTGAAATTATATTCATATTTTAATTAATTCTGAAATACCTAATCAAAACTTCGTTACAAATAAGGTACCAAATGAAAGATACCACATTTGTAATGAAATAACCTTAGATACCTTATTTGTAACGTTTGTAACCTTATTTATTTTAACTAATTTGATAAATATGACGTCACAATCAACTGTTTGTTTATATCAGATAAGTACATTATCATGATTGCAAGAAAATGATGTAATAACTATTAGCCCATAATTTTTATGATTGAATTTTACATTACAATTTAATTTTATCCTCCATGGGTATTTTAGAATTACAATGGTAGTTATAAACAACGAGATATATAAAGTAGAGTGATAAATGGTAACCCTTGAGAAGGCCCAAGATGAGTCATCTGACATGCTCTCCTTGCGCCTGCGTATTCGGTGGTTCCCTTGGTAACAGCTTATTTTCAGTAAATTTCTATGGCAACGGTTTGGAGATTGTTCTTCACATAAATCCTTACCGCCAATGTTTTAGTTTACTTACGTAGTTTAATATTCTTTTGTTCTAAATCATTTTGATTTTACTTCTTTTTTATTTCGTGTAGTTGAACTTTAACAGACAAAATGCTTAAAAATAGTTGAAAAATTATTGTTTGTTATTAAATTTAGCTCTTTAAAAGTTCAATTTTCTTTTATAAACACTTTTAAACTTTGTTGGGAAACGGTGAATAAAAAGGTATTTTATTATTTATTAAAATGTGAAATATGTGTAAAATCTTTTTAAAAACAATTTATTTCGGTCATAGGACTGTCATGTTACCTAATAATAATGATAATTTGTAAAACTGCTATTTTAAATGCCAAAAAAGCGATAAAGGGCAAACACAGCAACCTATTGGAACATGTCACGTGATTCATCTTGTACCACGGAAAGCTAATCCTTCATCCATTGAATCAGCACTCTAATTTATATATCTCGTTGGTTATAAACTTTCGTTGAAATATTTTTACGTATTGAGATTAAGGGAAAAGTATAAGCACAAAAATTTTTCAGTTTTAAAAGATCTTTCTAATGATGTAACATTTATGCAGATTAATAAAAAATAAATAAATAAATAAATAAAAATACATACCATTTCTAAGAAAAGATAATAATAATAAAGGCTACCAAAGGTTATATTTTGAATCGGTCTAACCGGAATTGTTCCTGACAGAAGAAGGTCATTATTATTATTAATTGTTTCATTAATTTGATTAATGTCATTCAAATGTTAATTATAATTTCAGCTCATTGGGTTTAATAATTTTCTGTATGTTTACATATTTACTTTCAGATTAATTAAAATATGAGAAAATGATGATTAATTAAAATAATGAATGATTAGTAAAGAACTGTTGTCCACCAAGTTATACAGTTGTACTTAAACGGTGATAATTAATTAAAATAATACATTTTCTATACATACGGCAATTTTGCATAAAGAAACATTCGATTCTTAACATTTTTAAAATAAAAAATTTTTAAATTAATCTCAGCCTTCTTTAGTCTTTTATGAAATGTCTGTGTAAAAATATCTTTTCAAAATTACAAAAAATGCTAAAAATATTTAAGATTGTTTTAATGATTAGATTTAAATTAAAAAAAAAAATAAATAAATAACTCATTGAAGTTGGGGTATTCTTCTAATTTGAATAGTAAACTCCGCCATTTGGCATTTCCCTACACGGAAAGTAAATGTTTTGTTAACACAACATAAATTTTGTTAAATCAACCAAATATTTTGTTGATATATTCGAAACATTTTTTTTTTTTTGGACTATTTTTGTTTTCGACCGCTTGCTCTACCAAGCACGCCACTGAAGCGTTGACGCGTTTGTGAAATAACTTGTACTTAAAGATTACTGAAACTTTTAAGGCTTTTTTCTCAAAATTGTGTGGCTAGTGCGCGCCTGCTTTAATATGTTGTTACCTTAATAGTATACTCCTGCGCAATTTCGTCCCGATCTGAATTTTCCATGTTGTAAGTTCTCCTTGTTAGAGAAAAACTAGCGGACTTTTTCCGCTTCGCTTATCGCTATGTTTAAATGAATTACTTATAAATATAAAACCTGAAAAAAAATTATATATATAGTTCTGTTACGAAATTCTAATAAATTAGGTACAATCCTCTGTACGTATCGTCGCTATCTTCAAAAAGCGTCATTCCATATATGGGGTCCATGTACCCAGTGCCAGAGGTAGCGCTTTATTCCGACTGGCTGCGCACGCGCAGAAAAGACATATTTGCACAAGAGCCTGTGTTTGAGGTTTCCACTCTCTTCGTCAGCGCCTTTCTCTTTTGCACTATATCGGGTGAGTTAGTTAAAAAAAAAAAAAAAAAAAAATCGGGGCTGAAGGAAAACGTGTTGTTGTTGTTGGCAGTCCTCATTTGTCAGCAAAGCAAAGCAAAGTCTATGACTCTACCAACTCTGATCATATCAAGTGCATAGAGTGGATCCTCATAGAGATCACCTCTAGTTAGGTTAAGACAGTCAAGGATGTGGTCAGGCGTAGCCTGATAAGTAACACACTTAGAGCATGCAGGGTTACTCTATCTCTGTATGCCTTTACTCTATCTTTGTACGTCATAGACCTCAGATAACCGCTGCGAAAACGAGAAATAACAGTATGTTCTTGTCTGCTACATTAGAGGGACAAGAAACCACCAGGGCGATTACCCTGATACCAGTGATGAGCAGGAGGGACAGTGGGACCACGTAGGTTCAAAAAACGGGAATACAATTTTGAAAAGTCAGAGAACTTTCGTTAAATATCTCAAAAAATACTGGACAAATCATCTTGGAACTTCAAGGGCGGGAATAACATCTTATACCTCGTATATTTTAGTAAATCTTTTGCCAAGAAAGCATAAAAGGTACCAGTAAAAAATAAAAAATAAAAATTAAATGTTTGGGATCACACTGTAAAAAGTATTGCTTGAAATGCGTTGTGGCTGTAGCATATCATTATATACATATATTATTATTATTATTATTATTATTATTATTATTATTATCGGCGGGAAATTTTATGACGCACCACATACATTCATATAACGGTTTTATTCAAAAGCAGCAAAGAAATTAGCCACTTTTTAAACTATAACACGCAAGATATTAAACCCAGTGCAAAGCTATTTTTTGAATACTAACCATATTGCATTGGACACAGCATACTGCAATCAAAATGCAAAATGTTAACTATTTAATGAGATATGAGCCTTTTTACAAAATAAGTGAATTGCGTATGTGCAAGCTTTAGAGAAATTTCATTTGCGTAATGTAATAGCCAATCATACTTAGCTACTTATATGAAAAACGAAAAAAAAAATATTGTGCAAATTCAAAAATTTGCATGCGACAGAATTAACTGAATTTCAGTTTTTCTCAAAAATTAGAAAAAAGATAAGTTTTTTTTTTTTTTTTTTTTTTTTTTTTTTAATCAATATTTATATATAAACAAGTAATATAAAAGAAATTTTTTTAAAGTCAATACCTACTTATAAACACTATCGAACTTTTTTTTTTTTTATATATAATTTTGAATTATGAAATAAAAAGCGCGCGCGCAAAATGAAAGAAATATAATTATAAGATTAAAAAAAAACGTTTTATATACCATGTTTTAAAAACTTTCTGGTGAATCATAGAGCTCTTATCAATGTGTGTAAAATTTTTAAGGTGACAATGATGTCAATTTTTTTGTAATTCATAATTTATCTTTTTATAGTTTTTTAATATTCAAGTTTAATTAAATGTATTTATTTTTACGTCAAAAGAAAATGAACTCTTTTTTTTTTTTTTTTTTTTTTTGCAACAATTAAATTATAGCTAATATTTTAATGGCTATTGAAAAGCTACTAGGATGTTATTATTTTTATATTTTAATTAATTATAAGAAAACTAATCAAAAATTCGAAAATCGGACTTCGAAGTATTGTGTTGTCACCGTGTTCTGAGCAATCCTGAAAGTTTCAAATGTCTAGCTAGTCGGGAAGTTAGTTAAAAATCGATTGCAAGATTTGTACAAGATATATATAGCGAGAGTGTGAACTAATAGTAGGAACTGAAAAACGAACACTGTATTACCGTTGATAAAATAAAAAAAAATGTGAGCGAAACCCCTTATAGTTTAGCTTTTTAAAAAGAGGAACTGTATAGCAGTTCATTCTATCGCGTACATTTTATTGAATTTAAATGATACTCCTTTGGTGATTTTGTATAAGTAGCTCAATACTTTTGGCTATTCAATTATGAAAATGAGATTTCATTAAAACTTACATTTTCGCTATTTGGCAAAAATGCTCGATATTAAATGAACATAATTATCTTGTGTTTCACTGGATTAAAAAATCGAAAATAATATCTTTTAGATTTACGAAATGTGGTAGATGAAACTATTAAATTGTTTGTACTCCCTAACTCTTTTATTTTTCCTACCAACTGTTATTTCAGTTCAGATAGTCCTACTTAAAAATTATATTAAATAAAATATATCATATTTTAAGAATTATTGTTTTCAATTTTAATGGCATTCTTCACTTTCCAAATACAAATAATCTTCTGTTTTTGAGTAAAGCAAAAATCTGTGCACTAAATAACTGAACTTTTATATGGAACTAAATAGTTTTTATTTGAAATTAAATAATTTTGAAATAGGTTTATAAAAGTCTTTGTTATGTGCATACGAACAGTTCTTTTTACTTTTTTTTTAACATTTGTTTTTACCTCCATAATGATTGATATATATATATATATATATATATATATATATATATATATATATATATATAAAGAGTTTGAAGTTACTTCAATTAATATACATACATATATATATACCAAGGCCAGATTATCGTACGATAAAATTTTATATTAATACTGACGTTCCGCGTATTAAGAATACAACTGGTATTAAAAATTATAAATGCAAGGTTTAAGAAATTAAAGGCTTCGTTTATACTAAAAAGTGGTACAAATTTCCGACACTTCATTTACAATTTATTTTTTTAAAATAAAGAAATTTGATTTAAAAAAAAAAAAAAAAAACTGCTTAAGGTTGTGACTTTTCATCTTAACGCTGCTGACTGTCCAAAATTGAACGTGTTGTATAACCTTTACAAATTTATTTTATTACTTTATCTGAAAATGTAATATCTCAGAATTTTAAAACTGCCTTTCTGTGTTTTAAACTAAAATCCGAGATCTATATGTAAAGTTAATAATTTTGAAGGTTATATTTAGACATTCGTTCGATATGATATAATGCGTATATATCATTTATTATATATTTTTCTATGAATCTTGCTACATATCAGGGATTTTTAAAAATTATCACGAAAATTTTAGTTCACAACACAGATAGGGACAATAATAATATTTCGTAAAAAGAAAAAAATATGTATATATTTACTTGAATTCTGTTTAAGAGGTTCTGGCTCAGCAGAAAGTTTTGTTGACATTTTGCCAAAATTAGGTAATAGTGTTTAAATTTTAGAAAACATTGCTAATACAAGGTTTTATTTTATATTTTTATATCATGTTTAAACTAAAAACATGTATATTTAGTCAATTTTATAAAATAAAAGGGCCAAATGCAATCAGATACCTCAAATGTAATTTCCCTTTTTAATAATTATATAAAGTGCAAATATATAAAATACATTTATATATTTGCACTTTAGAAAAGAAAAAATAATAGCTCCATTTCGACAACTTCATTATACTGAAAATATTAAATTTAAGTGTTTTGGTGTAATAGTTGTCAATAATGCAAAACTTAATAGGAAAAAATTTTTTTTTCTCAATTCCTCTAGAAATACACTTCATGATTCAAGAAAAGCTTTGAAATCATACAAGTGTTTTCAAAAAGACTCTAACTTTTCCCCTGTATTTTGCCATTTTAATTCAATATTCAATAGCGTGTCTTGTTCCTCAAATTCTGCTTTGCAAAGTGACCTCAAACAAACGATGTCCAATGGAAGAATGTCTGATATAAATTATGTTTTTCAGACCAACAACTTACTGCAGAATATGCCACTTTTAAATTTGATTGATGAAGTCAAGAAAGTTGCATCTAACTTGATACTTCAGGCCTGCAAATTAATTGCAAACCAAAATAAAGTGTACTAACTCTTCTTAATTGCTTTAAATTGAGTAATTCAAATTTAAATAATACACGCTCATACGTTATGCTTGCCTGAGCATATATGAAACGAATAAATAAATAAATAAAAATCCTTTTATCCCATTTTTAACTTTTGATACATGTTATTTATTATATTTTTCAAGATTAACATTTAATACTTAAATAGCTTTGTATGAAAACAAATTAGAACAACGCTAAAAGTAAGAAATGGTTTCTTGCCGTAAACATTTAATGCCATGTAATATTAAAACCAGAAATATATTTGACTTGTCATGTGTGATTTGCAAAGATATTTCCAAACTTGAAGTTTATTGGAAATATACTTGTTTTACCAATTTTGCATTGTTTTGTTACGTTTCGTGTTTGTTTCAATTCAATCAAGTGTGTTGTTCAAGAATATAAGTAAAACGATTAGAAAGAGATAAGAAAGAATGGCCATCTTTCTTATCTTAATACGCTTGTCAGGAAACCTTGAACGCTTTCCTTAGTTAAATTAAATCTTATTATGATTAAACATATAATGAAGCGTGTTTCTCTCTTTATTATCCTAAAGATTGAAATAATAACGATATACCTATATTAAGAATTAGAAAAGGAAAAATATTAGAAACAAGAGCTTGAAAATTGGCTTGAAGGATTTACAAACTACGAATGTAGTTTGACATCCATATAGACTTTTTATATATTTCGAACTATTATTTATAAATAATTTCTGTATCAGTATAGGAATTTTAAGAATTAGATTTTTGTTTTATTGCGTATACGTCTAAAACAAAATTAGTTAATAGATATTTTTTTAAGAAACTTGTTCATTATATTTTATTTTTTTTAAAAAGGATCAAAACTATGAAAATTATTATTAGAAGAAATAAAATCTGTCTCTGTTTTGCAAAATTTGAATTTTTTTGAGGTATTTGCATTTACAATGAGTTTTTTTTATCACCAAAATTTATCCCTTATATATATATATATAAGAAATTATAATATATGTTTTCAGTCAAAAAAGTTGAAAATAAGTAACAAAAATAACTAAAGAAAGACTTACGGGAAAATTAATTAATGTGAAGCAATTCATAACTAAAACTTACTGCAAATTAACCGTAATATATAATCATAATAATACTGCAATTTATTCATAATATATATATATATATATATATATATATATATATATATATATATATATATATATATATATATATATATATATATATATATATATTATGATTAAATTCGGTTTGAATTTAAAAGTTGAAACTCGAAGGATTTGAAAGGTTTTCCAAATTTTTTCATTTTGATTATCAAAAATATTGTCATTATATCTAAATAAGCTTAATTTCATTGAAAAAGCTCTCTTTAGACTATTACAACTTTTACTGAATGTTTAATGATAATTAAAAATATCTATATCTATATCACCGTACGTTACGTATTTTTTAATCTATTCCACTTCTATATTTGCTTTTACTTTATTCTGCATCGAAACTGACAGCTATATATGTATTTTTTTCTATGGAATGCTCTTTTTAAATTTCGGTAAGCAAAGGGAAACTAAACAGCGTGGAAAATTTATTCATAGAGTTCATTTTCATGCTAGAGTGCACTTCTTTGAACTTTAGTTCGCTGTGCCGTCAACGATTTTTATTTTCACGTTGACAAAATAAAAATTTCGCTCTACAGGCTACGGAATGCATATATATATATATATAAAAAGCTTTTTAAATATTTTATGGTTTATGTTTTTTTGTATGGAAAATAGTACATAATATCTACTTTTTCAAAAGCTGATAATAGCATGTGAAAATGATATTAAGTTTTAAAGCTATGACCTTGTATTAATTGTATTTAAGCATTTGCATCACAAAAATTCTTAAAATTTTAAAATATCACTTCATACCGTTTTTCTCATTTTTTGTAATTTTTGAAAGAAATTAAACTTTAAAAGCTGTTAAGCTTTAAATTTTTAATTTCTAATATTTATATTCATCAGTTTTGCTTTGAAAATCTTGTTCTAGTAATTTGTTATTGCAAATAAAAGGACATAGCAAGTTATTACATAAATGTATAGATGCCAATTTATTGCAGATTGTCTATCATACTTATACCACAATAAATGCATAGTTGTATGAAAATTATTTATAATTTGTAATAACTTCATGCATATACACAAAAAGCAATGCACATGCATTTTAAAATGTATAAATGTTAAATAAATCTTATATCGCACATCCTTATCCGCAATATAAATATTTAATGTACTGTAGATTATTTTAAATAAACAATACAATTTGAAAAAAAAAACATAAGACAGTTTTTATTATCTTTTTACACATTTTTTATTATGTACAAATAATCTGCTACTGACCTTTATTATACATAATATTTTAACTCTTTAAAACTTTAAAATGTTTATTACTTACGTGCCTTTTGAAAACAAAAACTCCTGAAATTTTCTAAAATACATTTAAACTCAGTATGAAAATGATTTGTTTGTATAATTCATGAAATTATTACTTATTTAAGATTAATACATGAATTTTTAATATCTTACTTTCTTTGATTTTTGAATATCTTAATGCTTATGCATTGTAACACATCTATACTTTAACTAGTTTATATTATAAATCCTAATATGTAACATACAGTCTACAGGAATAACAGTTTCAGCTTATTTTGGCTAATACTATTTTATTTCTATTAACACTATAATGTTTAAGAACAAAATTTACTATAAAAATACGATAAGGATTTCTGTATAAAAATAATTGTAACCAAAATGACAGAACTCTTATTCCTGATTCTAAGAATTATAGAATTTTTAAGTGTTGTCTGTGTTACAGAATAAGAAAATGTTTATTAACAATTATGGATATAAAATAAATAAAACCAGGTTTTAAATACTTCCTTTAAACGTTTTGAGTGAAACTTTAAAAGTTTTGATTACATAAAGCAATATATACACCCCGTCATTTTAGCCTTCGAATGGCTGAGAGGTTTTACTTATTAAACTGGTGGAGAGAGAATGACGGGTTCGATCTCAAGTAGTACTCGTTGACCTAATCCTTCAGAGTTTTCAGTAATTTTCGCTGACACTCTCGTAAATACGGGCTAGGACCCCTTTCAAAGATCACCACGTAGTACATTCCACCAAGGTGTAGAAGCCACATGCAGTCAATTGGTCTTATCATCATCACCACTGCCAACACATCTTTACTATCAATAGAATTAATTTTGTATGGTTTGAGTTTTCGGAAATAAATTTATCGATTTTGATGAACATTTAGAATTAAGCAATATTTTAGGTGACAAACCGACCTGACTTATCTTTATTTTCAGAAAACAAACGTCCACTGTTAAAACGTGCTGCACCCGGGGCAAAATATAGTAAAAATCTGTTTTATATGTAACTGCTTGAACAATTTTCAAAATTATTTTCGGTTTTCTTATATGACGAATTGATATAACTTATCTTCATCTTCAATAAAATAAGAGCTTGGTTGAAACTGGCACTCCACCCGGGGCAAAATATAGTTGAAACTTAGTTTTCTTGGAAATTGCTCGAATCATCGACAATAGTTAGAGGAATTTTTGAGATGGTAATTCTATGGTGATTCTTTCTAGGTTGCTGAATAATTATAATTCGTTATAATAATTCGCCAAAATGTTCTGTTTCTTATTTAAATAAAATTTTTGATGCTTAATACTATAAACTTAATACTATAAGTACAGATTGGAGATTAAGGGTTAAGATAGTGAGTACCGGTATGTAAACCTATGTTAAAACAATGCAATTTAGGTTTCGGAACACCCTTTTTTAACAAATAATTCTATGTGAGGAGGGCTACTGACCCCTCAGCCCCCGTTTTCATTATTGTAAATATTTTTATATAGAATTCACATCTGTGATTAAGTTCAAAAGTTTATTTAAAATTATTCAGTCAGCTTTCACGCGCATCATTCCTTGAAACTTATCAATCTTGAATAAACATTTCTAGCAACAAATGTATTAACTTCAAAATACATCATTTGAATAACCTGAAATTATTTGTTTTTAATATACTCTAACAGACGCATTCAAAGATCAAACTATAAAACGGTATTCAGGAAGCCTCAAAACGTGTAAATATACAAAAACCCAAGTGATAAATATTTAAATTAAAAAATAAATTACTTATCATATGGCTATGAATACTTAATCTCAATTTCAGAGCAGCTTTCCTGGAGATGGTAAAATATTATAGTGAAGCACTTGCACTTACATATAAAACTAGTTGGCATAGTTGGACTCTGCTCAGTTCCCCATCCTATTTATGTTCTCATAAATTTCTAGTGCGAGACATATTATAACCATGTTAAAAGAAATGAATTTTACCAAAGCTTGATACAGTGACAGAATGAAATCCCCGCCTAATAGGCTATCCACCGTTCATGTCGATATATTTATCTTATTCTAATCTATTAATTTATTTTATCAAGGTCAATTTCATTGTTTAGTTTTCATGCTACTATTTCCAATGCAATAATCCTCAAAATTCATATTTATATGAAAAATTTACAATTTCGCTATGTTGATAAAATCGTAAATTACGAATAATTTACAGAATTTTCCTAATAGAATATTTGTATTCAATCATGTTCAAACAAATATCATAAATGTAATTTTGAAGTTTTCTAATGTATTTATGATCCTCAAAATGGAAGTTCATGCTCAATTTTGCCTTATTCTGACATGTTAAGTAAATCGTAAATTCCAAATAACTTACGATTTTTCAAATTGGAAAAACCATAGTTTATGATATTCATGCCAGTATCCTAAATAATACTTAGAAAGTGGTTTGACATCTTTACGATAAAAATATCCCTCAAGATTGACGTTTATGTGAAATTTTGCTCTATTCTGCCATGTAAAGAAATTCGTAAATTTCCAATAACTTACGAAATTTTTATATTGGAAAATTCTAGTCATTAATATTCATGCCAGTGTCCTAAATAGTATTTCAAAAGTAGTCTGACATCTTTACGATAAAATATATCTCAAAATTGACGTTTATGTGAAATTTTGCCCTATACTGCCATGTTAAGAAATTCGTAAATTTCCAATAACTTGAGAAATTTTAAGTAGCATATTTATAGTTACTGACTTTTGGCATCAAAACTTATATTTTAAAACTGGTCTGACATTTTATAGTAAAAACTTTCCATTTAATGCACGTTTAAGTGAATTTTTGTCCTATTCTCCCATGTTAAGAAAATCGTAAATTTCTAATAACTTACGAAGTTTTTTAATTCGAATGTTGCAAATGAATAGTGTTCTTGCCAGTGTCGAAAGTAATATTTTAAAACTGATTTGACCTCTCTGCGACAATTTGTTCTTGAGATATCGTGTACACAGACTAACAAACTAACGGACTAACATGCTAACACACTAACACACTAACAGACACCCTACAGACAGACATCATACACATTTTGTCATTTTCGGATTCCTCACACCTGAAAACGTGTAAAAAAGTCAAAAAACCGAGGTCGAAAATTTTCACGATTACCTAAGTTCCCCATACCTGTAGTATAATGGAGAACTAAAATTTTCACGATTACCTAAGTTCCCCATACCTATAGTATGATGGGGAATTAAAAAAGAACGTTATGGCTTAAATATTGGCAGCCCTGTATATCTTCTGAAACTTGTGTACACAACACATGGTACACATAAATATAATCCTATATTAATAACACACGGCACAACCTAAATTACACTTCCACCAATTTACAAATATTGCCGTATTATAATGTAGGTCTTTTGTGTAGTAAACGTCCCTGTAAACGAACAGTGAATAATATCTATAACATATTCTACATAAAACATGTTTCTGCGCATATAAAAAATATATATTCGTTTCATTTGGTTTAGTGCAGTTTATAGATGTTAAACTCTACTTACCTGCAATTTCCCCCATAGACTACATAATGTATTTTAATTCTCTTGGGTATCCCTGTACACGAACCATTTGCTTGATCTCACCGAAACATTTCGTGTAACATCCCTGTATGATACACATTTAGAATACCAAGTTTGAAAGTTGGAACTTTCTGCTATAATTTATTTATTTATTTTATTTTTGAGGTATGCTAAAAACAGACAGACACACGCACAGACCAACCACTAAAAACATGATTTTTGTTTTCAGAGTACCTCAAAACCTGTAAATATAACAAAAACTCAATTTCGAAAGATTTGACACAAAAACAATACTTTCTCTACCTTATAGGTAAGAGAAAGTAAATAATTGGCAATAGTTAACTCATGCTCTTCTTTTTAATAGCTATGGTCTGCATTTCTTTAATAACAAATTAGTAAATTGAGAAAAAAAGAACAGCTTTTACACGATTTGCTGTTTACAGCGTATTTTATTAAAAAATGATGATTACGTTTAGTGCTGTGCACTTTCAAATATTTCTAACTATCTAGATAATCACTAAAACAGATATTCGTGGAATTGATCTCTATGCCAATAAGTGGTTTTTTTTTAATTATAATTACAAATGAAACTTGTTTCTCATCAATTTGCATAAGCAGAAAAAAAAAAGTTGAAAAAGATATGTCGGTTAGGGGTTCACATATCTTAATTCCATTCGACCGTCCATAACTTAATTTTTTTACAAACATGTAATTTGAATGAACGCAAACTATATTCCTACTAATTGTTTTAAAATAAAAATTTGAATAAATTCAGCCCAGCGGTTTGCTTCTTTTAGACTGTAATTGAAATTCAAATCATTATAATAGGGTAGATTTCTGACTATGCCAAGCATTTACTTGGGTCTTTTATAAGAGTAGCTCTGCATTTTTAGTTATAAATTATTAAATTATAGATAATTATTTTAATTGTATATTATTATATTATTTCATAAATTAGTTAATTTTCTTAGCACCCGTGCACAGTGCTGCCAGATTTGAGGGAAATTTTTATTCAAAAGCCTTCGTTAAATTTTAATTGTAACGGTTATCTAATCACATCGAAAATTCCTATAAAAGATGTTTTGAAACAATTAACAAACCGCTTCAATTATAATTTCGTGGTGTCGGTTAAATAAAAATTTCCCTCAATCTGGCAGCACTGCCCGTGCATTGCATTTAGCAACATTTTGTAGACATTTTTTGGTCTTTAGTGCATCCTAGTTTCTGAAATTGATATTGCATTACTTTGAAAAGCGCACATATTATAAAGAAAAAAAAAAGTTCGAAAACTTTTCATTTTAAAAACTAAGACTTTTTACCTTCATGGATATATGTGGATTTTTGTATAAGTGAATATAGATAATTCTAATTAGCATCGTAAACCATATGCTGCGACTACAACGAATTTGTTTTCTATACTCTAAGAAATTTCTGTAATAAAGAACCTCTGAAAAAAACTCCAATACCTGTATTTGTAACAAAAAGATTTAAAACTCCGGGTGATTTCCATCTGTTAAAGATCATTTCCTTTCTTCGGGGAAATAAATCATATCAGATTTACGAGCATAACTTTATTTTTACGTTCAGTGACTGAAATACATTTGCGAGTCATTGACCGTAATCAATTGTGCATTTTTTTTTTTTTTTTTTTTTTTTTTTTTTTTACAATGAACAAAGCAATTCTAAACATAATCTTATTTCAATTTGTTTAGTCCTCGTTTTGTATTTGTGTCTAAACGTTCACGTAAATACATGAAGAACACCAAGTATTTTACATACCATCAGCGTTTGGTTTTCTTTTATAATATTTAAAAAAATAATAATAATAAAGCAAAATCGACAGTGCTTTTATTAATTTATTAATTTAGAAATTTTATTCATCAACCTTGAGAATTCAGTTGTGATAGGTTGGCGTGGAAGGTTGATTTTTCTATCAACTATGTGAAAAATAAATTACATTTTATTAATTTGTCCACTACTTCTACAACAATGATCAAATAATTTGGTGTGGCACTCACGCAACTTTCTCTTACCCTAAAATTAAGGCTATAAATACAGATCGGAGGTTAGGGGTTAAGATGGCGAGAAGAGTTAAATATACAAACGTTTAAAACAATTTAAATTAAAACTTTGGAACAACTTTATATCAAAAATAATTCTTCATGAAGCGAGCTACCACCTCCTTCAACCTTCCGTTTCATTATTGTACCTACATTTATATAGAATTCAAATTTGTTGTCAAATTCAAATGTTCATTTAAAATTATTCAGTCAACTTTCATAACGCACCATTCCTTGAAACTTACCAAACAGGATCAAACTTTTCGAGTAACAGATTTATTTCAACTTCAAAATTTGGTATTCTTGAAATTGTTTGATTTTAAGGTACTCTGATAAGATAAAAAGATCAATCGTTAAAAACAGGACTTCGGTATTCAGGAAACCTCAAAACATCTAAATATGCAAAAGACAAGCGAAGAATATTTAGCTTAAAAGTTACTTTATTTACCGTATAGGTATGAATTAATTTCAATTCTTCAGCTGTTTTCCTGAATATGGAAAAATATTATAGTAAAGCACTTCCACTAATTACATTCAATGAAAAAGAATATTTTCGCTTAACTGTCGCTAGTCCTGTATATCTTCTAAAAATTAAATTCACACAAAATTGTGTACTTAAAGAAAATTCTCTACTAATAACACACATCTCAACCTGAAAAGCACTTCCATTAGTTTCTAAGTATTATACCTGCATATTCTAGTTGGTTTTCTGTAGCTCTGTAAATGAACGATGAATGACTTTCGTACAATATTCTACATAAATATCGCTTTTATGCATGTTAATAATATATATTCATTATATTTTGTTTAGAACAGCCTGTATTAGATGCTAAACTCTAGTTACCAGTATTTTGCCCATAGGCGTAATGCATTTGAATTCTCCTGGATGTCTCTGCACACAAACCATTTGCTTGATCTCAACGAAAATTTAGTATAGCATCCGTATATGATACAAATTTAGAATACCGAGTTTGGACTTGCTGCTGCTCTTTTTTCTTGAGATATACTGATAACACACACACACATTCACCAACGGCTAAAAACCTGTTTTAAGGATTCAAGGAACCTCAAAACATGTAAATATAACAAAAACTCAATTTCGAAAACTTGACCTCAAAATAATGCTTTCTCTATCTAACATATGGGTAAGAGAAATATAAAGTAACCGGATCTAAATACACATTTTGTTCAATGCTTAATGTAGATCTTACAACTGCTTTAAATATCGAAATAATTAATTCATTTTACTTTAAAAATAATGGGGATTTAGGCACATCTATTACAAATCTTATTGTATCCATATTTGCATAGAATTAAAGTTATTAAATTTAGTTATTAAGCATAAGCTTAATAACTAAAATGTATTTATTAACCGTACATTAAAACGTTATATATTCTATATCTTATAATATTCATTGTTAAAATTATTCTCACACACCACTTTTGTGAATAATAAATTGAATACAAAAATGTATCTTTTGTGGTAAAATTGCATACCATTAGTTACCAGGTGAGTCAGAAAAGTAAGCAGCCAATTTAATATATGAATAATTAATTTATTCATTTCCTGATATTATTTCCTCTTCTGTTCGAACATTTATTTAATAAAATGTAAAGCATGAGACATTTGTTAAATATTAACTCCTAAACTTATGATAATTTACTTTTTGATAGTAATTTCCAGTTTCCTCTACAAAAGTTATGCATAAATATTTAAAAAAACAAAACTTTATTCAACTAAGTTGAAATAATATTTTCCTTAAATAATGTTTCTGAAAGAAGTTTCGTTGTAAAATAATATTATTTGCTAATAAATATTATTTTGTAAGTTTGTTTTATTCGAACAAAAAATGCTTAGATACATAAATAATAATTAATTAATGAATTGGTCTTGTAAAATAACTGAGCAATTAATTAACGAAAATTCCAACGCTTTCTTTTCTGAAAAAATATGTAAATAGCATTTTTTTTTTTTCGAATATACATGTAAGGAAAGTATTGTAATCATGAAAAAAAATTGACAATGAAATTTTGGCGTAGCTATACGTTTTAAGGTATCCGAGTTCGTATTTCCTTTTTTATGGGGATGTCTGTATGAGTATGTGTCTGCGTGAACGCAATGACGTCTGAAAAGGATTATTCGATTAATCTTCGATTAGTAGGCGTGTTATAGGTGACCGTAGCACTAATTATTTGGTATTAATGTATGACTTATAACTTTTTTTTTCTTACCGGCAGAAAAAGAAATCTGTATCTATTTAGTCGATGGACAAATATTATTTAAAGTAGAATAGTATGGAGTCTGTATATTCCATTAGGTTTTTATTGATATGTATGTAATAGATAGTTATTAGAAAAGCGCAAAAATGTCCATTAGCAGTTCATATGTATATATATGTAAGGTATAAGTACTTCAACTTTTCGCACTTTCAGAGGAAACACTACTACTTAGCCTCTCATTTATTAGTTGATGCAGAATGGCAACAGCTGTTACCTGAAACGAAAGTTACGAGAAGAGGCGGGAGTTCTTCGCCAGATGTCAGATGGATCAGACGTGGTCATACATATGCTGTTTGAGCATAAGTGCTCAGAACTTTAAGTTGTTCTCACTCGTTATGAAAATTAGCACAGATGGTGCTCAGAAGTTAATGTTATTTTTCTAAACCGTTTTAACTGATGCATTGTATATATTAATTGTAAATTTGTGCTCGTCATTAAATAGATTAGTGTGTTATAGAATTTCAGCGTAATTCTTATTGTGATTCTTCGTTTATCATTTTATTCTTGTGGATTTAATGGCAAAAATAGTATCAGTAACGATTATTTCACATTCTTTATTCTGTGTGAATAGTACTTACATATATATACATATGTATATTATCGGCATATAAAATAGAATCACTATGCATTGCATCTCAAACTATTTAAAATTCGCTTTAATAATATTAAATTGTTAAAAACGTATAATAAATATATGAAAAACAGATAAATATTTGATATTTCGAGCTTGTAACTTATAGTTTTCTTTCAGGGACGTATAAATTAATTTCAATACATTATGATCCATTTAACTACGTACAAGTCGGGGAGAAATATTCAAACTCCTGCTGTGTGATTTCTTCATTTGTTTACATAATGACTTCTTTTATTAAACACATGACACATTATTGACATAATGACTTCTTTTATTTAAACAGCCGTTAATAACTAAATGTGGAACAATTCGAGAGATTCACCCCAGATTTTTTAAAGTTTAATTTAATTTAATTAATCAATTTTTTGATGATTTTTTTATTTTAGAGATAACATTCTCATAAAATCATAAATGACTTTATAATTCAATTTATAAGAATAAGTCATAATCGACTTATTAAATACTAAAGTTTTATAAGTCAATCTAATCTTTCTTTGTGTGACATTACTTTCTGAGGTTGCTAATTTAACAATTTTTATGATTAAGACAAATTATTTTCCAGATAGCTTAAAATGTGTCATTACTATTTGGGGACACGTAAAACCAGTGGTGCACAATTTTCTGGTCTAATAGTGGCAACCTTTATTATTATTATTCTATATATATATATTTACCATGTTTTTATTAACTTCGATTTTCGTTTGTTTGTTTGTTTGCCCAGTACAAATATTGCAATCGATTTTTAACTAACTTTCCGTCTGGCTAGACATTTGAAACTTTCAAGACAGTTCAGGACACAGTGACAATACGTTTTTTTAACACTTTTACTCAACTGTTTCAGGTCCTTAATGCCTTCGGCAGCGTTTATATGAATCGACAGAAAATTTATTTAACTAACTTCCTGACTAGCTAGACATTTGAAACTTTCAAAATAGTTCTGAACACAGTGAAAATGCATTTTTTAAATACTTTTAGCCAACTGTTTCGGGTTCCTGCTGCCTTCGGCAGCGTTACCAGTACAAATCTTGCAATCGATTTTTAAATAACTTCCCGACTAGCTAGACATTTGAAACTTTCAGGATAGCTCAGAACACGGTGACAATACATATTTTAAATACTTTTAGTCAACTGTTTCAGGTCTCTACTGCCTTCGGCAGCGTTTATATGATTCAACAGAAAATTTAAAAACAGGATATGTAAAAAGGTCTTTTTATCTTGTAATTATTTTACTTATTTGTTTATTTATTTATTTATTTATTTTTTTTCAGAAAAACTTGATATGAAAGATAAACAGTTGAAAATATGTTCCTTAAATTAATGAAAGTTCTATTGTATTAATGTGTTCACTAATGAAAAAATATATATGATTTATTATAAACTGAAAACAATCTATCAATGTAAAATATAATGGTTCCAGTGACTCATTCAAATTTCTTCAATCAAATTATTTTATTAATCACCGACCAAAATAGAGTGGTGTGGGGAGTTTAAAGCTTTGTTTGTCAATGTGTTTTTGTTTGTCAGTCTAGGGCGCTGTAGTTTTCAAACAAATAGATAGATTCAAATGTCTTTATTATTATTATTATTACATCGCTGAAATAATCGTGATGATTTTTAGCAGAGCTCAATGATTTTTGTTTTTTGATAGTATTTTTTAAATTAGTTAAAACGCATTTTCAGGTCATTTTGCATTGATATTTTAAAATTTGAGAGCTGTCAATCTTCCAACTTAATTGCATGATTTCAGATACTTCATTTCACTTCATATAAAATGCTAAAATGCTAGATTTAAACAAAAATTTCGTTACGTCTGAGATATTTAATATCTTTGTATATGTCAGTAACAGACATCATCATACTTAAAAGAATTATTCACATGTTTCCTACGTTAAAGGACTAATAAATTATTAACTTAATTTTCAGTTACAATCAAACATTGAAAGTAAACAAAATTAATTTGATTATGTTAAGCATTGTAGAGTACCATAATCAAAGATTTACAAACGTCCAACTATTTTTTATTTCACGTGTAAGTAAATGAAATATAAGAATAATAGAAAGGTGATTTCCAAAGTCTTAATATGATTATGTTTAAGATTTTTAAGATATTAATAACAAACGTCCCACTTCAAATATATAATTATAAGTTATGAATTGGAACATTTAATAACCTTAGAACATCGGAATTTAGTAAAATTAATATTTCTAATTAAAATATTCTGCATGGTATCAGAGGGATTCTTTTTTCTATGTAGTAATAACATGATTTTAATATTTATGGGGAAAGCCATCTTGTGACGCAAATTTTAAAATGGGAAAACAATAGTAACATTTTCATACTAGTATATAACCCCGTCAAAAATGACGGAATGTGAAATCAGTTAAGGTAGTGAATCAATGAATGCTTTGCCAGCTTCGCTGGACATTATATTTAAAGGGAACTAATGTGAAAGTTGCACCTGACGGGACTAATATGCAAGTTGTACCTGACGGGACTAATTTGCAAGTTGCACTGAACGAACAAACTATTTCTTTTAACGAAAATACCTACTAACCTGGACGATAGGTCTAATATAACGTAACATATTATATATCGCATTTATCGTAATATAACTCAGTACTTATTTCGCTTCCTTCTTCGACTCGTTTTAATAAGTATCTTTTATATGCATGGACAAATTTAATATTTTTTAATTTTTTGCGTGAAAACATTATTTCACCTTATGCCTTCCCCCATCCCTTCAAAAAAAAAATATATATATATATATATATATATATGTATACATATATAACAATAACTGGTAAATTTTTTGGCAACAATCATACATTTAAATGTCCAATTTTGAAATTATATTCATATTTTAATTAATTCTGAAATACCTAATCAAAACTTCGTTACAAATAAGGTACCAAATGAAAGATACCACATTTGTAATGAAATAACCTTAGATACCTTATTTGTAACGTTTGTAACCTTATTTATTTTAACTAATTTGATAAATATGACGTCACAATCAACTGTTTGTTTATATCAGATAAGTACATTATCATGATTGCAAGAAAATGATGTAATAACTATTAGCCCATAATTTTTATGATTGAATTTTACATTACAATTTAATTTTATCCTCCATGGGTATTTTAGAATTACAATGGTAGTTATAAACAACGAGATATATAAAGTAGAGTGATAAATGGTAACCCTTGAGAAGGCCCAAGATGAGTCATCTGACATGCTCTCCTTGCGCCTGCGTATTCGGTGGTTCCCTTGGTAACAGCTTATTTTCAGTAAATTTCTATGGCAACGGTTTGGAGATTGTTCTTCACATAAATCCTTACCGCCAATGTTTTAGTTTACTTACGTAGTTTAATATTCTTTTGTTCTAAATCATTTTGATTTTACTTCTTTTTTATTTCGTGTAGTTGAACTTTAACAGACAAAATGCTTAAAAATAGTTGAAAAATTATTGTTTGTTATTAAATTTAGCTCTTTAAAAGTTCAATTTTCTTTTATAAACACTTTTAAACTTTGTTGGGAAACGGTGAATAAAAAGGTATTTTATTATTTATTAAAATGTGAAATATGTGTAAAATCTTTTTAAAAACAATTTATTTCGGTCATAGGACTGTCATGTTACCTAATAATAATGATAATTTGTAAAACTGCTATTTTAAATGCCAAAAAAGCGATAAAGGGCAAACACAGCAACCTATTGGAACATGTCACGTGATTCATCTTGTATCACGGAAAGCTAATCCTTCATCCATTGAATCAGCACTCTAATTTATATATCTCGTTGGTTATAAACTTTCGTTGAAATATTTTTACGTATTGAGATTAAGGGAAAAGTATAAGCACAAAAATTTTTCAGTTTTAAAAGATCTTTCTAATGATGTAACATTTATGCAGATTAATAAAAAATAAATAAATAAATAAATAAAAATACATACCATTTCTAAGAAAAGATAATAATAATAAAGGCTACCAAAGGTTATATTTTGAATCGGTCTAACCGGAATTGTTCCTGACAGAAGAAGGTCATTATTATTATTAATTGTTTCATTAATTTGATTAATGTCATTCAAATGTTAATTATAATTTCAGCTCATTGGGTTTAATAATTTTCTGTATGTTTACATATTTACTTTCAGATTAATTAAAATATGAGAAAATGATGATTAATTAAAATAATGAATGATTAGTAAAGAACTGTTGTCCACCAAGTTATACAGTTGTACTTAAACGGTGATAATTAATTAAAATAATACATTTTCTATACATACGGCAATTTTGCATAAAGAAACATTCGATTCTTAACATTTTTAAAATAAAAAATTTTTAAATTAATCTCAGCCTTCTTTAGTCTTTTATGAAATGTCTGTGTAAAAATATCTTTTCAAAATTACAAAAAATGCTAAAAATATTTAAGATTGTTTTAATGATTAGATTTAAATTAAAAAAAAAAATAAATAAATAACTCATTGAAGTTGGGGTATTCTTCTAATTTGAATAGTAAACTCCGCCATTTGGCATTTCCCTACACGGAAAGTAAATGTTTTGTTAACACAACATAAATTTTGTTAAATCAACCAAATATTTTGTTGATATATTCGAAACATTTTTTTTTTTTTGGACTATTTTTGTTTTCGACCGCTTGCTCTACCAAGCACGCCACTGAAGCGTTGACGCGTTTGTGAAATAACTTGTACTTAAAGATTACTGAAACTTTTAAGGCTTTTTTCTCAAAATTGTGTGGCTAGTGCGCGCCTGCTTTAATATGTTGTTACCTTAATAGTATACTCCTGCGCAATTTCGTCCCGATCTGAATTTTCCATGTTGTAAGTTCTCCTTGTTAGAGAAAAACTAGCGGACTTTTTCCGCTTCGCTTATCGCTATGTTTAAATGAATTACTTATAAATATAAAACCTGAAAAAAAATTATATATATAGTTCTGTTACGAAATTCTAATAAATTAGGTACAATCCTCTGTACGTATCGTCGCTATCTTCAAAAAGCGTCATTCCATATATGGGGTCCATGTACCCAGTGCCAGAGGTAGCGCTTTATTCCGACTGGCTGCGCACGCGCAGAAAAGACATATTTGCACAAGAGCCTGTGTTTGAGGTTTCCACTCTCTTCGTCAGCGCCTTTCTCTTTTGCACTATATCGGGTGAGTTAGTTAAAAAAAAAAAAAAAAAAAAAAAAAAATCGGGGCTGAAGGAAAACGTGTTGTTGTTGTTGGCAGTCCTCATTTGTCAGCAAAGCAAAGCAAAGTCTATGACTCTACCAACTCTGATCATATCAAGTGCATAGAGTGGATCCTCATAGAGATCACCTCTAGTTAGGTTAAGACAGTCAAGGATGTGGTCAGGCGTAGCCTGATAAGTAACACACTTAGAGCATGCAGGGTTACTCTATCTCTGTATGCCTTTACTCTATCTTTGTACGTCATAGACCTCAGATAACCGCTGCGAAAACGAGAAATAACAGTATGTTCTTGTCTGCTACATTAGAGGGACAAGAAACCACCAGGGCGATTACCCTGATACCAGTGATGAGCAGGAGGGACAGTGGGACCACGTAGGTTCAAAAAACGGGAATACAATTTTGAAAAGTCAGAGAACTTTCGTTAAATATCTCAAAAAATACTGGACAAATCATCTTGGAACTTCAAGGGCGGGAATAACATCTTATACCTCGTATATTTTAGTAAATCTTTTGCCAAGAAAGCATAAAAGGTACCAGTAAAAAATAAAAAATAAAAATTAAATGTTTGGGATCACACTGTAAAAAGTATTGCTTGAAATGCGTTGTGGCTGTAGCATATCATTATATACATATATTATTATTATTATTATTATTATTATTATTATTATTATCGGCGGGAAATTTTATGACGCACCACATACATTCATATAACGGTTTTATTCAAAAGCAGCAAAGAAATTAGCCACTTTTTAAACTATAACACGCAAGATATTAAACCCAGTGCAAAGCTATTTTTTGAATACTAACCATATTGCATTGGACACAGCATACTGCAATCAAAATGCAAAATGTTAACTATTTAATGAGATATGAGCCTTTTTACAAAATAAGTGAATTGCGTATGTGCAAGCTTTAGAGAAATTTCATTTGCGTAATGTAATAGCCAATCATACTTAGCTACTTATATGAAAAACGAAAAAAAAAATATTGTGCAAATTCAAAAATTTGCATGCGACAGAATTAACTGAATTTCAGTTTTTCTCAAAAATTAGAAAAAAGATAAGTTTTTTTTTTTTTTTTTTTTTTTTTTTTTTAATCAATATTTATATATAAACAAGTAATATAAAAGAAATTTTTTTAAAGTCAATACCTACTTATAAACACTATCGAACTTTTTTTTTTTTTATATATAATTTTGAATTATGAAATAAAAAGCGCGCGCGCAAAATGAAAGAAATATAATTATAAGATTAAAAAAAAACGTTTTATATACCATGTTTTAAAAACTTTCTGGTGAATCATAGAGCTCTTATCAATGTGTGTAAAATTTTTAAGGTGACAATGATGTCAATTTTTTTGTAATTCATAATTTATCTTTTTATAGTTTTTTAATATTCAAGTTTAATTAAATGTATTTATTTTTACGTCAAAAGAAAATGAACTCTTTTTTTTTTTTTTTTTTTTTTGCAACAATTAAATTATAGCTAATATTTTAATGGCTATTGAAAAGCTACTAGGATGTTATTATTTTTATATTTTAATTAATTATAAGAAAACTAATCAAAAATTCGAAAATCGGACTTCGAAGTATTGTGTTGTCACCGTGTTCTGAGCAATCCTGAAAGTTTCAAATGTCTAGCTAGTCGGGAAGTTAGTTAAAAATCGATTGCAAGATTTGTACAAGATATATATAGCGAGAGTGTGAACTAATAGTAGGAACTGAAAAACGAACACTGTATTACCGTTGATAAAATAAAAAAAAATGTGAGCGAAACCCCTTATAGTTTAGCTTTTTAAAAAGAGGAACTGTATAGCAGTTCATTCTATCGCGTACATTTTATTGAATTTAAATGATACTCCTTTGGTGATTTTGTATAAGTAGCTCAATACTTTTGGCTATTCAATTATGAAAATGAGATTTCATTAAAACTTACATTTTCGCTATTTGGCAAAAATGCTCGATATTAAATGAACATAATTATCTTGTGTTTCACTGGATTAAAAAATCGAAAATAATATCTTTTAGATTTACGAAATGTGGTAGATGAAACTATTAAATTGTTTGTACTCCCTAACTCTTTTATTTTTCCTACCAACTGTTATTTCAGTTCAGATAGTCCTACTTAAAAATTATATTAAATAAAATATATCATATTTTAAGAATTATTGTTTTCAATTTTAATGGCATTCTTCACTTTCCAAATACAAATAATCTTCTGTTTTTGAGTAAAGCAAAAATCTGTGCACTAAATAACTGAACTTTTATATGGAACTAAATAGTTTTTATTTGAAATTAAATAATTTTGAAATAGGTTTATAAAAGTCTTTGTTATGTGCATACGAACAGTTCTTTTTACTTTTTTTTTAACATTTGTTTTTACCTCCATAATGATTGATATATATATATATATATATATATATATATATATATATATATATATATAAGAGTTTGAAGTTACTTCAATTAATATACATACATATATATATACCAAGGCCAGATTATCGTACGATAAAATTTTATATTAATACTGACGTTCCGCGTATTAAGAATACAACTGGTATTAAAAATTATAAATGCAAGGTTTAAGAAATTAAAGGCTTCGTTTATACTAAAAAGTGGTACAAATTTCCGACACTTCATTTACAATTTATTTTTTTAAAATAAAGAAATTTGATTTAAAAAAAAAAAAAAAAAAACTGCTTAAGGTTGTGACTTTTCATCTTAACGCTGCTGACTGTCCAAAATTGAACGTGTTGTATAACCTTTACAAATTTATTTTATTACTTTATCTGAAAATGTAATATCTCAGAATTTTAAAACTGCCTTTCTGTGTTTTAAACTAAAATCCGAGATCTATATGTAAAGTTAATAATTTTGAAGGTTATATTTAGACATTCGTTCGATATGATATAATGCGTATATATCATTTATTATATATTTTTCTATGAATCTTGCTACATATCAGGGATTTTTAAAAATTATCACGAAAATTTTAGTTCACAACACAGATAGGGACAATAATAATATTTCGTAAAAAGAAAAAAATATGTATATATTTACTTGAATTCTGTTTAAGAGGTTCTGGCTCAGCAGAAAGTTTTGTTGACATTTTGCCAAAATTAGGTAATAGTGTTTAAATTTTAGAAAACATTGCTAATACAAGGTTTTATTTTATATTTTTATATCATGTTTAAACTAAAAACATGTATATTTAGTCAATTTTATAAAATAAAAGGGCCAAATGCAATCAGATACCTCAAATGTAATTTCCCTTTTTAATAATTATATAAAGTGCAAATATATAAAATACATTTATATATTTGCACTTTAGAAAAGAAAAAATAATAGCTCCATTTCGACAACTTCATTATACTGAAAATATTAAATTTAAGTGTTTTGGTGTAATAGTTGTCAATAATGCAAAACTTAATAGGAAAAAATTTTTTTTTCTCAATTCCTCTAGAAATACACTTCATGATTCAAGAAAAGCTTTGAAATCATACAAGTGTTTTCAAAAAGACTCTAACTTTTCCCCTGTATTTTGCCATTTTAATTCAATATTCAATAGCGTGTCTTGTTCCTCAAATTCTGCTTTGCAAAGTGACCTCAAACAAACGATGTCCAATGGAAGAATGTCTGATATAAATTATGTTTTTCAGACCAACAACTTACTGCAGAATATGCCACTTTTAAATTTGATTGATGAAGTCAAGAAAGTTGCATCTAACTTGATACTTCAGGCCTGCAAATTAATTGCAAACCAAAATAAAGTGTACTAACTCTTCTTAATTGCTTTAAATTGAGTAATTCAAATTTAAATAATACACGCTCATACGTTATGCTTGCCTGAGCATATATGAAACGAATAAATAAATAAATAAAAATCCTTTTATCCCATTTTTAACTTTTGATACATGTTATTTATTATATTTTTCAAGATTAACATTTAATACTTAAATAGCTTTGTATGAAAACAAATTAGAACAACGCTAAAAGTAAGAAATGGTTTCTTGCCGTAAACATTTAATGCCATGTAATATTAAAACCAGAAATATATTTGACTTGTCATGTGTGATTTGCAAAGATATTTCCAAACTTGAAGTTTATTGGAAATATACTTGTTTTACCAATTTTGCATTGTTTTGTTACGTTTCGTGTTTGTTTCAATTCAATCAAGTGTGTTGTTCAAGAATATAAGTAAAACGATTAGAAAGAGATAAGAAAGAATGGCCATCTTTCTTATCTTAATACGCTTGTCAGGAAACCTTGAACGCTTTCCTTAGTTAAATTAAATCTTATTATGATTAAACATATAATGAAGCGTGTTTCTCTCTTTATTATCCTAAAGATTGAAATAATAACGATATACCTATATTAAGAATTAGAAAAGGAAAAATATTAGAAACAAGAGCTTGAAAATTGGCTTGAAGGATTTACAAACTACGAATGTAGTTTGACATCCATATAGACTTTTTATATATTTCGAACTATTATTTATAAATAATTTCTGTATCAGTATAGGAATTTTAAGAATTAGATTTTTGTTTTATTGCGTATACGTCTAAAACAAAATTAGTTAATAGATATTTTTTTAAGAAACTTGTTCATTATATTTTATTTTTTTTAAAAAGGATCAAAACTATGAAAATTATTATTAGAAGAAATAAAATCTGTCTCTGTTTTGCAAAATTTGAATTTTTTTGAGGTATTTGCATTTACAATGAGTTTTTTTTATCACCAAAATTTATCCCTTATATATATATATATAAGAAATTATAATATATGTTTTCAGTCAAAAAAGTTGAAAATAAGTAACAAAAATAACTAAAGAAAGACTTACGGGAAAATTAATTAATGTGAAGCAATTCATAACTAAAACTTACTGCAAATTAACCGTAATATATAATCATAATAATACTGCAATTTATTCATAATATATATATATATATATATATATATATATATATATATATATATATATATATATATATATATATATATATATATATATATATATATATATATATATATATATATATATATATATATATATTATGATTAAATTCGGTTTGAATTTAAAAGTTGAAACTCGAAGGATTTGAAAGGTTTTCCAAATTTTTTCATTTTGATTATCAAAAATATTGTCATTATATCTAAATAAGCTTAATTTCATTGAAAAAGCTCTCTTTAGACTATTACAACTTTTACTGAATGTTTAATGATAATTAAAAATATCTATATCTATATCACCGTACGTTACGTATTTTTTAATCTATTCCACTTCTATATTTGCTTTTACTTTATTCTGCATCGAAACTGACAGCTATATATGTATTTTTTTCTATGGAATGCTCTTTTTAAATTTCGGTAAGCAAAGGGAAACTAAACAGCGTGGAAAATTTATTCATAGAGTTCATTTTCATGCTAGAGTGCACTTCTTTGAACTTTAGTTCGCTGTGCCGTCAACGATTTTTATTTTCACGTTGACAAAATAAAAATTTCGCTCTACAGGCTACGGAATGCATATATATATATATATAAAAAGCTTTTTAAATATTTTATGGTTTATGTTTTTTTGTATGGAAAATAGTACATAATATCTACTTTTTCAAAAGCTGATAATAGCATGTGAAAATGATATTAAGTTTTAAAGCTATGACCTTGTATTAATTGTATTTAAGCATTTGCATCACAAAAATTCTTAAAATTTTAAAATATCACTTCATACCGTTTTTCTCATTTTTTGTAATTTTTGAAAGAAATTAAACTTTAAAAGCTGTTAAGCTTTAAATTTTTAATTTCTAATATTTATATTCATCAGTTTTGCTTTGAAAATCTTGTTCTAGTAATTTGTTATTGCAAATAAAAGGACATAGCAAGTTATTACATAAATGTATAGATGCCAATTTATTGCAGATTGTCTATCATACTTATACCACAATAAATGCATAGTTGTATGAAAATTATTTATAATTTGTAATAACTTCATGCATATACACAAAAAGCAATGCACATGCATTTTAAAATGTATAAATGTTAAATAAATCTTATATCGCACATCCTTATCCGCAATATAAATATTTAATGTACTGTAGATTATTTTAAATAAACAATACAATTTGAAAAAAAAAACATAAGACAGTTTTTATTATCTTTTTACACATTTTTTATTATGTACAAATAATCTGCTACTGACCTTTATTATACATAATATTTTAACTCTTTAAAACTTTAAAATGTTTATTACTTACGTGCCTTTTGAAAACAAAAACTCCTGAAATTTTCTAAAATACATTTAAACTCAGTATGAAAATGATTTGTTTGTATAATTCATGAAATTATTACTTATTTAAGATTAATACATGAATTTTTAATATCTTACTTTCTTTGATTTTTGAATATCTTAATGCTTATGCATTGTAACACATCTATACTTTAACTAGTTTATATTATAAATCCTAATATGTAACATACAGTCTACAGGAATAACAGTTTCAGCTTATTTTGGCTAATACTATTTTATTTCTATTAACACTATAATGTTTAAGAACAAAATTTACTATAAAAATACGATAAGGATTTCTGTATAAAAATAATTGTAACCAAAATGACAGAACTCTTATTCCTGATTCTAAGAATTATAGAATTTTTAAGTGTTGTCTGTGTTACAGAATAAGAAAATGTTTATTAACAATTATGGATATAAAATAAATAAAACCAGGTTTTAAATACTTCCTTTAAACGTTTTGAGTGAAACTTTAAAAGTTTTGATTACATAAAGCAATATATACACCCCGTCATTTTAGCCTTCGAATGGCTGAGAGGTTTTACTTATTAAACTGGTGGAGAGAGAATGACGGGTTCGATCTCAAGTAGTACTCGTTGACCTAATCCTTCAGAGTTTTCAGTAATTTTCGCTGACACTCTCGTAAATACGGGCTAGGACCCCTTTCAAAGATCACCACGTAGTACATTCCACCAAGGTGTAGAAGCCACATGCAGTCAATTGGTCTTATCATCATCACCACTGCCAACACATCTTTACTATCAATAGAATTAATTTTGTATGGTTTGAGTTTTCGGAAATAAATTTATCGATTTTGATGAACATTTAGAATTAAGCAATATTTTAGGTGACAAACCGACCTGACTTATCTTTATTTTCAGAAAACAAACGTCCACTGTTAAAACGTGCTGCACCCGGGGCAAAATATAGTAAAAATCTGTTTTATATGTAACTGCTTGAACAATTTTCAAAATTATTTTCGGTTTTCTTATATGACGAATTGATATAACTTATCTTCATCTTCAATAAAATAAGAGCTTGGTTGAAACTGGCACTCCACCCGGGGCAAAATATAGTTGAAACTTAGTTTTCTTGGAAATTGCTCGAATCATCGACAATAGTTAGAGGAATTTTTGAGATGGTAATTCTATGGTGATTCTTTCTAGGTTGCTGAATAATTATAATTCGTTATAATAATTCGCCAAAATGTTCTGTTTCTTATTTAAATAAAATTTTTGATGCAAGATTTACAGCTCATCTTCATTTTTTCTATAAGGATGAGCGATTTTTTTCTATGAAAATTTCGATAAGTATTATTAATATTAAATAGAAATTAGTATCCATATAATATAAATAAACTGATGCTTTACTGCGTAATTTACCAAAATCTGTCCATCATAGGCGCATAAATACAATTTTATTTTTTATAGTGAGCAAACTGAATTATTTTGAAACACGTAAATATGTTTTGTTATTCTTTAAATTCATTTTTTTTTTTTTTTTTTTTTTTTTTTTTTGAGTTTCTATGCATTAATATAAATATCTCTTAGCTGTCTAAAATCCAGAAAAATGCACATATTCTAAACTTAACACATTTTTTTTTTGGTTATCTAATATCTGTGAATAGACAGAAATTCGTTATTGTTATGATATCGCAGAAACTATTTATAACCTTTTCGCCATTTTTTCTCTACATATATGTGGAGGATTTTCTTCCGTGTTTCTCTGATGCGTAAGAAGAATATAAATGTGGAAATACCTGAAACCCATCTTTAAGTTCCCAGTACTGCAAATTTCAGATATCCTGTATAAAATCCGGAGAACGTGGATAAAAATGACATTCTATATTCATTCAATTGTCCACGTGCCTTATTAATAACATTTTTATAGTACAATAATTTAAATGTTTACAGTTTACTATCAGAAAATTAATTCATATTTTACAAGAATTCGAATTAAAATAATTTTCTGTTAAAAAATAAATAAATAAATAAATAAAATAACAAATTAATTCTGTTAAACAAATAATTAATTTCATCAAATGATGGGGTGTATATATTGAATAAATAAATAAACAATTACATAAAAATTACAAAATAATCATACCGCTTATATTGTACTAACATTTTAAGTGGTTAACATAAATCATATTTTAATATGAATAGAAAATTATATAGATACATACTAGCAGGCTTTGCCCACTTTGTTGTCCACTATATTTAAATTGACTCTCAAAATTTCATATCATCATTTCATATAAAAAATCTCAAAAACCAGATACTAAAAAAAAAAAAAAGCTCTAAATATCAGATTGAATTTCCGCTGCCTCGATACTCATCCCCAATCCATGCAGTAGTAAAATGCAAACGCGTGCTGCATGCGCCCTCATCCATCTGCGCATTTTAGATTTTTACACTCAAAACTAATTTTATCAATTCTGAAATAGAAAAACCAATCCACTCAATTTTTATTTTTTTTTTAAGTTTATTTAAAATAGAGTTATGAAGTAGAGTTTGAAATAGGGATTTATTTTTTCTTCTTCATCGTTTGGGTGAAGTGGGGATTTTTCAGGAAAATCTCATCAAAGTACTTATTGCCCACACGTATCCAACACCTAAACACTAAAAATTCGCCATTCTGAGGAGCAAAGTTAAACTTGAAAAATATTTTTGCTCACCTTCCCCGCTCCCAAGACGAGATGGGTGGAGGGGGGGGGGGATTTCGTAATATTTTGACCGAGTGCGTCTAGGGTAAACATGACTAACAAACACAGCAAAATTCGTCATGCACAAATATTTTGGAGCAGAATTTTGTTTGAAATAGAGAGTTTTTGCTGAAGCACCCCTATCTTCATAGGCGTTAAGAAGGGGGGGGGGGACTATTTCATAAAATCTTTTAGAGTGTGTTTTGTGTACTTTACACATAAAATCGCCTTTCTGAGATAATTTAGAGCTGAATACGCTTGAATGTATATTTTTGTTACTTCGCCCTCAAAGAACGAAAGAAGAAATCTGGTTAAATCCCATCACAGTAGGTGTTGGATGCATATATCTAACCCGTACACCAAAATTTCTGATAGAAACTCTCAGAGATCCCCAGGGCAAATATAATGCTAAAAGGGGGCTCTTCAATTTTGGGCTTTTGGAAATATTTTCCAGGACACACACTGCCGTTTACAAATTATTAGTACAATTTTAAGTAGATTTCTACGTCAAAATTCAGATTTTGTGAAATTCCTGCACTCTCCCCCCCCCCAAATAAATAAATAAATAAATAAATAAATAAATAAATAATAATTTTATTCCTTCTCTCCCTCCCTTAAAATGAAAAACTCTAAAATCACCAAAAAATAGTTTTTCATACTCTATTCTAATCTCTTCATGTGAAATTTGCTTAACCATGAAATAATTTAGAGCTGAATTATATTTGCAAAGTTTTTTTTTTTTTCGCAGCAGGTCCCGAGGGAAAAAGAAAGCGTAATTTGCAAAACGTCGTCTTACTGGCACTCACGGTCTCAAAACAAAGCTACACATAAATTTGATACCCAATCTCCTATCTGACAAGTAAACCTTCTCTCCTTTGATACCAGTTTCCCGGAAACCTATATATTTTCTGAAAGCTTATGTCACAAGTAGAAAAACTGTGAAATCTTAGGGGCAGACAGATAAGCGTTTAGGAGCTATAGGACCCACAAAATATCAGTAAAGTGTTCAAAGCATGATACCAAAAGTCGTTAAAATGCTCGTTTCACGTATTTGTATGAACTAATTATATGATAAGAAGGTGGAAATCTCAAAATAAAGAAGAAACAACTCGTTGAAAAGAAACAATATACGTTGGGATGTTCAAAATGTGACTCGTTATGGACTTCAAACAAAATCTAGTACAAGAGGCAATCAATGTGCAATTCATCAAATAAACTGTGAGACGGCCAGAAAGACAGTTCACAATGGGGAAAATTTTACAAAAGCGATAGCCGCACACTTTTCACACGCATCATTCGTCAGTGAATCGAAGCAGTAATCCATTGGCGTAATCCACATTCAAGGTTCGTTGTCCAGATATCCGCACTTATAAAAAGCATACTTAATCAAGTTCTTGAAACGAGGAGCGTTGAACTGATATAAGGAAAATGACTGCAGAGCCGGAAAACTATCGCGATTCTACATGTGCTCCTGTGTCTCGATAATGATTGTGTCCGTTATGTAACGAACAAAAAATTTGTAGTGTCTGAAAAAATGAATAATCAGAGGCTGGATCTTTAACGTACATCCTTCAGGTACCAGTTCTCTTTGTAGGACTTTACCATCAGGTACTTCGGAAGCAGACAATGCATGACCTGTGTTAGAACACCATGGATCCCCTAAAAGCAGAATTTTCTTCCTGTCATCAGGCATACTTGGCCAAAATACGTCTCTATAGAAATGGAGGATGGTGACTGTTGCGACGAACATTGCTGTTCCTTATCGACACCGTCATCTCCGAAGTCCATTTCCTCGTCCTATTCTTCTACATCGCCTCTAGCAAATCCTAATGTCTCGATCTCTTCCACAATCTCCATATAATTCTCCAGGAGAGTAGCTATGTGTTTCATTTTCTCCGATTTCTGGATGTTCGCAGACTGATTGCTTGTTCCGAATCGGGATACCAAGGCAGCCAAAACGACTTTAAGATCCATCTGTAATGTAATGTAAGAAGAAGACTGCAATACATTAGTACTTGATAGCAACATACGGGAACATACAAGAAATGGAGACGTCATTACGGGAATATGGCCATCTATACACACTTTACTGATACTTTGTGGGTCCTGTAGCTCCTATACGCTTGTCCCTCTGCCCCTAAGATTTCACAGTTTTTCTACTTGTGACATAAGCTTTTAGAAAATATATGGGTTTCCGGTAAACCGGTATCAAAGGAGAGAAGGTTTACTTGTGAGTCAGTGAATAAAAGTACTCTTTAATATATACAGATGTAGGCCTATCTGAAATAACACCCCCCCTCCCCCGGGGTCAAATACTTAAAATTTCGGAAATTAGTTTTTAAATATTGGTTTTTGTCATATTTTAAAGGAAATCCGAATATCTGATTTTTGACATTGAGATATAAAGGACTACATACAATCACGTTTTGCCCACGTCAAAACACATTTTATTCCCCCCCTTCCATGGTGGCGGACTTACTAAAATTCCTGGAATTGATTTTTAGGTGTTTGTATTTGTTATATTTTAAGTAAAATATCTTACTGGTATCTGTTTTATTTCTTTGATATATAAAGGCTTTTGTCAATTCTCATTTTGCCTCATTCCTCCCTCGTGAGGCGTACGAGCGAGAACTTTACTAATAAATGCACCGTTCCACGTATTATACTGTTGCTTAGTTAATTAATAAGCCTTCAATTAGCATTAGTAAATAGCAAATGAACGTTAGTAATTGACAAGTATTTTCAAACAAAACTAATTTCATCAACAAAATAAGCCTCTACAAAGAATACTTAATTTCCTGCCGAAAAACACCTTCAAGCGACTTTGCACATTTGAAAAAAAAAGAGCAGGAGATGCATAACAAGGAACTGAAAGAGAGAAATAACTGCAGAACTCGTCAACGTCAGAAAAGAGAAATAAGGAAAATCACATTGAGAGCATGGGGCGAACCGCTTTGCCAGAGAGAATTACACCCAGAAGTTAGACAGAGACTTGAGAACTTGAATTTAACTATTGCAGATCATTTTTAAACACAAACGCTGACAATATATACTATTAATTTGATAGACTTAGATTTTGGATATAACTGTTGGTTTCAACTGTACGGTAGAAGAAGAGCTGGATTCAAAGAAAATTTACTTTGAAGATTGTAAAACATTTTTCATTTTTAACATCTTCCATGATTTCAGTTTGTCTGTTTGCCCTGCGCTCTAACTGTCGTAAGTATGGAATTTCAATTGAATTTAATGAAATTGATATATGTTATTCTAGTTCATTATTGAATATTCCCTAATAAAAATGGAGTAAAATCTAATACTGGTTTGTGTACAGAGACATTCGAAGAGACAAAGAATTGCGTTTTTACTTTTGTAAGAGAAATGTAACAACGTAGTAAAAAATAAGTAAGGTAAATTTCATTTTCTTTATTTAATTTTTTTTCCTTAAAGGTTTGATAATATTTAAAACGTAATTATACTGGAATGGTTTAATGGCGACTAGAACAAGGCAGAGCTCACAGTGGAGAAATCTCTGCTACGGTCGGCTATATTTCGACTGTTTATGGGGTTAAATTAAGACTCATAGTTAAATGGAAGACGCCGAATGATGTGAAAGAAGCATGCGGTCCACTAGAAAGACTCTAATAAAATATTTTGTTATCATGCTTATGAAGATAATTATACAGTTATATATCAATTTTTGTTTAAAAATAAAACTCCGTATTCCAATTCATTTCATTTTATTTACACTTAAGTAAAATTTAAAACAGTTTTACTATTAATATGTGTTATTTAAAATTTTTATATCTTCATTATACGCAAATAAAAAATTAAATTTACATATAAAAATTCATATTTATTCCCCTTTTCAATTTTTCATATTGTGTGTTCATATTTTATAATTTTACACAAATACGTTACTTACAATATGATGAATAATAATATAAAAAAAAAGTCACACTCAATAACTAGCTTGAAGTAAAATATTTGTTTAGGTGACGACGGATATGAAATTCTCCCCTGCCTCTGATAGTTTTCCGTTAAAAAGTAAATATAGAAAAATTGAATAAAAAGATTTTATTGAAAATTGTGACAAAATACTTTTAGATTTCAATTTTATAACTTGAAAATTTGTAGTTTGCTTAATCATCAGAATATCATATGTTTGAATGAAAAACCAATTCTAAAATACATTTTATTTTCAGAATACCACACATTTTGATTAAGAAATATATTAAAATTTTAATTTTATTTAAATAAACCCTATTATTTTCTTTATCTTGGAATAGTTAAAACAATTTAATTTCATTAAATACTTACATGTTTAAATATTTACTACAATAAATAATCAAATTCTTAGAATTTTTTTTATTACTATTATTATTATTTTTTAAACTGGACAAAATTGGCTTTGTTTTCAGATGTTTAAAGAACATTTATGACACTCACATTTTCCACTATCGATTTAGTCACGAAGGGAATTAGGGTCCAACCACAAATTACAAAAAAATCAAATACTTTGGGTCACTCGTATCATAAAAAGCTACATATGACTTGTAACTTTAACACATTGTTGCACTTATTATTTGCAATATTTATATTTGTATTTGTATTATGATAATGATTATTATTTTTTCTGTAAGATTCCCACAATTATTTAAACAGATTATATCGAAGTATATAGAAATTATTATGATAATTATATTGAAAGCTGATATATTAGGAAGCTTGCTCAAAAATACGTTTGAATAGAGTAAAAACTAAGCAAATTATCTGAGAAAACGAGAGCTAGACTCTAGATATTTTCTAATATTTAAATTTTGTAAGGGGTTTTCACATACCACGTATTTAATTTAGATCCAATTATTTTATACATGTTGTAAAAGTTATTTTTTGTAACACGTTGCAAAAGTTCTTTTTTGTAAAAAAAAAAAAAAAAAAAAAAAAAAAAAATCATAAACTCGCAATTCTTACTAAAAACAGAAATGTCAGATTTACAAACTCATAAAGGTTTTATTACAAAAAAGAACGTTTACAACGTTTGAAAATAATTGGATCTCCAAATAAATACGTGGCATGTGAAAATCCGCTTATGAGAAATTTCAATGTTAGAAAACACCTAAATTATAGCTTTGATTCGAAGGGAAGAAAATAAAGAAAGATGATAGGGGGTTTTATCAATATCTATTTACAATCAGCGAACACTGTACCATTAGGCATTGATTGAGTCAAAAATGAATGTGTGAGTAAAACCTCTAATAATTTGGCTTTTACTTTTAGAGGAACTGGAATTCTGTTCGTTCTATCTCTCATAACTTTTTGATTTTACACACTATTTGTTTGAGATTTTCATACACGTAGCTCAATACTTTTGGCTATTAAATTATGCAAATGATTTTTTTTTTAAGCTTGGGCATGCATAGTTAAAATCTATATAATAAAAATGCTCCTATTTCGTAAAACATTTAATATTTTTTTGCATTTTAAATTTGTACAGATAATTGGAACAGTCTTCATAATCACATGCTACAGTCAAAACGCATTTCAACCATTACTTTTTACAGGGTGATCGGAAACATTTTGACATTTGTTTTATTTTTTACTGGTTCTCTTTTCTTTACCAGTACAAAACCTTTCCTGAAATATATGAGGTTTAACATATTCTTTGTACTCCCAAAGTTTCAAGATAATTCCTACCGAACTTGACATTTCACAAAACATCTAAATTTAAATGTATCTAAATACTTACTGGTAGATAGTGTACCATCAAAACTTTAATTCAATCTAGATATCACGTGAGATACTCGTATCTAAGTTCTATCTGATGTATTAATATGTAAATTGTCTACTAAATTTAGCCTTTAAAATTTCACTTCAAAATATAATTCATAAGGTGCTAAAGTTATTTTAGAATAAACGTTTGCTTGACATTTACTAAAGAAATTAACTGATAATAACATCAATAAATAAAAAGTATATTTCCATTCATTTCATTCAATGCATTTTAAAAATATTATAGATAAAAATATTTTGTGCTATTTTATACGTGTTTGCATACCACATAGACTTATGACCTTCATACCTAGCACAAGCGCATACAAAATTGATTTAAAGACTTGTCTCCTTTCATATACTTAGTTGAATTCTCATATGCAATATTTTGATAAATATCAAACAATCGACCCTTCAGACAAGATAATAACCAAAATCAATGTGCAGTTCTAGAAAAGACATTCATTTATTACAGAGAACACTATCTCCTTGATAATGATTGATCATCCAAACACTCTAGCTGATATGTTGAATATTAATATATTCCATGTAGCATGATTAGCTAGAACTGTGACAGAATGAAATTGAATGTGATGAATAGTAAAAAGATAAATTTGCAAAAGTTTTGTGTTTCTTTCAAGAATATTTAGAAATTTATTTGTACTTTTATGAACATAAGTGAAATGCAGCTTGCGAGTTATTTAGATTATAACGACCATATTGTAGCTACAGAAACTCATAATAACATTGCAATGATGAATTATGCGATTTCTTAGATTCTTTTGTATTTCTTTTGGGAAATATATTTTTTTTTTGCATATTGCTTAAGAGATTTCAAATATGTAAATGTATCAGTATAACATCTTATATTAATTTAACAACAAAAAAATAATTTCTAAAAACGTTTTACAAAAATTACAATTTTTAATTATAATTAAAATTTTTTATTCATCATAAGTTTATAAAAATGCTAATGTTCTCAAATTTCCTTCTATTTTTCGCCTTCCCCTATCTCCTTCTTCATAAAGTTAATAAGAACTTTTTAAAATGTAGCAAGAATCTAATTAAAACAAAAAATGGGATCACCCTGTATGAAAATCGAAAATATAAGTATGAATAATTACTTGTATGTAGATGAATACGTGGGTATGTAAGTCTCACATCTCCTCCCGGACCCGATTTGAAACAAACTTGACACAGTTACTACTTATGAGCAGCGTTGAAGTATTGTGGGTGTTTAAACTACCAGCGCATGGAAAATAAGAGGAGGTGAGGAAAAATCCTTTCGAAAATCATAATTTTCTAAGATTATTACAGTAATAATGCAGCTAGAAACATTAGATTTGATATGTATGCTATTTTAAAGTATAAAATCTTCCTAAGTAGAGCTTTATAAAAATTCGAAATTACAAAGCGGTTACAGGATTTAAAGTAGTTTATTGTGTTTGTATGAAAATCTATAAAGCCTAACATCCCCAATATCTATACAGTTTGGGCGACAGTGGCTTATAACGTGTATATAAAGTTTCAATACAGTCGAATAAGGCATTTAGACGCTTTTGCACTTTAAATAATCCCATAAGCCATAATGATAAAAAAAAAAAAATTCGTAGTGTTCCTGTAAAAGACTCTAAGTACTAGATTCACCCATATCAACAGAATTCATGCTGCGGTAATCTATAACATACGTATCAACTTTCAGCCTAATCTATCAAAGTATTTAAATGCTACCGTGTTCATTCACATACATACACATATACATATACACATCACCATAAAGTTAGTAAAAAGAAACTCGGGAGACTTCGAAACGTATAAAAACACCGAAATCTCAAAGTCAAAATTTTGTCATGATTTCAATACTTTCCTTAAATATGCATGTTAGGAAAGTAATAAATGACTTATTGTTATAAAAATAATTCCTTTAAATATAGTGAGCGAAGCGGGCAAAGTCAGCTAGGTGGCAATGTTACCAGCAAAGAAAAAATTTACACTACAATATTACGAAGATATGATCATAAAATCATAAATTGTGACAGTTTTATCTACATTATTATTTAATACAATTTATTTAGATTCTGGGTGTTACTGTTAGATTTAGAAGAATATTTTGATTCAAAGAAAAAGCACTTTGCGTTAATGATAATTAAAAAAAAAACTTATTTCATTGATAACATTTTGCAACAAATTTCAAAAATGTTTATAACTTTGATTTAGCTGTCTGTTTGTCCTGTTTGTCCGTCCGTCTAAGTGTCTGTCCGCGTTTCAACTCACGCATATAGTGATGGAATTTCTTGAAACTGATAAATGTGTTCAAATTTACTATGGGAATGGAGTAAATATTACTACGTTTGTGTACAGGTACAGTCGGTAACAAAAATCTCCGAATACTAGCAAAGTTTCCTATGTAAAAAAAGTACACAGCATACGGTTTTGTTAAATAAATCCGTATGAAGTGTACTTTTTTTTCATAGGAATTTTTGCTAGTGTTCGGACATTTTTGTTACCGACTGTACATCTGAATTTATTCCGAAGCATTGCGTTCTATGATATGTATATATATTAACCATATTTTAATAACTTTATTTCGCACAAATCTTAATGCAAATAAAATATGTTATTCATATACACAAAAATGCTTCCTATAAAATATAATATGATTAGCTGTAAGATTTACAGAGTCACAAAATAATATATATTAAATTATATTAAGGAATATTACTGTAAATTAGTCGGAATTGCATTTTTGTTTACATTAAGTGTTTTTAACACTTATTAACATTTTTAAAGAGTGAATATGATTTGAATTAATTTATGTGTCTATCTGATTGTCCGTCTGTCTATCTGTCCGCCTCCAGCGTGCGTAACTATCTACAGAATGTTTTAAAATTAATGTACAGTCGGTAACAAAAGTGTCCGAACACTAACAAAAATTCCTATGTAAAAAAAGTACACTTCGCACGGTTTGATTAAATAAATCCTTGTAGAATCCTGCTCTTATTCAGTGTAAGAATATGATGCAATAAGGATTTATTTAACAAAACTGTATGAAGTGTACTTTTATTACATAGGAAATTTTGCTACTGTTCGGACACTTTTGTTACCGACAGTATGTTATTCAAGTTCACTGTGGAATTTTCCTATTTAAAATGGCATTAATACGCTCTGAACAACTGATTTGGTACAAAAGCTACACTCCCCCCCCCCCCCCAAAAAAAAAAAAAAAAAAAAAAAAAAAAAAACAGTGCATTGCGTTTTAGAAGGGACGTTTTATAAATTACATTTAAATAACTTTGCACTGCCAAAATACTAATTAAATTGACATTTATTGTTAACACGCTAAAATAAGTTTGGTATAGAAGATAATATGCTTAGCGTTCAGACTTACAGAGATGCACTAAAGTAATCAGACGCATTAAGTGCCGCAAATGGAAATTGGTGAAATTGCATTTGCACTTGTGTTAAGCATTTTTAACACTTAGCAATAGTTCTGTTATTCTGTTGTATGATAACGTAGGCAAAGAACATTGAATTTTAAACGATGCAACGAATAAGTACAATTGGAAAGTGTTAATAATCCATGCTTACAGTATGATTTTTCATTCTTGATTTTTATAAAGACGTAACACTCCCTTAAATAAAAATCTTCATTTTCATATCAAAACTGAGCATCACTTTCAAGTGCTAATTAATTGCAATAAAATTTCATAAAACAAACAAGAACAAATCAGCAAAAGCATGCATTATAATTTTAACACTTGTTGAAATACATGTTTTAAAAATAATTCAGTTATTTATAAAAATGGAAGGTTGCTTATGTAGGTGGCTTGGATGGTTCGTTGGTTGGGTTTTACGTAGCACTAGTGCTGCGTAATATTGGTTATGTAATTTGAAGAACCGTGGAGAAATTCATTTTCTATTTTGTGAATATTTTTTATTTTTCTGTAATTTTGAGTACGCTAAATAGAAGGGAACAAATGTATGTTTACACAGAAATTTTACATTTCTTAAATTCCAATCTTTATATAATTATAAATTCGGAATGAATTGATTTTTTTTTTATAAAATTATTTATTTAAAATTGAAATTTCTAAGAAAATAAAGAAAATATTCTAACGAAGAAATTGTTAACAGTCACGTATTCTAACACGCTAACAATAAACCAATCTTTTGAATAGTTAATTGCTCAAAAACAATTGAAAATACTAAAAAGCATCGATGTTTGAAATTTAGGGTTCTAATTTGTAAATTTTGAAATCACATTTTATTTTTATCTTTAATAATTTTAAAATTTTAATATAATGTACTCATATTTTGATAAATCGAATTAATTTATTTAATTTTCAAATAGCATTTTAATCAAACATTGTTTTTTGTACTCTAAAAATTTAATTCTAAAATTTGCGCTATCTGAATTATAATTATTCCGATAACAATTATGTGAATAACAAAAATAACCTTTTTAAAATACTAAGAATAATAATCAATGAAACAGGCAGAAAATACACTTATGTTATACTGATTAATTTAGATCCAAAACAGTTATATTCTAAATATTTTGTATCGAAACTTAAAGAAAAATTTCTTTTAATTTTATATGTAAAGAATACAAAAGTTCAGCAGTCATTGTACTACAAATTCTACGTTTTCAATTCTAGAATACATTGTATTAATTCATAAACTAATAAACTAAAGAATGAATATTCTTTAGAAAACATATAGCTTCCCTTTTACCTTTATTACTTTGTCATTTTGCACCGCTTTTTCTATTAAATGTCTTCCGGAAGGATTATTATGACCTCGTGATGAAATCTCGTGCTTGGTTAAACCGGAATTGGTACATAGAAGGTTTAAATTACCTTGAGTAAAATTAATGTTGTCTTTAATCTTTTAGACTTACAGAATATTAAAGTTTGTGCCTGCTTTCTTACAAGGAAAGAGGTAATAAAAATTCACCTCCTCAGAATCAAATTTGCATATTTCTTAAATTGCTTATATAAAGAAATATTTTACTCCATGTCTTATAAAAACAAAATTTCGTTTAATTAGAATGTAATTTAATAAACTAAAATTTATTAAAAGAAAAAAATTGAAAATATAGTTAAAAAATATAAATATCATTAAAAGTTGATTCGTTAAATAAAAAAATAATAAAAGTTATTATTTATTTATTATTTAATTATTTTTTTCATTTTAAATCATTCAATGGTAAACTACCTTTTAAAAATACTTAGAAAGCATAAATATCGAGCTCTGAAGCGTTTTTTTTTTTTTTTTTTTCTCTCTTGTGTGTGTATTTAACACAGCTATTTTGAAAGTTCCTTTGATTAAAAAAAAAAATTATATTTAACATGGAAAAAAAAAGAAAAGAAAACTCAATTTTTTGTATATGTATTTTCGATTTTTTTCTTTTTTTCGACATTTAACAGGGATTTTATTTCGAGTTTATGCATTTGGCTATCAAATAATGAAAAAAAAAAAAGAGAGAGAGAGAGGAATAATACATTTCTTTCATCTCTCACACAGTTAAAATCTTTCTTGCACGAATACTCATAGTTTTATATATTTACATTCTACTTTTGGTGTATTATTATTATTGCTTTTTCAATTTTTCTTTTGAAAGCATCATTAAATTTTGGTGTAAAACCTGCATATTATGTAATTATCTGCATTTAAATAGAGTCTCACGCACATTACAGGTGTCAATATTTATTTATTTATTTATCTGCTTTTAAATATGGACCATCACTACTAAACACATAACGAAAAGAAAACTTGACGTATACTTTATGTTAAAATTTCAGAATCTATTTAAATATATCATTAGGTTAAATTTTTAAAAATCCTGTATTTTAAGCATATTAGGGATTTGGAATATTTTTTTGTAAATAGATATACTTTAGCATTTTACAAATAACACTACATTCATCTTCTTAGTTATGAATTTTAAGCTTCTCCAAATTCCCGCAGAAAATAGTATCACTTCTAAAACAATGTATTGGAGAAAAGAAAGTAAAATTTTATCCATGGTTTCTATGCGTGCACTTCAATTGTAATTTAATGAACAAATTTACATACAATCGCAAAAATGTTTTAATAGAAAATAAAATTTTATCGATAGTTTAAATAATCTTGGAAAATTCATTTATTGGTTCTCAACAAATGAAACAAAACAATTTTGATTTTAGAGTAAACATTTTTCGTTGGTATTCTGAATTTTAATACATCAGGGGAAAAAGCAATAATAAATTAAATATATAAAATTCACCTGCGTCACAAAAAGTTAATAATATAAATAAATAAATCAATAGACATATGGTTAAGGATTTTTAATTAAAAGATTATTATAGGATTTTGAATTTCCCACACTGAGAAAAAAATATATACCGCCTTCATCTAGAATGAATAAGTAAGAATAAGTGGTCATTTTGTAAATCCCTTGACTAGAAATATAGATTTCTGAGCCATGCGCATAAGGCACGAATAAGGAACTGAATAGACGAAATGATCGAGAATTTCTAGTTTACACAGTTCTAGATGGTGAAGCAATATTCTGAATCATTTATATTGCAAACAATTCTCGCTTAATTTTCTAGAATTCGGTATTAAACCAAGATTATAGTTGCTAAAACTCGCCTCTTGTATTCGCATTTATTTGCAGAGATTTTTAAATAACTTCGCCCTCAAGAATATAGGCACACGCTCTAGAATTCTAATAGGGGTTTCCAGAACTCTCTTTCAAAGGGGACTAGAATTTATAAGGATGACATGGAACTATTTTTTCTAGAGCCACAATTTAGATTCCAGTTGCCAATCAATGTTTTTTAAAATTAAATTGGCATAAAAAAAAAAAAAAAAAAAAAAAAAATTGGAAATACATGTATGAAAATCGAACGCTAAGTGGTCGCAGACCAACTAGTTAGTAAAATGTTTCAGTGCGCAATTCTAAGACGTATTTCTTTTTACTTGAAAGAATCTCGATTTTTTTCGGCAAGAGACAAAAGTACTACAGACCGGAAGAATTTTTTAACCCAAAATACAATTTTCCAAAAAACGACGGAAAATTTCTAAACTTAATGTTGTGAAACAGTTTTGAAATAGTTATTCCAGAAAACACACATCAAATAATTAAGCTTCATGACACTATCATTTAATTTCCATCCGTAAGATTTTTGTATAATTTTTGAACATTCAAATTTTGCAGCCTATTTTCAACCAATAATATAACCTGCGATAACGATAAATGACTGAAATTCGATTCTTCAATATTATTTGACAAGATTTGATACTATTTTTTTTTTCAATATTATTAGATAAGAGACAAAATGTAATACATACTATATTCTATAATGTAATGCAATTTTTAGTTACGTTGTCTTTACAGAAGTACTTTAAATAACATACTGAAGGGGAAAAAAAAAAAAAAAGAAGAAGTACTCAAAAATGAGCAAAACTGTGCCAAATTTGAGTATGTTGCGTACTGAAAATAATTCTGAAGCGAATAAACACAAATTAAAAGATCTCACGTACTTATTACTAAGTATATTTACATGCTAAAAAATTCACACCAACCCTCGTGAATCCCAATATCCCAAACATAGATTGTCATTGATATATTCTTCTGCAAACTAGTATGAAGCCGTCACAACTAGCACTGCTCTGCATGGAAATTGCCTCCAACACCATTTTGGCAAATTCTTATGTATAATGACCTCCTGAATCCGAATAGGACGACTATTTTGTCCTATCACTCACGTTTTTTGGGGACGCCCCCTATTTTTACCGCTTTTCGGTAATTTTGTGGCTATAAATTTGATTTATAATGAAGAAAAGAAATATTTTAACTGTTAAATATCTTCTGAGGGCCTAAAAGATGAAAAATTCTATAACATGAAAATTTGCAGCAAGGGGAAGATTTAGGGGGGTGGGGAATTTGCTACTGAAATTATCAGTTACGTTTATTATATTTATTAATCATTCATTGTTATCACTTATTATGCATTATATACAGGGTGGTCCGAAAAACATGATAGAAAGTAAGCGATCATTGTGGAAAAAAGACAACATGCAAGAACATGAAACATATCTTATTGAATAAAGATATGAATGACATTTAATATACAAGATGCTTAAAATGTATACCGTCCCCGAGTATAGTGTTATAAAGCCGATCCGAAACTCTGTTATAATGCGCTGGAGTGTATCGTAATCAAGTGCATCAATCTCACTTCTGATAGCCAATTTTAGGTCCTCCAGTGAATCAGGGCTATTCCTATAAATTCTAACCTTGATGTAACCCCACAAGAATAAGTCGCACGGATTTGTGTCCGGACTGTATGGGGTCCACTCTATCCCGTGTCCCGTGAATTTCTCTGAATCCAATGCAGTCAAACGCTCACCAAACGTCGTTTCAAGCCACGTGAAGACGTCAGAAGTTTTTTGTGGACGAGCCCCATCTGGCTTGAACCAGTACCAACGTGTCCTGTTGAGATGGCCCGCATCAGCGCCAAAGTGACGCTCTAGCAACTCTCGATACTTCACTCCTGCTCTAGCAACCCTCGACACTTCACTCCTTCACTCACCATCAATAAATATCGAACCAATTATCTGCTTCGACGATATGGCACAGCACACCATGACCCTTTGTGGATGCAGTGAAGAGATGGCGCTGAGACGAGGATTTTCCGTACCTCAGGGGCGCCAGTTTTGTTTGTTCACGAAACCATTCAACTGAAAATGGGTCTCATCACTGAACCAGATCTTGTATTCACTGATGCAACCATTTTTAAGTTCATCGATTATGTGGTTTGCGAAATCTCTCCGCTGCACAGTCCCCCCCCCCCCATTTAGCGGCTGTCACATTTGGATCTTGTATGGACACAATCCTACTGCTTTCATTAGCCTTTGTAATGATGTTTTGGATAAGCTTAATTGTTGGGCCGCCTGTCGAGTGGAAGTGGTTCGCTGATCATCAAAGTATGCGCGTGCAAGCTCCCTGATGTCGTCAGTAACAACTGCTGATTTTCGTCCCGACGCCTTTCTTTTTGCATCCTAAACACTCCCTGTAGATTCATATCTGTCCATCAACCTGTAAACAATGAAAATCAGTGGGAGATTACATCAGTCATCCTGACCATTACATCAGTCATCTGATGGCTTAAAAATCACTGCGACTTTAGAGTGCTATAACTTAATGCGCGATTATCTCTTCACTAAGCGTCCTTTTCTTTTTGAACTCTGAACGACATGCCCGTCGAACGGGGACATTACATCGGTTATTCTCATAAAATTTTTTACGATATATATAATCGATCTTAAAAGGTTTGTGATTCTATATTTCTTATTCTTTATTTCCGGTAATTAAGCATTCAACTGAAATGTCACTATATGTGCTATTGTAATATGGAAGAATTATATTTGCATCAATACATTTGAAATCAGAAACTTAAAATAACTTCTATCGTGTTTTTCGCACCACCCTGTATATATATATATATATATATATATATATATATTTTAAGAGTTAAAATAATTATTTTTTATTCTCCAAATCAAATTTATGGCCATAAAATTGCCGAAGAATGATAAAAATTGGGGGAGGAGGTCACGTCCCGAGGAAACTGAGAGCGATTGGAAAAAATGGGGGGGGGGGGTCCATATTCGGATCCAGGAGGTCATTTTACATAAGAATCAGTAGAAATGGGGTCAGGGCTCAGGGTTTTTTTTTTTTTTTAGCATAGTGCTATAGTCCTAGAGAGGAAATAAACCGTGGGTTTGAACCTCTTTCCATTGACATGTATAAAAATTCTATTAAAGAAGTTCTTTTATATCACCCTATTTATGAAAATTATCCAATGAACCTATATTCATTTGAAAACATGTCATATTTCATAAATGAGGCAAGCAAGTTTTCCTTTTCTTTAAACAAAATTACTCTTTTTGAAATAAGTATATCCAATTACCCATTTCTGAGCACTTCATTTTTAACAGTGTAACATCCCCTATTGTTGCAGAATTATGTATTAGCTTATCAAAATTAACTAGGAAAGAAAAGAAAGTTCGTTGTTCAGTACGTAGCACAATAAATTTTTTATCTTTAATAAGATAATGCTATAAAAAATTGTAAATGATAAACAAATTTATCCAACAATCCAACAATATATATATATATATATATATTAATCTACAACTTAAAACAACCAATTATTCTAAATCAATATAGAATTTTCCTAATTGAAAAAAAAAAAAAAAAAAAAAAAAAAGCTAAGCGCGAGTTAATCAACAAAGAAGCAAGGTGCACACGTGCCTATGAAGAAATTTCAAGTAGCATATGGCTTCCTCTGAAACATCATTTGTTACATTTTGGAGTAGTGCTGCTGTCTCGCGAACACAGAAGGACTAAAAATTTAAAAAATGTATTTAAACATAGGACAAATAGTGCAAATTATTTGCTTAAAAATTTTTAAATGTTTGATTTCAGTGCAAAACTAAGGATCGTTAAAGGATTAATGAATGGCGATATTTTCGCCTTTTATCCTATGAGTATGTTATGGTAAATTTATCATTAGATTGTGTATAATACTTTCAATTCTTAAATATACTCTAAGAATAAAACAGATATACTTAATTTAAGTTTTGTTATTTTTCTGTTTGTGATATTTCCATGGGATATCTTTTTTATTTTTAAAGATAACAATTCTTTCTGAAAAAATGAATAAGCATGCATTTAGAATGTAAAAAACGAGGGAAAAAAAAAAAAAAGCTAAAAATCCATAGAAAAAGCACGGGATGAGAAAGAAAAAAAAATCACAACATTAAGTGTTTAAAAAAAAAAAAAAAAAAAAAAAAAAGAAAGAAAGAAAGAAAGAAAAACGGCTAATACTGGGAGAAACAAAAGGCTAAAATTGACTAGAAAAAGTCATCGAAATGCGGGAAGGAACTCGGGTTGGGGCCCTAAAACTCTCGTCGAGGGTTTAATACGTCTCGCTTATTTTGTGACTATTATTATTATTATTCATCAAATGTATGAATTCCTAAATTCCTTGATGTACGCCAACTTAATTTACCCTGTCACTATAACCTATCGAAATGCACCCTGTTATGACATGGGGGGGGGGGCATACGAACCCCACGCTATAAAGCATATATTTAATATATGGCACACAATAAATCATATATATATATATATATAATATTAAAACATATATTATTTAAATATATTTAAAATGTTAAAAATAATTTTCTTAAATAAACATAAAATGTTAGTAGAAAAAGAGGGCTGTAAAATAAAAAAGCAAATAGTTTAGAAAAATAAATTGTACTATTATTTTACTAAGTCCTATCGTAATATACCCTGTTGTGACCAAGAGTTCACACAGAACCCACACTATAAATCTTATATTTAATATGGTTTAAACATTTTTTAAATGCTTAACGAACTTTTTATGAATTTAAATATATATATAGTTTAAATGTCTGTCTATCTCTCTCTGTTTTTTTTTTTTTTTTTTTTTTTTTTCTTGTAAAGTATTTCAGGATACAGAAATCAGAATTCAGGATACAAAAAAAAAAAAAAAAAAAAAAAAAAAAAATTACATTTCAGGTGAAATAAAGCCTAATATTATCTGATATTTCTGGAATAAAATTTTTACCCTGAGTTAAATACATATTGGGATCAGAGGTCACTGCTTGGGAACTCTTAGATAATGGTATGTATTTTTTTGGCAACAAGTTAAAAGTGCCTGGGGTCCGCATGGAACCCAGGTCACAGTGAGTGATAGGATTAATGTTAGAGATAATAATGTAATAATGTTTCAGGCTAAATCGTAAAAGCAAATATTGAACCAAGATATCGTTAGAGCACATTGTAATCCAGGCAATTAATCAACAGGTATGTTTATTCGTTTTTATTAAACTATTTATTTTACTGAATGAATTGTTATCTTTAAGAATAAAATAAAATATCATATGGAAATATCACAATAGAAAAATAACAAAATTTCAAATAAGTATTTCTATTTTATTCTGAGAGTATATTTAAGAATTGAAAATATTTTTTACAATCTTTATCTTATTTATTGATTTCTTTTAAAAGTAGATCCATGATATATTTCAAAGAACAGGAAGAAAAAGAAAAAAGTCTTATCATTTCTCTCTTAAATCAATAAATATTCGCCTTTAGAAAATTAGATAAACTGAATGTGTTAAAAGTACTTTTCGAAATTCAAAACACGATTTCTACTTTTATCGGTTATTTTATGTTGCCAGAGTATCATTATTTACACAATAGATGTTGATAAGTAAATAAAATTTTCTCTTACTTCCAAATTCAATTGAAATATCAAAAGTATTTTTCGCCTCAACTGATATAAATAAACAATTTTGAAAATGATTATTTACTTTCACTCTATCTGTTGAAGATTCTGTAGTGGCTATTTAATTCATAGCTTTCATAAATCATAAGCAATGTTACTTTTGTTTTTTTATGCAATCAAAAGTATCCGTATTCTTTTGTAGAGAACTTTCTTCCCGAATAGTTAGAAAGGTGCATACATTTACTAGATTTACTGGCTTACGCGCGGTTTATTTCTATTATTTTTAACTCATTTCAGTTAATTTACACTTTCTATTTCAAATGTTTTATTTTACTAATACAGACATAAATACAAGAAAAATATATACAATAACATATGACAAAGTAATATTATTGGAAATTGCATTACGCATTGCTGTTCTACTTTTTTAACCTCTTACAGTATTTATTTAATCAATAAAGTACCCGTATGATTTTAACTACATTTATTGAAAAGTATTTCGTCGATTTCATTTTCTTTGAGATGTCTAATATAAACAAACATTTTGATTTATTTTTTAAAAAGAAATTGACACTGTACTTATCTAACAAAAGAGTTTCAAATAAAGTGAAATTAAAAAATTCGGATTTAATAAAATTATAAGTTGTATTTTTTTTTTTTTAGTTTATATGTATTTTTCATTTATACGTTTTCAGATAATATTAATCAAAATAAAATTTATAAATACTGAAAAGTTTATAAAAAAAAAAAAAAAAAGGCGTAATAATGTGAGAAAGAAAAATTATTCCTTAAAGTGATTTCTTTCAACGTTATCATATCTGAAACATGCATATTCTAAATTCCAAATATTATTAATCAATATAATGAAATAACTAATGAAGAAAAAATTAAATTCTCTTTTTTAATAATACAAACAAAGCTTTAAAAAAAAATGTCATATTTATATAAAGCGGTAATTTTTACAATAAGGATTTGTGGAACAATTTATAACATTTATCAGGGAATGATACTCTCAAAGACTTGTTAAGTTCTAATTGAATGGTCTTTGTTTAACATGTAATTGAATCGTACTGTTTGATATCAACCATTTGAAAAGAGCAGCTCACTTTATTTTTTCTTCAGAATTAAATTCTTTTTAGAGGATAACGCCATTTGCCACTGGAATTTTGCTATATAAATTTCTACCTTTATTACTTTCTTCTATATTCAATAAAAGAAAGTATTGGATTCGTAAAATTTTTCGACCTCGGTTTTCTGATGCATTTACACGTTTCGAGAACTGTAGAACACGATCAGACGATTTTTAGAAAATGTCTGTCTGTTTGTCCGTCCGTTTGTCTGTGTGTGTGTGAGAGAGAGAGAAAATTTTGTGGCAACTGAGATACAGTTGCCACAAAACGCAACTAACTACTGCACAGAATTTCATACAAATTGGTATGTAGTTACACCTGGACTGACATTAGTGCCTATCAACTTTTGGTAAAAATTCTTTTATAGGTTGCGTTGCCATCCCGCTTTTTCTAAATTTTTAACATGGTGGTATAGCTATTTAAAAGAGTAAAATCCGCTGTAAAAGGCACGTTAAAAATATTTAAAAGAATTTTAAAAGGTCAAAAAACAGTTAGACAACATGTTTCGTGCTTATTTACTAGCACATCATCAGGTCTCGTTAGTTAATGAAAGCCACCGAGCTTTATCTTGTTGTTCTAAGAAAGGCTGCCATAGGGTTGCTAAGTCTCTACTCTGATTCTCGTTGATGCATTTATCGCCAAATTTCCAAATCATGATCTTTTCGTATATGTCTAATGTGTATTCGGTGTGGGGGGTTGCTAGAATTTTACTTTCCTCCCACTTTGGCTGGGCTTCTTTATTGTCGAGTAAAAGTTGCTTTAATGCCGTGTTTCCGTACAATGATTTAATGGAATGTTTATGTTCTTTAATCCTTTTACTCAAATTGCGCTTTGTTTTACCAATATAACAAGATGTTATATTATTGATTGAGATGGGGATTGCATATACGCCTCCAACTTTTGTTTTTTTGTCACGATCGGATATTATCAGATTTTTCAATGTTGAGGTTTTAAATGCAATATTATATCCAATATTTTTAAATTGTCGTATTACGGGATGGAAACCTTTATTAAATGAGATTGCGCCAATAAATCTACTAGTTTCGTTTCCAGTTTTTAGATTCGTATTGTTAAGCCGGTTTATTATTCTGCGTTTCAACTTATTAAATATTGTGATATTGTAACCTTGATTAAGCATAGTCTTTTTAAGTAAGTTTAATTCTTTATCTGAGGAGGATTTATAGGTGCAATGTGTGAAGGCTCTATTAATTGATGGTGTAATGGCGTTGAAAAGTAGTTGTTTAGATGTGTAAGAGTTAACAGGTGCTATGGTGAGGGGGGATGTTGGTTTGTGATAAACTTCAGTCCAGATAGTACTATTATCATGATTTCTATGTATCAATACATCGAGGAACGGTATGACTCTATCTTTTTCTTTCTCGATTGTGAGATTTACAGAATCAAAAATGTTGTTCATATTGTTTACTAGGGTTAGAAGGCTATTATGTGTATATTCCCAAATTATGTAGATGTCGTCTACATATCTCTTATAGAAGGAGGGTTTAAGTATGCTATTTGTTAAAACTGTATTCTCAATATGTTGCATGGTTATTTCACCAAGAGTAGGTGCTAAACATGATCCCATTGGTGTACCTGTGGTTTGTTGATAAATAGTGTTATTAACTCTAAAGTGATTGGTTTTAAATATCAGGTTTAAACTGGCTTCTATGAATTTAACATGCTTACTTAAGTTATTGTGATTATTGCACTTGTCAATAATTATATCTTTAACTGCATTAAGTGGAACTGACTGGTGGTATAGGACAATTTTTTTTTAATAAATGTGCATAAAGAGAATTATTTTTTAATAATCATTATGAAATTTACAAGAATTATTTATAATAGAGATAGTCAACTGGGGAAAAAAAATTTCTATATGTAGGAGCATCACCTCCTCCCCTGGACGGAAGCCCCCTCTAGGGAAATAAATTTTCATGATGGATATCTTTCAAAAGAGCTCGCCAATATCTTTAAAATAAATGGTTGAACCATCTATTTTTCTTTCTTTAAAAACAAAAAAAGTACGAAAACCGTTCATAATGATCTTTGGATTATGAAAATAGGCTTAATCAAAATAAACAGATAAATAATTACAAGATAAAAAGAACTTTGATATACCATGTTTTTAAATTTTCTGTTGAACCATATAAACGCAACGGAAGGCAACAGAAACCCGAGCAATTGGATAAAAGTATTAAAAAAATTCCTTGCTATCGTGTTTTGAGCTATTATAAAAGTTTCAAATGGCTATCTAGCCGGGAAATTAGATAAAAGTTGATTGCAAGCTGTGCACTGGTAACGCTGCCGAAGGCAGCATATCTAGCTAGGCGGGAAGTTAGTGGAAAATCGATTGCAAGCTTTGTATTGGTAACGCTGCCGAAGGCAGCAGGAACCCGAAACAGTTGGCTAAAAGTATAAAAAAAAATGCATTTTCACCGTTTTCTGAACTATTGTGAAAGTTCAAAATGTCTAGCTAGTCAGGAAGTTAGTTAAATAAAATTTCTGTTGAATCATATAAACGCTGCCGAAGGCAGTAGGGACCTGAAACAGTTGACAAAAAGTATTAAAAAAATGTATTGTCACCGTGTTTTGAGCTAGCCTGAAAGTTTCAAATGTCTAGCTAGTCGGAAAGTTAGTGAAAAATCGATTGCAAGCTTTGTACTGATAACGCTGCCGAAGGCAGCAGGAACCCGAAACAGTTGGCTAAAGGTATTAAAAGAATGCATTTTCACCGTGTTCTGAACTATTGAGAAAGTTTCAAATGTCTATCTAGTCGGGAGGTTAGTTAAATAAAATTTCTGTTGAATCATATAAACGCTGCCGAAGGCAGTAGGGATTTTAAGCAGTTGATTAAAAGTATTTGAAAAAGTATTGTCTCCGTGTTTTGAGTTATCCTGAAAGTTTCAAATATCTAGCTAGTCGGGAAGTTAGTGAAAAATCGATTGCAAGTTTCGTACTTGTAACGGTGCCGAAGGCAGCAGGAACCCGAAACAGTTGGCTAAAAGTATTTAAAAAATGCATTTTCACCATGTTCCGAACTATTCTGAAAGTTTCAAATGTCTAACTAGTAGGGAAGTTAGTTAAATAAATTTTCTGTCGAATCATATAAGCGTGCCGAAGGCAGCGGGACCTGAAATAGTTGACTAAAATTATTAGAAAAATATATTGTCACCGTGTTGTGAGCTGTCCTGAAAGTTTCAAATGTCTAGCTAGTCGCGAAGTTAGTGAAAAATCGATTGCAAGCTTTGTACTGATAACGCTGCCGAAGGCAGCAGGAACCCGAAACAGTTGAATAAAGGTATTTAAAAAATGCATTTTCACCGTGTTCTGAACTATTCTGAAAGTTTCAAATGTCTAGCTAGTCGGGAAGTTAGTTAAATAAATTTTCTGTTGAATCATATAAGCGCTGCCGAAGGCAGCGGGACCTGAAATAGTTGACTAAAATTATTAGAAAAATTTATTGTCACCGTGTTGTAAGCTGTCCTTAAATTTCAAATATCTAGCTAGTCGGGAAGTTAGTTAAAAATCGATTGCAAGATTTGTACTGCACAATCAAAACAAAAAAAATCGAAGTTAATAAAAACATGGTAAAATAGAAAACATTCTATGATTTAAAATTGAAATTTTAAAGAAAATATTCGTATAAATCAGATAATAAGATTTTTAATATGATTTTTAAAACTTTTAAAGAAAATGCCTCCTTTTTCTGATTTTTAATTCTATATATCAAAAAAAACGTTAAATATCTCCACTGAAAAAAAACAAATCCACGCAATTTAGCTAAAGCTAATAATAATTTTAAACTAGTATGTTGTGGCCACCACAAGACTTTCTTCTTTATCTTCCTATACATATTCACTCAGTAACAATGTTTAAAAAAAAAAAAAAAAAGCATTTTTTTTTTTCGTTAAAAGTAATAAAAAAAAACAAATCGATAACTTTGTTTTAATGTATCACAGATTCATAGTTATTCGTTTTAAAGGTATTGACGTATTGACGAGATCTTTCGAAAGATACCCATCTTGAAAATTTCCTCCCCCCCCCCCAGGGGGAAGCGATGCCCCCACATGCACAGAATTTTTTTCCTTGTTAACTACTACTCTTATCAATAATTCATATTAATTTTACAATCACAAGTGAAAAATAACTCTGATTATGTACATTTATACGAAATTTTGTCCTATACTGCCATGTTAAAAATTTAGAAAAAATGCGATCACAGCGCCACCTGTTGAGTGATTGATCCCCAAATGTAACCAGCACCAGTTTATGTCGGGGACCAACTAAATACCAAGTTTGGTTAAATTTCGTTTAAAAAAAAAAAAAAAGATTTTTTTTTCTGTTTTTTTTTTTTTTTTTTTTTTTTATGAAAAGTAAAAAAAATCGATAACTTTGTTTTAAATTATCACAGATTTATACTTCAACCATTCCTTTTAAAGGGATTGACGAGACCTTTCGAAAGATACCCATCTTGAAACTTTACCCCCACCGAGAGGTACTTTTCCCCCAAGGGAGAACCGATGCCCCCACATACACAAAATTTTTTTCCTAGTTAACTACTACTATTAGCAATAATTCATATTAATTTTATAGTCACACGTTTAATATAACTTTCATTATGCACATTTATACGAAATTTTGTCCTATACTGTTATGTTAAAAGTTTACAAAAAGTGCGATCACTGCGCCAACTGTTGAGCGATTGATCCCCAAATCTAATCAGCAGCAGTTTATGTCAGGGTGCAACTAAATACCAAGTTTGGTTAAATTTCATTCATTGGTTCGTGAGATACAGCGTCCACAGAAAAGTGATACAGACAGACAGACATTTTTTAAAAACTATCAAATCGTGTTCTGGACATCCCAAAACGTGTAAATCCATCAAAAAACGGAGGTCGAAAATTTTCACGAATCCAATACTTTCTCTATATTACATATAGAAGAAAGTAAAAAGCAGAAAAGGGTATTAATTTTGCTTAAGTACAGTTAAAAGATTCAGATTAATTATTCAGAAATAGACGTTCCTTTAAACTTCATTAAGTAAATTAAAATGTACATATATCATCAAATTTATTACACAGGAAACCGTAATTTAAAAGGCATGATTTTTTTTTTTTTTTTTTTTTGGTGTTGTCATAGAAAACTAGTTGAATAGATGATAGAGTATTTATCTATAATGTTTGGCGAAAATAAACTATTAATCATCTTTGTGTTTCACAGAGATAGAACGGAGTAAAGGCAATACAATATGAGTTCAAATAGTAAATAAATCTTTGTTATTTGGAAAATAAGAAGTATCAAATAGTGTATTTTACATCCAAATTTTCATTTCAAATGTATAATTGTATAATTACGATGTAGTGAATTACGATGTAGCAAATCATTCACTTTAAATGCATGCTAATTTTGTAAACTAACAATATTCGTGCATTGTTTCTACAAATAAAATATATATTTGATCATTTCTTTAGAAAAACTACGAGTTTTAAAAACAAATGAATCTTTCAATGTTTTGCCTATTTTAAGTATAATTCAGTTTTAATTCAAATACTTAACACAATATTCATGAAGACATTCTAAAATACAACGGCAAGGAAATCCTAATTTCTTTCTGTATTTATTAATTGTTATAAGTTATTTATGTCTCAGGAGGAAAGAAGATTTCTTGAAAATTATAGTTGCAACAAAAGGTATATTTTAGGGAACACAAGGAAATAACTATTATTAGCTACAAAGACATTAGCTTCAGACAGATTTAAAAAAAAAAAAAAAACTACATATCATTCCAGTGAAGTCAAAAGCATTTATTTTTACATCCTTTTAAAATTAGCAGCGTTTTAAAAGTTTTTCACATATGAAATTACGCACTCATTGTTATTTACATTGTAATTTTAATAGCATCATTTTAATAACATACCACGATTTCTATATTACAGCGATAATTTTTGAAAATTCTTTATCAAAGCCCAAAGAGATTTTAGAGCAGGAGTTTCTTGACACAAGAAAATCAGTTAACTTTGTACATAATAGAAACCAATTTTAAACAAAATACTTACTAAATATCAATTTAATTCGCTTTTAATGCATATTTTACTTTATTATTTAACCTATTAACGCCCAGCGTCCCCATTTGAGGACAGCTAATAAAATAGCAAGTATATATTTTGTAGTTTCTCCGAGTTATTTCTGTTTTTTAACGACAGTTTATAGTGTCAAGCTAAATGATCCCACGAAGTTTTATGCGCCTACTATTAATTATAATTACATAATTTGGATAAATGTTTTATGGTTTTTTATTCATTGCATATAAATTTGTTTATTGCGAAGATGCATATATACCAATTTAAACCAAGTTCAATAATAATATATAATAATAATATTATGATACTTTACTTTCGGGGTCTTTGTTAGCATATAATAGGAAATTAATCTGTTATATCGAAGTTTTTTCGCTAGAACACTAAACGTTATCAAATGAGGATAGACTTTTAATTTAAACCTATCAGAAGAATTGTTTAAATTTAATATATTTTACTTTCAGATGTCTATATTAATTTAAAATTGAAATATTCATCAAAATATATTTCGCAAAATTAATTATGGTTAGTTGGGTTTTTACGACGTACTAGTGCTGCACAGATGGGCAATTGGCGACGGTCTGGGACACACCCTAGAGGTGGTCCGGAGACGTGCCATCACAATTTTGATCCTCCACGAAAGAGATGGCTTTCCCGCTTCGGTGACCCCCAGAGGTATCATTTTTTATGGGAACATGGAGGACATTGCGGCCACGACAGATTTTACGTGCACCAGCCACCATTAGTGTACACGACGGTCTTTGGCCGACTCGAGTACCGAACCCGCAATCTTCCAATTACGAGGCCGGCGCTCTACCGACTGGGCTTCCGCGGCCCGCAAAATTAATTATGGAGTTCACGGGTTAATACAAAATTACACGAAGGATTATTTCACCGAGAAAGTAGTAAAACAATCATAATAATGACGTCAACGTATCCTGAGAGCTCAGAAAATGGTATATACTAAATCTAATCAAAGAAGAGACATGAAATATTTAGCCTTCATGATTTTTAATGAATATGATTTCATTTAGTTGATGCTGCCATCTATTGGAAAGTCCGTAACTGCATCTGTTCTGTCTCTTTTATCGTGAAGAAGATATATATTTGTTCTTATTTATGAAACAAGTTAAAATTTATGCTTAGATAAAAGTTCAACTAAAAGTTTTCCTAAATAATTTTATCAGACGGAATTTTAAATTGGGTATAAATAGTAAGAGAATAGTTTTCTAATTTAAAATTTGTATTTAAAATTTCTATTTATGTAATTATTAATATAATTTTAAATTTAAGACTAAATTTACAAGTAAAATATAAATATAAATATAAATATAAATAAAGTAAAAGATAAATCTTTTTATGAGAATTCTTAATGCGCAACGTATGACGAACATTCTCGTGAGCGACGGCGGTCACATTGAAAATTTATAGTTTTAGTTGCGTTGTTGAATCTGTTCCGCAATGTAGAAAAGTAATTTTGCTATTAAAGCTCCACCTGGGTGAGAAAAATTAATTACCTAATTTGGCAACAAATCTTTCGTTACTTAAAAAAATTCCATGTATTCCCGTGTGTTTCAGTGAAAATTACATAATGACGGTTGATACTTTTTGAATATACAGTATCCGCCGCTTATTAAAATCACATTCGTTCTGAGCCAAAGCGATTTTATTAAGCGGCTGATTGTTATATCCGGCGAACGTTCCAGCACTCAAGAAACAAATATTACATCCCAGAATTTGGAAAGAAATTTCAAAATGTAAGGAATAATGGAATGAATGAACAATATTAATTGATTTTCGACTGATAATTAATTAATTGCTGCCTCAAAAAAAGTATATGAAACACATGCCATGTTCACGCTTTCCTTTCAGCAAGAGCATAATTACTTTGCCAAAAATTCTCGCTTTCCCTTTAAATTTAAAATATTTCCATTTAAACCTCTTGCTTCTTACTTATTTCAAAATAAGAACTAAAAATTTTCTTTTGATAATAAAAAAAAATTTAAAAAATATATCATTTTCGAATCAAATCAAATTTGCAACTTATTATTGCACTTAGAAGAACAATTTTTTTTTTTTAAATTGTTACTAAGACAAGTGATGGGGCTTGTGTAATTCGTAACTATGCTGTAAATGTAAAATTTTTTGACAAAGAGTAGAAATAACGGAAAGATTTCTCTGTTTTATATTCTTTTCTATTTCAAAAAATCACAGTGTAAATAAAAATTTGTTTAATGCGCATAAATGACATTTTGGCTGTGTCAGATGTATTTTTGAGTTTATTAACCGGCGAAGCTTATTTTATTAAGCGGCGGTTTTAAAAGCAGTTCATATCGATTTGATTCCGGTCCTTGCAATTTGAGCAGATTAAGCGGCTGATTTTATTAATCAGTGAATTTATTAAGCGGTAGTTACTGTATTTATATTTACTGTATTTACATTTTTTTCGTCGTTACTGTATTTATATTTACTGTATTTATATTTTTTCCATTTACATTTACTAAATTTAGTTTCTTGATTTGACTTAGTTATTTTTAAATACCAATATGATTTCATCTTTCTTCTTAGAATGGTTCATTTTTCTGTATATGAGAAGTTATCTCAACATACCAATAAATATAGAATTCGATTTAAATATTTTATTTTCATTTAGATGAGAAGTGAAGGAACTAATAAAATTCAATAATTCAATGTACAATTCGCTTTCAGTTCATTTTATTTTTAGAATAATTTGTAATAATCTAAAAACTTTATTCTGTAACTTAAAACAAATCTATATTTTATACCTGCAATATTTTATGAAATATGAAAGATTTTCTTCTATTTTTTTAAATTAAATTCAGGTTTTTAAAAAATCAAAAATATTTTTCCCCTTACTGTTTAAATAATAATAATAATAATAAAGTTAATAATGTAACAAGAATCATTTATGTAAAAGAAACGTATTACAAATTGTTAAGTTCAAAAATGTTTATTGTTCTTAGATTTAGATCATTTAAGTTATGGAAAGTGATTTTTACTAATTAATTGAATTACTGCAAGGTAAAATATTCATTAGTTATAAATAATCTTGAGAAAAAAAATGTAACAATAATAGATATTTTTAATTTCTATTTACTGATAATAAAAGATGTATGATTTCAGATTAAAAATCCTTCAATCTGTTTCTTTTTAAATATAATTATATTGATAAAAAAAAATTTAGAAAAGTAATTTAATATCGAGAGCGTTTAATTAAAATCTTAATTTTAAAGACGACAAAAGTTTTAACTTTGTGAATTTTGTTTATTTATCTTTAAAAGTTTTGAATTGTCATAAATTATACTTTATTTAAACATTGCATAGACATGTTTTTAATTACAATAAATGGAATTTTGCGTTTAAGTAATTGGTTTTAATTTATTATTTCTAAATACATTTACTGTAACCTAATTTCACTTTTTAACAAGTTATTAATGATGAGACTAAATTTATTGAACAAGTTATTTAGCATTAATTATACAAATATTTTTAAATAGCTAAATTTAATGGAAAATAATACTATTAATTATTCACAAACAAATGTTTTGTGAATCGAAATAAAATGTAAATTTAAATAGAATGACATTAAGATATATGATAAACAAAGATCAGAATATAAATAGATTTTCACTTTAAGGGCGTTAAAATAACTAAATTGTAATTTTCAAAGGGTATTTCGAAACTTTATTTTGAATATTTTTGAGAATATTTTAAGATGATTGCATTTATAAATACAAATCGTACCGTCCTTCCATTTGTGGGAAAGAAACATTAAGAAACACGATACAAACCCAAAAATGTTGACAAATCAGGTTAGAATATAATTAACCTTTTAATGCTATTATTTTAATTCGAATTATTAATTTATATTTAATGCTATTAACATGCATTTCAAGGTACAAATTAAAACCAAATATTGCTCTCTGATGATAAAAAATATTGAATCAGTTTTATAAACAACTGTAATAGATGCTACATGGGATTTTACGTTAAAAACTTTGCATATTATATGATACAAATTATGCTTTGGTATTAAAAATATATCATTATAAAAATAAACAGAGAGTACCGTATTAAAATAGAATATAATAATAATAATAAAAATTATACAAGTTATGAAAATGTTTTGAAAATACCTGTAAGAGTGACTGTTTTCTTCTTTTTACAAAATATAAGGAAGTAATGCAAAGAACGAATAGAATTTTGTATCTCGAATACCTGAAAAACGAATTGTTGAATAATATTAGATATTTATATTTTTAACTATCATGACGTCTATTTACACAACTTTAACTTCGGTTTCGACACAAACTTCCCTTTTCTATGATTTTCTACGATTTTTCGTGACGTCTATGTACATATGTGTGTGTGTATCTCCAATAACTGAAAAAAGGTTGGACGTAAAACTTTGCTAATCCGCATATAGGCTTGTTATAATATCTAGATGTGCACCTCCCTTCTTGATCTTTCCGTGACTTCCTTTTTCAGAGATATTTACGGAAATTATTTTCTTAATGACTAAAAATACGAAATATTTGTCGTTATATATGGCCTACCGTCTTAGAGACTGCAATAAAAGCTAATGATACAGCTCGTAATAATATTCTTAAGAATGATTTTATGTGACATTTTTACGTATAGAAAGTAGTTCGTAAAGACATAAGAAGGCTCTAATCGAAGAATGCTCTTTATTTAATGGATATTTTGGAAATTGGAAATAGTCGAGTAAAACTGTTCTTTGTGCCACAAATGTCAATAATCATCGAATATTCTCGAAATAATCAAATAAAATAGTCATTCATATAACACAAATTAAGTAAACAGCGATAAGCGTTCCTTAGAGAAACTATTTTGCTAATTTACGAGCAATGATCAACCACTCAGTACTATGTCTGAATAAAATTTGAATTAATCGAGAATTTTGTCAGTGGTTTATAGAATTTTCAAGGTAATTTTGCGCTAGAAACCAATGAATCATTCCGGAAAATTCCAGTAGTCGGCTCATATTGAAGACAGAGATTCCAAACCTTGGAACTCCTAAACTACCACTTTTTGCCAAATTTCAGAGTCAAGTTGTCTTTTTTGGGGCGCTGAGTTGCGAAGCCTGACACCTCTTTCTAATTTTACCATAATACCATTTAGAAATGTATCATAAAGAAATAGACAGGTTTTACTCTACAATCATCAACAATGATATTTCTCTCTTTATTAGAAATTTATAAAATTTACAAGGAAATTAGTTTTGCGCTAGAAACCAATGAATCATACCCAAAAAATTCCTAAACTCTGTTCTTATTGAAGTTAGATCTTTAAAACTTTGGCAACCGTAAATTATAATTTTAAAAATTCACACCAAATTTCGTTGCTAAGGCCAAAATCTACATTGCTGAAATTAATAACAAAATTTAGCGAAAAACAGTACTTTACGGTTGCGATACTAAATAAGCTTTATTTAAATTTCAATGGAATTAATTTTCTGGCATAATGTTTCGTTTTTCGCCACTAATTTTCGCCAATGTGTGCAAAAGTCAGCCATCTGCACTCGAGTGAAATCAATTGAAATCTAATCTGTGCATTTGCCAATGAGATATTTTGTAATAAAATGTGGAATATTATTTCTAAACAAGCAATATTCGTTTGGTGCGGTGTATATAAACCTATTATTGTGTGTTTTGTGGTTGTAGTAATAGTTTTCTTGACTTGTTTTCGGGAATGTTGATCGACTGGAATCTGCCTGTTTATTTACCACCCATTTACCACACACAAAAATGTCAATGTTTTGGTAATAATATATTTATTTCCATTGGGTGTATAAGGAAATCGTTTGGTTTTCACATTAGATTTTTTCTACGAGTTCTAAAACTGCAAAAAACGAAAGAAACATAACTTCTCAAAACCATATTTGAGAAGTTAAGGAATCTTTTAACGCTACGGTATTACGTATAAATGATAATAAGAAGTGTTAAATTAAAATTAAACAAACATTCAATGTATGCCATGGACGTTAAATGTATATTTTTGCTAACTATTTCAGAAATGTTTCATTTATTATAATTACAGTATTTGAATGTATGTTCGGTTTATGGCATCGGGTGTTGCCTTCCGACAGAATCCACAAGTCTGTGCCAGGTCTTCCGCTCATGGGTCCAATCTTCTTCCAGACCCCTATCCCTCATCGCCTTTTTTACGTTATCCATCCAAATCTTTCTTGGTCTTCCTCGTTTTCTTTTCTGATTTGGTATATAGTTAAAAGCGATTTTAGGTATCTTTCATTGTTCATTCTTTTAATATGACCAAACCATATTAATTGTTTCTTTTTTAACCTCATCCAATATGGTTTTCTTTATTTTCATCATTTCTCTGATTCTCTCATCTCTCACTCTCTCCACTCCTGATATCCTGCATGATCCTCTCAGGGCATCCATTTCAACAGCAGCCAATTTCTTTTTTTCCGTCTCCATGATTCTCCATCCCTCTGCTCCATGCAACAATAAATTACAGTATTTTTGATTTGAAATTACAGTATTTTTGTTTTGAAAAAAATATTACAAATTTCGTAAGTAATGTTTTGATGATTACTATAGAATTTCTATTGGATAATCATTCATAAAGATATTCTTTAACATTAATGGCGAAATAGTGATAATGCAAAGTGATAACAAGCAAGTGTCTTCACTTGACGTTAAACAGTACTTAGTAGTATGTAGTTAGTTGCATATTTTCCGCATTTTAAATAACACTATTTTTGTACAATTTGTTTGTTTTTATTGAAGACTAAGCTTCTTTTATTAAACAAAAAGAATTTTTTTTTTTTCTGTTTTATTCAGAATGCGTAAAATATGGTAAAGTATGGTTGCACTTGTTATGGAAGATATTACAATAATTTTAAATCTGCGCTGTGCATTATTTTTGCACATTAATAGATTATACAAGAAAATAAAATAATAACAGTACTTCGTTCTGTGGGTCCAAAATTTTATTATTAAACAATTTATTCTATTAGCGCAATTTTATTTATCTCAACAGTGAGATCACACGTGATTACAATTTTCTAAGTCAGTATTTGGGTTTTTGAAATATTCTAAAGAATACTGAAAAAACAAAACAAAAAGAAAAATCATTTAAGCTATAAAGATCGAAATAGTATACTTTCATTTTAGTATTATGTGTTATTTTAAATACCTCGTATAGCACAGAATGTTATTTTATATTTACGCAGAAGTCACACATATTTATTATAATTATATACATATTTATATAGAATAATTTTACAGGTAATTATAATTAAGAAAATCTTCTTACCTGTATTCGTCTATTTAGCATCCGTTCATTCTATTCTTGTTTTGGTTTAGACAGCTGAATTATAAACTCTTCTATAAAGAAATTATCCATTAGATTTAATTGATTCAGCATACTCAATTACGAGATGACTTTGTGTCTTTGAATATTTAATAAAAGAATTAAGAAAAGAAAAAGAACATAAAAATAAATTTTAATTACGGGGCTACTAAAACACTCCGAATATTAAAGAGTCTACATAACGACTACAGATGAAAATATTACTTATACATTGATGCATGTGCGAGCGGTTTTCATAGGCATGCGCAGATGCCTCATTTGTTTTTTTTTTTTTTACAGTTCGAACCGAAAGTAAAATGTTTTGATAGTCTGTTGAAATATATTGGGCAGATAATTGTCATAATTTTCAACACTCCACCTTGCACAATATATATTAAGTTTTTATAAGCTGCAGTTTGTCTCTGTGGTTAATGAATGCTGCTTTAGGTAGTGCCTTAGTGAGCACATCAGCAGTCATATCCTTGCTTGAGATATATTTCAATTTATTAATTCCTTGTTCGCACAACTGTTTAATTAAATGATATTTCACATCTATATGTTTTGTACGACTTTGGTACTTATCAGATTCAGTGAGTTTAATACAGGCCTGGTTGTCTTCATAAATAACGATTGGTAGTTTTTGTTCCATATCAAGATCTTTTAGTAGTTTTAATATTGATATTGTTTCTTTTGCTGCATTTCCAGCCGAGATATACTCAGCTTCAGCTGTTGATAGTGCTATGCAGTTCTGTTTCTTGGATGTCCAGTTAATCGGGTTTTTCCCAACAAAGTATATATTACCACTTGTAGATTTTCTATCAAGTGTGTCATTTGCCCAGTCAGCGTCAGCAAAAACTTTTAAAATAGGTTCTTGATCAACATTATATTTTAATTTATAGTCATTAGTAGTGTTTAAGTATTTAATTACCCTTTTTGCGGCTTCCCAATCCTTTTCTCTAGGTTGTTCATTTCTACGACTAAGTATATTAACTGCTGCCGAGATGTCCGGTCTGCTTAACGTTGCTATATACAACAAAGCTCCTACAGCTTGCCGATATTTGGTGTTATTTGGTAGAATATTTTCAATTTTATCATCTTTCTGGTATCCTGGATCAAGTGGTGTGTTAATTGGTTTGGAATCTTGCAAATTAAATTTCCTAACAAGTTCATTTATTTTATTTTTCTGATGTATAGCTAATGTCCCATTATCCCCTCTTTCTATTTGTATTCCTAAGTATTTGTTTACTTGACCTAGATTTGTGATTTCGAAGTCGATTTCAAGTTCCTTTATTACTTCGTGTATTTCATTTTTGTTTCCTGCCAACAATATGTCATCGACATAAATAAGTAAGTAAACTGTATTATTGTCCTTTGACCTTTTGTATAAACATTTGTCTGATTCACAGGCAGTAAAATTTAATTTGATTAGTGTATCATTGATTTTGGTATTCCAAGACCTGGCTGCTTGTTTGAGGCCATATATGGCTTTTCGTAATTTGCAGACCTTTTTCTCTTGTCCTGGTATTATGAAGCCTTCTGGCTGGCTCATAAAAATGTCTTCTTCTAGTTCTCCATGTAGGAAAGCGGTTTTTACGTCAACGTGAGTTAACTGCAAATTTTTGTAGAATGCATTTATCAAGAAGGTTCTGATTGTTGTATGAGAAGCCACTGGGGCAAAAGTCTCATCATAATCAGTTCCATACTTTTGACTAAAACCTCTTGCCACTAGACGTGCTTTGTATTTTTCAATTTTGCCTGAGTCATTGTATTTTGCTTTAAAAGCCCACTTGGAACCAACAATGTGTGTATTAGGTGCAGGATCAACAAGATCCCATGTTTCGTTTTTATTTAACGATTTCATCTCTTCCTCTGCTGCTTCTAACCATTTTTCCTTTTCAATAGGATTTTTCATGTTTACTATATCGTCAAATGTTTTCGGTTCAATATAATTTGTATCAGTTGACAGAAAAACGAAACGATCAGGTGGTACCCCTTTGTTTATTCTATCTGACCTCCTTAGGGTTTGTGTATTCTGAATTTCATTGTGTTCTTCTGTTACATCATTTTCATTGTTTAGAATAACAGGAATTTTAGATTCCTCATTAATTGCATTTTGGTCAATGTTTCGAGAATATTCGTGAGTTTCATGCTCTTCGAGAAATTTTACAGTTCTGCAGATTTTTATGTTTTTATTTACATAAATTCTATATCCTTTACTTTTTAGATCATAACCTATAAAAATTCCACGCTTCGCTTTATTGTCTAACTTTTTCTATCAGTTTTGTTCACATAAACATAAGCTTTGCAGCCAAATGTTCTTAATTTTGAGAGGTCTGGTTTCATACCAGTCCAAAGCTCATATGGTGTCTTTTCACGGGCACTTGTTGGTAGTCTGTTTTGTAAATAATTTGCTGTCATTACAGCTTCTCCCCAAAAGTTTTTGTTTAATTGACTTTCATTTAACATGCATCTGGTCATTTCGACTAAAGTACGGTTTTTCCTTTCAGCCACGCCGTTCTATTGAGAACAATGGGGCACGATTAGTTGGTGTTGTATACCTTCATTTTGAAGAAATTTTTCAAACTCTTTATTCATATATTCACCACCATTGTCAGAGTGCAAAATTTTAATTTTTCTTCCAAATATATTGGAAGTGAGTGCATGGTAATTTCTGAAAGCTTCTAAAGCTTCATATTTATTTTTCAACAGATATATATAAGTATAGCGGCTGTAGTCATCAATAAAAGTGAGAAAATAACTTTTTCCACCCACCGTAGGTGTCTGGATTAGCCCACAGAGGTCAGAATGTATTATGTCTAATGTTTGTTTTGTCTTGTGTGTAGCTAGTGTGTAGCTTGTGTGTCTAGTTCCAAGTATAATGTGTTTGGTTTCGTTTTTAGAATTTCTCACTTCTATTTTTACATCTCCACAACCTTGTGAGATTACTGATTGACCATTGGCTAACATAACTTGTGTTTTATCATTGTGTTTAAATGACATGAACCTTTTTATACTGTTGCATACATGGCTTGAACTCCCGCTATCTACGATGAATGAGTTTCTGTTTGAATTTCCTACCACAAAAGTTAGATTTTTCATTTTATTTTCCGTTTCTTGCATCATATTTGATCTTTGTTTGTTTTTATATTTATTTCGACTGTAGAAATTGCTTTTATAGTTATTTGAATTCTCTTTGTGTTTATATTCATTGCTTTCTTTATTTCTTAAATGCCAACAATCGCTTTTTTTATGCGAACTCTTTTTGCAATAATTGCAAAACTTTCGTGGTGGTGTTTTATTTTTAATGTGCATTTTATATGCGCTTTCATTATTTGTTTGATTGTTTTCTGATCTTTTTAGATCTTCGTCTAGTAACTTTCCCCTGATGAATTCTGGGGTCAAGTCTTCCTGATCTCTAGATTCAATTGCCGTTATCAAGGTATCGAAACTTGGAGGAAGTGAGCATAGCATAAGAGCTGACATGTGCTCATCATTTATCACTTCACCTATAGCGGTCAATCTATCACGGATCTGATATATGTGCGTTAGATGTTGAGATAGGTTTTCACCCTCTGCTAGTTTAGCAGAATATAATTTTCTCAATAGAAATAATTTACTGGACAAGTTCGAACGCTCGTGAATTCTTTTTAAAGTGTCCCACGTTTGCCTAGCTGTCGCGAGATTTTTTATGTGTACGATTTGGTCATCTTCTATCGATAAATTAAGAATCGCTTTGGCTTTGCGATCTTTTATTGTCCACTCATTAGTGACAGGATTTGGAGGTTCGTCTGTTATTAATTCAAATAAATTTTCCTTGCATAGAATCAATTCTATTTTAAACTTCCACAAATCGTAATTCGTGGAGTTCAATTTGTCGATTATTGAAACATCTTTTGCAAAAGCCATTTTAAATTTATTATTTAATCACTGCAAATATTTTAATTATATATAATATTTCTTCTCTTATTACACTTAATTACGATTCAATTGAGTTTTTTCTTTTCTTTCCTTTTGTTTCTAGAACATGTATATTTTTCAAACCAAAACTTTTGGTTTGAGTTCTGTTTTGAACGGATGCTTTTTTTTTTATTTATTTATTATTTTTTTTTTAATCGAAATTTATTGCAATTCATTTATTATTTTTGTATGTTTAATACATTCCATTTCATATTATCTTAAAATAGAATACTAGTATTTATATAAATGAATTTATTTTTATAGAAAGTGTGACATCATTTTTTGTTCTGTGTCATAATCTGTTATTTTAAATACCTCAATAGCACAGAATGTTATTTTATATTTACGCAGAAGTCACACATATTTATTATAATTATATATATATTTATATAGAATAATTTTATAGGTAATTATGATTAAGAAAATCTTCTTACCTGTATTCGTCTATTTAGCATCCGTTCATTCTATTCTTGTTTTGGTTTAGACAGCTGAATTATAAACTCTTCTATAAAGAAATCATCCATTAGATTTAATTGATTCAGCATACTCAATTACGAGATGACTTTGTGTCTTTGAATATTTAATAAAAGAATTAAGAAAAGAAAAATAACATAAAAATAAATTTGAATTACGGAGCTACTAAAACACTCCGAATATTAAAGAGTCTACATAACGACTACAGATGAAAATATTACTCATACATTGATGCACGTGCGAGCGGTTTTCATAGGCATGCGCAGATGCCTCATTTGTTCGAACCGAAAGTAAAATGTTTTGATAGTCTGTTGAAATATATTGGGCAGATAATTGTCATAATTTTCAACATTATGTCGAACCTGTAAAATACTCAAACATTCATAGATAAATTTTAAAATCTTCTATAAAATGTATGCCAATAATGTGTTTAAAAGGTAAATGTTCGCTAATCATGTTCATTAGATACTGACACTATGTATGGAACAAAATAATATCTGGCTAATTACGAATATTAGTCAAGTATCCAAACACTTTGAAGTAATATCAGGTATAAACGACAAGTAAAAATATAAAAATGCAGAGCGAGATATTTCTTGTATCCGAACAATGTATGACACTGAACTGTTATTTTCTTTAATTTTCCTTTAAAACAGTTTTTTAGTGTTTATAATATTTGAAGTATTTTCCAAATTTTCTTGTAATTTTCTTTGTTTCACAAAAAGCTACCTATTTTTCCAGACATTTTTAATAATTAAAAAACTGTGCAATTCATCACACATCTATGCTAAAGCTTTTGCTTATGAACATGAAACCAAATTATTACAAAACTCATTACATTGAGAGAATCTCAGTGTTAATAATCATGTAAAACTTTTAGTTCTGTTATTGTTAATTTTAAATTTAAGAATCAATTAATATTTAGAGACATATTTTCATAAATATATTTGAGAGATAATGTTTTTTGAAATTAAAAAAATGAGAATTCAAATGAAAGCATACAATACCAATACGTCTTTGGGGGCATTGATTGATTATTGTATGCAAAATTGGTATAAATTTCTGTTCACTATAGGTCTATAGTCAACATTTATAAAGTCCAAAGGCTGATTTAAAAAAGTAATAATAAAAGACATAAAATAAGTAAAAGTTGATTCACAAACAAACAAAAGAAAAATCTTAAATAATGAAATAAGACCATGATTTAATTAATAATTTATAAGTAAATATCCTGTGAAAGATGTTTTGGAAAGATAATGAAAGAAAAGGACATTCGTGCAGATAAGAAATATTGATTTGTACAAGCAACAATATATATAGATAGAAACGAAATGTTTTTTTTTAGTATACATCTAAATTATATCAATACGTATTTTCTATAATATCAAACTGAATGTTATATTAAATTTAATTACTTACAACAACAATTTATGAATTTCAAGCGATCGATTTATTTGATTTTTATGAATCTATTAATAGTTTAATAGAAAGATATCCATAATATCTAACAGAGGAGATTACTAATCTATCAACAACCTTCACATTATTAAACGCATACATGATTGAAATATTTAATAAGAAAATTTCGTAAATAGAACTTTCCAAATATTTTGCTAAGCTTAAGAAGTTTCCAATGCTTGCAATTTTCTTAAGAAATCTAAACATTTTGAAATAAGACTCTGATATTTTGAAATCATATTTCGACAATTTCAATTTGCAGCGTTGTTTGCATTCCTAAACATTCGGATTTTTAATAATGATTTTAATTAATCATACCGTCCACACTGTGATGTAACCGAGTAGCTGAGTTAAAAATATTAAATGCTACGAAGCACATTTACGAAAATAATACAATTATATATCTTCAAATTATACATTATTTTGTTAAAACGCGCCTTTTTTATGTTTCTTGACAAAATGAAATGAATTTATGATAATTAAAATTAATATTGTTTAATTTTGTAATATAAAAATTATATTAAAAATGTAACCTAGTGATTTGATTTATTAAATAGATAAGGATTAGTGATAAAAGGACAGGTGTAGAATGTAATTTGCACTTTATTGGAGTAATTTTGATAGTAAATATTTGTGCATAAACGCTGTATTTTTTGCCCCGATATTTTTACATTTGATGACTATGGTTCTTAACAAAACTTTTACTCGAGTTGGCTAAAAAAGTAAACTTTTTTTATAGTATCGTCGTGTCATTCTTACTCTATTCTTTTTAGTTCATTTTCCAAATTTCATTTACTAATTTTGGCTATCCTTTTCTAAATCTCGTTTTTACAAACTGAAAGAATAAAAGTCCACTGAAAAATCTTTAATTGGTTTTGTAAGCATTTAATAAAATGGAAAGAACCCAATTCCTGTTTCTAATTCATTCTCAGTAAAATTATCGGGAGCTAACTACGGGTTTTGTCCATATGCAGTTGAACATTATAAATGTCTGGAAATTCTTCTTCAAAAATTGGTTCTAAAATATTCTTTTGTTAGAAGAGTTAATTATTTTTAACTTTACGCGAAACATTTTTGATTTTTAATTTACCGTTGTAATGAAATTCTGGAATAGTCATGAATCACTTTCGAAAATATTCTTTATAGTGATGAAGCCATTTCGTACGGTCAGTGGGGTCATAAAATTCCTCCTTCATCGAGTGTTACCGCACATACCTTTTTGTTACCTGTTAAGTGTTTTTCGCATAAGTTGTTTTTTGTTCAAAAATAAACATTGGAAAAGCAAATATATATATTAATAAAATTTAAAAATATTAAAGGAAATTTACAAAGGTATACATGCATTCAGTAATTGTGAACCCTGAAGAAATATTTCTTCATTTTGAGTTTTTTTTTTTTTTTCCCTGTCCCCTATAATTAAGCTTTACAGTCTTCCTTATAGTTTAGTTTTGTTATTATTTGTTCGTTAACAGTACTCTTGATTATATTCCTTATAAGCTCTTTCTTGTTAATACACAATATAGTTTTCTTTGTTAATGGTATATTAAAGTGAGTATTATTCTTGTTTCCATCTCTATGTTAAATTTATACTAGTCAAATTATTCATATACATTTAAAATATATATTTACTATAGTAATTTTTATTAAAGTAATCCAATGATCTATTTAGACTGTTGTGGATTATCGTGGCAATTTAACCATCTGTTAAGATTTTGCATTCTGTTTCTTTTTGTTACTTTATATATATATGTGTGTGTGTGTGTGTATGTGTGTGTATTATTTATTAAATTTTATAATATTCTATACACACAATATTATTGAATACAATAATACAATAATATGTTTTAATTACCTTTTCAGTGTAATTCAATCAGTTATAATGCATTTTAATTATAAATTTTTAAAACAAATATCTCTTGTTTATTTGGAAGTTTATTCGGAAAGAAATTCAATTAAAATAAAATTCGTACAAAACTGAAATATTCCAGGTAATTTTGTAACTTATGATGGTCACAGACGAAGTTTTTATAGTTTCATTTGACGTAACAAAAGAAATTTAAGTAATAAATCTAATATTGCGAGCATAAATTTGTATTATAAATACATAACAGACATCTTTAAACGAAATTAATTAAACTAGTTTGGTTGTCACGAAAAAGTTTAGTTTAAACAAACTCGTAGAATATTTACACAAACAGTAACATTTAATTCAAGGAGAATTAGCTAAAAATTCATTTTAGCTGAATACATTCTCCTGCAAATAAGGGAACATTCGGGTGATTATGATAACAAGCATTAGTTTAATGCTGGAGAGTTTACTGCAATAGATCCTCGACATTCAAATAAACTGTTGCGCGATTACAATTTCTCTACTTAATCTTCCTACATTTCCAAATCTCTACTAATCCCATATGCAAAATAAACATATTATATAACTTCCTACAAATTAAAATTAGGATTATTGTTTCATAGATGTTACAAAATCATTATGCAGAAAGATTGTTATAATTTTGAAAAGTAGTAAAATTTTCTAGAATGAATATTCTCTAAACATGTATGCGTAAAGAAATCTAATTAACGAAATGTTAATTATGATTAAATAGAAAAATCGCATGCCTCGTATATTTCAATGCGCATCTTTTGCACAGATAAAATTTTGAAGTGAAGTATTACCTTCTGTTATATGTTGCAAAATATTTTGTATTATAGTAAATCTTAGGATTAAATTACCTTCAATTTTTGCTAAATAATATCTCCTGCATAAATCTCAGAATTAGGTGAGAATTTTATTGACGAGATATAGTAAAATAACAAATTTAACTATATCATTGTGTCATTGTACTAAAAAAATAGTTAAATAATACCAAAATCTGGCTCCATATTTACTGTTCTATTAAAAGCAAATTTTAAGCAATGCTAGATACTCAAATATATAATTAGCTTATGTTAAATCCTGTAAATTGAACTTAAAAATGTTATAGTGAAACAAAATTTCTTTAAAAACTTTCTACGTATGACGGGGGAAAAAAAGCTCTCATTTAGCTTGTAAAAATAATTATAATTTTTACCAAAAAATGTTGTTAAGTGTGTATTTGGAATTATAATTTCTACTTAAATGTATTATTAAGTGTTAGTATTTTGTAATTAAGTAAGTTAAATAAGTAAATCTGTAAATTAAATTCAAATATACGTTTGTTAACCACATTGTTTATTTCATATTTATACATATAATCTATATAATATTTCTTTAACGTGGACCAGTTTCAATTATTTTTTGTCGAAACGACACGATACACGAGGATAAAAAAAATAATATTTATACACGAACAATATTTAAGCACGCGGGCTTAGCTCAATGGACTAATAAGAAAAAATGACGACATTTGTCTGATGAGATTATTTTACGAAACTAGTTGGCATATGTGGACTCTGCTCAGTTCCCCATCATATTCATGTTCTCAGAAATTTCTAGTGCGAGACATATTATAATCATGTTAAAAGAAATTAATTTGACCAAAGCTTGATACAGCGACAGAATGAAATCCCCACCTAATAGGCTATCCACCGTTCACTTCGATATAATTATCTTATTCTAATCTATTAATTTATTTTATCGGGGTCAATTCCATTGTTTAGTTTTCATGCTATTATTTCCAATGCAATAATTCTCAAAATTCATATTTATATGAAAAATTTACAATTTCGCTATGTTGATAAAATCGTAAATTACGAATAATTTACGAAATTTTCCTATTAGAATATTTGTATTCAATCATGTTCAAACCAATATCATAAACGTAATTTTGAAGTTGTCTAATGTATTTAGGATCCTCAAAATGGAAGTTTATGCTCAATTTTGCGTTATTCCGACATGTTAAGTAAACCGTAAATTCCAAATAACTTACGAATTTTTTACACTAGAAAAATCATAGTCTATGATATTCATGCCAGTATCCTAAATAATATTTCGAAAGTGGTTTGACATCTTTACGATGAAAATATCTCTCAAGATTGACGTTTATGTGAAATTTTGCTCTATTTTGCCATGTTAAAAAATTCGTAAATTTCCAATAACTTACGAAATCTTTATATTAGAAAATTCATAGTCATTAATATTCATGCCAGCCTCCTAAATAATATTTCAAAAATAGTCTGACATCTTTACGATGAAAATATCTCTCAAAATTGACGTTTATGTGAAATTTTGCCCTATACTGCCATGTTAAGAAATTTGTAAATTTCCAATAACTTGCGAAATTTTCCAAGTACCATATTTATAGTTACCGATGTTCATTCCGGCATCAAAACTGATATTTTAAAACTGGTCTGACATTTTTACAGTAAAAAGTTTCCATTTAATGCAAGTTTAAGTGAATTTTTGTCCTATTCTCCCATGTTAAGAAAATCGTAAATTTCTCATAGCTTACAAAGTTTTTAAATTCGAATGTTGCAAATGAATATGGTTCTTGCCAGTGTCAAAAGTAATATTTTAAAACTGATCTGACCTCTCTGCGACAATTTGTTCTTGAGATATCGTGTACACAGACTAACAAACTAACGGACTAACACACTAACCCACTAACCCACTAACAGACTAACAGACACCCTACAGACAGACACCATAGAAATTTTGTCATTTTCGGATTCCTCACACCTGAAAACGCGTAGAAAAGTCAAAAAACCGAGGTCGAAAATTTTCACGATTACCTAAGTTCCCCATACCTATAGTATGATGGGGAACAAAAAAATGTATTCTTAACAGTTGTTTCTTCAGAATCTTTACAAGCGTCATATTAAACCTAGCAATATTTTAAAGATATATACAGAATATGAACTTTTGTGCCATAAATTGACTAAAAAACACAATCATAAAAAATATAATCAAAATAGGAATTCGTTTTTTTTTTTTTTTTTTTTTTTTTTTAAATTTATTTATTTATTTATTTAAAAAAAAATCGCTAAAATGACGACAAAAATTTATAAGGAGTTGTGGAAGTCCTATATTAAAACTGTACTGCCTGTAGAAGTATGAAAATTGGGTCGTGAACCATGAATTTTATTTGGAAACCTTTCTTTGTATGATTTTGGCTATTGTAAAATATTAATTTGGTTTTAATAATAAATTGGCTTCTGGTAAATTAAAATTTTAATTAGGTGGTGAAATTGGTATAACATTTGTGAGTTTCAAATATTAAAGGTAAATAAGAAAAGAAATAAAGGGCGAATATTTCGCACGGGTTTGTTAGTAAATTAGAATTTTTAAAATCACTTTTCGGAATTTTGAAAAAAAAATGTACTTCTTTCATTAAATGATAAGTTTAACTCTCATTATAAAGATAACATCTTTATTGTACAATAAAATAAGTGAAAGTTATATTTACAGAAGATTCTAAAGCAAAATCAGAATTATGTATAAAACATGCTAAATTTTATTAAAAATATTTCTTGAATTTCGTTTTAGAATATTGGTAAAATAAATTGGTTGTTAATTAGTTTATAATATATAAATTGTAATATTAAAACTCGAATCTTCAAATGTTTAGATTTCGTATAAAGTCCACATATTAACACTTTTATTAGAAACATATTAAAAACACTTTAAAACACGTTATAAAAATTTTATTAAAATCATATTATATAAACATTTACTCAGCTTTTCGCCATTATATCATGGCATCATCAGGTAAACATTTTTTTTACAAAAAGAGTAGAAAAGAGAGCATCTTTATGTATCCGAAGATCTTGAAACGGTTACAGCAAAGGACAACTTAAACTGAACAGGAAGGGTCAATTTGTTACTTGAATTCATCGGCTTAAGTTGAGATCGATCAAGGTAGCACCAGGACTACTTTTCGCAAATCAAAGTAGGAGAAACTTTGTCTCATGACAAGGACGACATCTTAAACAGAACAGGAAAAAGTCAACGGGATATATTAAGTAGAGTGATAAATGGTAACCCATGAGAAGGTGCAAGATGAGTCATGTGACTTGATCCCCTTGCACGTGCGTATTTGGTGATTTACTTGGTTACAGTTTGTTTTCAATGAATTTCTATGGCGACTGCTTGGAGATAACCGCCAATGTTTGTGTTTACTTACGTAATTTAATTTATTTTTTTATTTTTTATTTTTATTTATTTATTTATTTTTTTGTTTCAAATCATTTTTGTTTTATTTTACTTCTTTTTATTTCCTGTTGTCATAATTTAACTAACAAAATATTTAAAAATAATTGATAAATGCTTAATTGTTGTTAAATTTAGCTCTTTTAAAAGTTTATTTTTTCTTTATAAACACTTTTAAACTTTTTTGGGAAATGATGAAAGAAACAGTATTTTGTTATTTGTTATAATGTGAAATATGTGAAAAATTATTTTAAAAACAATTTATTTCGGTCATAGGACTCTAGTGTTACCTAATAATAATGATAATTTGCTAAACTGAAATTTTAAATTGGCAAAAGAGCGATAAAAAGCCAAACATGTCAACCTCTCCAGTAGCACATGACGTTGTTACAACGATGTTATAAAAAATTTTTGTTCAGACTTATTTTCAACGTTATAATAACGTTATGTGCTACCTGAGCATTGGTTCAAGTCACGTGATTTGTCTTGTACCACGTAAAGCCAATCTTTCATCCATTGAATCAGCACTCTAATTTATATATCTCGTTGGAAAAAGTCAACTTGTTACTTGAATTCAGAGAATTTGGTTAAGATCGATCATGGTAATAAAAGGACTATGTTCCACAAATACTTGTAGGAGAAACTTTATCTTAGAAGAGAGAGACAGGAGATTCCAAGGCTACAACAGGTAGCAGACAGTAGACAGCAGACAGCTTAATAATGGAGGTGAACTGAAAAGATACGGATGTCAGTAATTTTATTCACATAAGAAATGCCAAATTTTGTGTAGAATTACTGTGTCTTTATACTTAATTGCATTACAGCATTTAAAAATATCAGCCAGATTGAAATATATCAGTTAAGCTTCAGTCAGGAAAAAGTCTTGATTATTTTGAGGATCAGTGATTATTTCGGCTTTGGAACATAAAGGAGTAGTTCCAGGGTTATTATAAATAAATTCAATTCAAGAAGTGCAGAGCTTTTTTTCTTCTTTTATGTTGTAGATGTGTAATTTTATTCTTTGCGTGTGTTTTTGTTTTTAAATAATTCAAAATTCTTTACACATACTCATAACATTTTAACTAGTGGATCTGCAGATCAGGAGTATCAACGTTCTATTTGCATCGCGCATTAATCAATGAATCAGTTTTATTTATTCCATATTATATAATGTATATATCTTGATTCGATTGATTTCCTACATAAACAGAAACTTTTCTGAGGGGGGGGGGCAGCAACCCCCCGTTATATCTCTCTTTCTATGGCTATCTGTGTGTATATATATATGTGTGTATTTTTAATAACTGATTGTCTTGTATTACTTTCCTGTAATTCATAAATACTTGTACCAAATTTCATGCAAAATGATTACATAACATATCGGAATTATTTTTGTGTAACCCTGTAAATGAATTACTAATTGTATGCACACACTTCTCCACTGAAAAACATTCTTTTAAAATTCTAATAAAATTTCATTATATTGAACGAGATATAACCAATTGTTAAAACGCAATTTTAAGAAATACCGACTACAGACCTTACTAATACGAAATTTTTTATGTATCCCAAAAAAGGAGCCACAGTAATTATATACACTAAAAAGAATACACCAGTTTAATTAATTATAACTCATTAATATTTCAACCTAATTTGACATCATTTGGATGATTACAGTACGTCACTGAAATTCTTTTGTGGGGTCCCGTAAATAAATTATTTAGTCTATACATATCATTTTTCTAAAGTAAACATACTTTTAAGCATCTTTTTAATGTATGTTAATTCCATTATATTAAATGCAGCATAAATACAATAAAGTGCGCTTAAATAAAAATTTGTTCATAGGCTCTAATGTCATGAAATTCTTTTGCGTGTCTCCGTAAACGAACCATAAACATCGTATACACGAGTAAAAACTATTCAGCTTACTCTCCGTTTTTTGGCGTGTCCCTGTATACGAACTACAAATGGAATACACGTCTAAAACTATGCAGCTAATTTCGTTGGGCTCATGAACATGTGTACCAAATTGCAAGTCAATAGCGTGATTTTTGCGGCCGCTACAGATTCTTCCCATATACCGTAATGATAAGAAAAACTTTGGCGTGTCCCTGTACACGAACTACAAATTGAATACACACGCAAAACTATACAGCTGATTCCATGGGGTTTATGAACATATGTACCAAACTTCAAGTCAATAGCGTGAATTTGCTGCCGCTATCGTGCGACAGACAGACAAACACACAGACGGAACTCAAAATCTTTTTGAGTTTCAACAGGGAAGCCTCCACTGACGTTTCGGCAATTAAAGCGTGAAGAAGCATAAATAAATATTGGCATTATCCAAAACCTTATTACTCTATAGAGGTTATCAGAATTAACGATTGACTAGTTCTTTTTCTTTTAAATTTTGTTTTCTTATGTAGTAAGTTCACAACTGTTATATTAGTCTTTATTTTTCAATAGTCGTTATTTTTTAAATACTTAATATTTAATTTTCAAGCTAAAAAATATAAAAAATGCGCTAAATATTTTTCGAAACTTTCTAGCTTCATCGTAAAATGCTAAATATATTTAAAAAAAAAATACATTTTTGAAAAAAAGAAAATAATAATAATAATAATAATAATAGTAAATTTACCGGTTATGAACCTTTTGAAAAAGACAATGGAATTTAGATAATGATTATACCTTATAACGATTTTCCGCATTGAAAAACTTTGGATATGGCTACGGTGATATGACTCTTCATTTAAAATTTCGATAATTTTTTTGGATAAAACTATGTTTTCAAATACGATTATTGATTCTAAGTACTCGTTGAATAAAGGAATTATTGGTCTAATCAGAAAAATAAAGCATATATAGGGAGAACTATTAAACTTGACCTACAGTCGGTAACAAAAGTGTCCGAACACTAGCAAAAATTCCTATGTAAAAAAAGTACACTTCATACGGTTTTGTTAAATAAATCCTTGTCGAATCCTGTTCTTAGTCAGTCTAAGAACATGATTCGGTAAGGATTTATTTAACAAAACCGTATGAAGTGTACTTTTTTTTTTACATAGGAATTTTTGCTAGTGTTCGGACACTTTTGTTAGCGACTGTATATTGAGCAATCTGTGTAACCAAAATCAAAATTGAGTTAAAAATTTGTAGATGGCAGGTTAAAGAATGCACAAAATAAATGTAAAAAAAAAGAGAGAGAGAGAGAGAGAGAGAGTTAAAAAAATTCGTGCTTGAGTGACATTGAAATACAAACATGCTACAAATTCCAATACAAACATCTTCATTTATTACAAACATATTTGTCATAAACTGTTTAACTATATAAAACTCATATTTATTGAAATTTTATTTTTCCGACTGAGTGAAAATAATGCCTGGACCGGGACTCGAACCCCTCAGTGATTAATGCTGACCGGGATGTCGGCCTGGATAACTCAATTGGTAGAGCCTTGACCTTGTAAGTCAAAGTTCCGGGGTTCGAGTCCCGGTCCAGGCATTATTTTCACTCAGTCGGAAAAATAAAATTTCAATAAATATGATTTTCTTCCACAGTTGATTGTGTGATTTTATTAAAAATTGTATATAAAACTCGTTCAATGTTTGCCCCATCATTAATTTATATACATACATTAATTTTATACACATACAACTATACATATGTATTATTGTCTAATTAGATAAAACGATACACCCCCCTGTTAACCCCCTGTGTTACCTCACTGCCCTATACAGGATAAAATTAAATCTTTACACACCATTTTTTATAAGACTAGTAAAACCATTTTAGCTGGAGGAAGACTGTTAGCTAACTGGTTTAGCACTCAGTGGTTTTTAGAAATTCTCTAAAGAGGGAATATAAAGGGACTCAAGATTCATCGTGCTAATGCATCTTTCCATACAGCATGATTGACAGTAGAATTTTTTGAACAAAAACACATCAGAATGATTGAACTTTTCATGTATGATCTTACAATATATGACATTTGGCTATTTTCTAATCTAAAGCAAAGTTTTCGCAGTCGTTGTTATAATTCTGAAGATGAGATTGATTTGGCTGTAGAAGCATTTATTTTATTTATTCCAATAAGAAAATTAGCCTAGATAAGTGCATGGGTGTAGGAAGGGACTGCTTTGCCTCTTAAAAATTTCAGAGTGAACCTCGTAATACATTTCTAATATTTCTAATATTTTTCATTTTACTCATTTTAAAGCACATGATTTTTCTGTCATACTATGTAAATAAGGAAAATAGCTTCTCATATTCTTCTTTTATTACACTTAATATTTTCAAATACTGTGTAGAAAAAAATATGCATTACATTTTAAAATTTTATTAAACATGTCCGAATAAATGGCCAAAATATTTTATAGTTTTGCTGTTGAAATCGGTAAATTTCAAAAACATTGAAATTAAAAGTGTTTAATTAAGACAAAAACATACAAAATACTCAATTGTAAATGACAATCGATTTTGTTTGTTCAAAATTGTCTTCAGTATTTCATGATAATGTTTCTTTTAATACAAAACATGATTGTTTTTCATAAAAATTTTAAACAGGATTTTGTTCTTAAAATATGATGGCAGATCCATTTCCCTGTAACTTCTATTTTTCAAATTTATGTTAACGATAAGAGTTAAAAAATTGCGATTTCGACATGCGTTATCTGCTGTAGAAACCTTTATCACGCTTATCAATAGTTTTCAGCTTAGAATATTTATTTCATCTGAATGTTTTTATGTTATGTATTGAGTTTTACATATATTTGAAAATGTGGCATTGGGTGTATTTTTAAATATCAGTTATACACACAAAATATTAATGGTTAAATATAAGATAAGTTTGCAAATATTTAAACACATTTGAACTTCATTTTTTTTCATTTAATGATTATTTAAAATTTTCAATCATTAACGAAAATATATATTATTATATTTCTATACGATAAATAAACTGTATGGGTCATACTTTGTTAAATATTGCTCTTTGCGCCTATATACGTATTAGAATAATCACTTCTGAAACCTCAATAGCAAATATTTAAATCAGCCTATTATCGTTCTCGGACATGTTAATGCAATTAAAGATTCGATAAAGCAACATGTATTCACTGGTTGTCTAATTAAGTTAAGTAATAACTCATGAATCTTTGGCAAATATCTGTTTATTTTATCCGGCGATTAAACGAACTTATAGGAAACTTATAGGAACGTTATCTATATCTGCGAGGGAATGAAATTATGAAATGAAATATTGTTCTGAGAATAATTATCAAACTATATATGAGTGTATTAAGATAAGGACAGATTTATTATTGTAATCCACAGCGTGTTATATTGCACGGTCATCGAATGTTTTGCAGAAAACATTCTAATACTGATATCCAGTACTTAAATGGATATATTGTACACTGTAAAAACTTAATAATCTTCTTAAAAAAAAAGTTCTTACGCTCTAAACAAATACCATTGCTAAAACAATTTAATGGAATTCCGAAAATAAATTTTATTCTTGCCTTAGAGAAATGAATAAAATAACGGAAGAAGAATAATCTAGGGGAAAAATATTTTTGCAATCGCAATAATACGTTTAAAAAACTTACACATGATTTAGAAAAAAAAAAAAAAAAGTCTAATTCAAGTGAGTAGATGGTATTCTATATAAGGACCACTAAATGGCGATTTGACAGTCTTCTTTTTCGGCCACTGCTATAAACATCCAAATTATGGGCAAAATATTCAACTAAATTAAAACAAAAGCATAAAAAAATATAGTTAAAATGTTTATCTCTACATATAATAAAAGAAGATGTGTGTGTGTGTGTTGTACGGCACTTTGTAGAAAAATGTCTAATCGCAGAGCTAAACAGATTTGCATCGAAGTTCGTATTGACCCGCAGATTATCTTGAATAACTCTCAGTTATGAAGACTGTGTAGCTCGAATGTAATGTTCATGAAACTCGCTGTTGTCACGTTAACTACTCGTAAATTTATAGCTACCTTTTCAAAACTTTAAATGTTAAGCTTTAATAAATATTATTATACACGTTATCCAAGAATTATCTTTACAACTTTGAAATTTAATTACAACTTTTGAAATAAAAAAGATATTCACATTCTGTGTTCTGCAGTTATAAGTGCAACTCATAAAGTTTTTTTTTTCTGTTTTGGTTAGCCATTTGTAACTGAGCATGAGGACCCCACCGGAGAAAGCACAATGTGTGGCATAGTTCATTGAGAGAAAATCGGACACACAAGTTCAACGCAATTGCAGGACCATATTTGGCAATGAAGACCACCATCCAGACCCATCATCCGGGCATGGCACACCAGCTTCATGACCACAGGCTCAGTGTTACATAAGAAAAGTACAGGATGACCCAGCACAAGTGATGAAACTGTTGAGCGGGTTCGCGAAGCATTCCAGCGCAGTCCAAAAAAAATCAGTTCGTTCGGCTGCTACACAATTAGAAATACCCAGATCAACAGTCCACAAGGTGCAAAAAAAAACTTTATGAGTTGCACTAATAACTGCATAACACAGAATGTGAATATCCTTTTTATTTCAAAAGTTATTAAATTTCAAAGTTGTAAAGATAATTCTTGGACACCCTGTATTATAAAATACTTAATAGATTTTAATTCATTCACGCATTGAGTAGTTACCATTTCAGTTTACATGTTTGTTTTGTTTTGTTTTTAAATTCTTTTTATTTCTCTGTTTTAAATATTCTTTAAAATTTCGATGCATCGACAGTTTTATGTTAGTAGTATCGAAAACTTTTATTATATTTACAAAATAAACTTTAACAACTTAATTTTTGATAATTAAAATAATCTGGTGTGTCACTCACGCGACTTTGTCTTACCCTGAAATTTAATGCTATAGTACAGATAGGAGATTAAGGGGTAAGATAACGAGTACTGTTATGCGAACTTACGTTAAAACATTAAAATTAGCCTTCGGAACAGCTTTAATTGACAAGTAATTCTGTGTGCGTAACCCCTCGTTTCATTACTGTACCTACATTTATATAGAAACCAAATCTGTTATTAAATTCAAATGTTCATTTAAAATTATTCATGCAACTTTCACACCATCATTCCTTGAAATTTATCAATCTTGATCAAATTTTTCTTTTAATACACATATTAACTTCAAAATACAACATTTAGAACGCCTGAAATTATTTGTTTTTAATTTTCTCTAACAAACACAGACAAAGAGCAAACGTTAAAAATTTGACTTCGGTATTGAGGACTCCTCAAAACGTGTAAAAATATGTATAATAATAATAATAATAATAATAATAAATAAAATAAAATAAAAATAAAATTGCTCATGCATAGGGGAAAAAAATGATGTCTATAAAATAATGATTTTAAAGGTAACGAAGAGATAAACAAAGTGAGAAAATTTCTCACGGGCCTGCTAGCAAACGAATTATTTAAAGTGAGAAATAAATAAAATGAAACGATTATTTTTCAACGGGCGACTTAGTCAACTAGTAATATTAATAATAACAAATATAATTTTATCGATGCACGTATTATTATATATTTTAGTTATTAATATGTATATTTTTCCAGAAAATTGAGACGATAATTAATCACCTGTTTAATAAAGATATTACGTTTAAACAGATCTTACCTAATTATTTTAGCAAATAAGTGTGATATATATTAAAATTTCAGTTTGCACAAATTTTTACTTTTTATCGAGCGGTGACATTTTTGCCCAAAATACTTCTATGGTTATTGTAAGTAAATAAAATAAAATTACAGCAAACAATGTCACTAAGCAATGAATTAAAATCACACTAAACAATGTCAATAAATAATGAATTAAAATCACAATAAATAAGTAATGTTTTAAAATTTTTACTGTGTTTTATCTAAGAAGAAAGTAGTGTCTTTTCATGAAAATTTTTGATATCCTCTTTTCAATGGATCGACTCTTTTAAAGACGTATTGAACAAGATTTGATTATTTTTTTTTAAAATGTCTGTCATTATGTGTGTGTATAAAAATTTTTGTAGACGCTGTATTTTACGAGTTAATGGATCAAATTTAACCAAACATGATATTCTGTTAGGCCTTGACTTAAGTTGGTCATGGTTACATTTCGGGAACAATTGCAAGTGGCCTTTTGCATGCAACTTTTTCGTATTCTTTAATAAGGCAGCGAAGGACAAAATAACCTATAAATGCACATACGGAGAAAAATTTGGTATAACTTTAGTATATCCTCACAGCTGAATTTGGCAATTTTTCTTTGGCGCTGTTTTGAAAGATAACGATGTCGTTCTGGACTGTTTGCGATATAATATGGCAGCCTATATGTTGTTTATTTGGGATTTATGATTTTATGATTTATGATTTATGATTTAGATTATGATTTTATCATTTATTATTTATCATTTATCATTTAGATTATGATTTTATCATTTATCATTTATTATTTATGATTTTTAGATTTATGATTTAGCCATAATCGCCAACAAAAAATCGCCAAATATCGTTGTGGGGATATAATAAAGTTGTTCCAAAAATTTTTAACTGATCAATGTGAAACTTAAAAATAAACTCTTTTCCCTACTCATTCAATTGCGTAAATTTTTAATATAGGTATCTTTCAAAAGAACTCTTTCAATACCTACGAATGGTTGAATCACAGAGCTGTGATAATGTAAAACAAAGTTATCGATTGTTTAAAAAAAAAATGTAAGAACATTTTTTTAGATATTAGCAAAAATTGACATTTTTTGGATATTTACTTTTATGGTTCTCTGAGATGAAAGTTGTGAGCATTCATCATGTGAAATATTTTTTTAAAATATGTATTTTTATATGAAAAAAAAATTGTACTGCACGAATTTGTACAGCAAAAAATTGAAAAAAAAAAGTTTTGTTTTTGCCACAACATAGTAGTTCTTAAAAGTAAATAACACTGCATACAAATGTAGAAAAAAAGACAACTTCTAAGGGTAGGAACGATAAATCATTAATGAAAATTGTAAGGTCATATAAAGTAAGAGATTTTTAAATCTCATGACATTTCAATAAAAATTCAGATTATAATTGAAAACAGAATTTAGATCACATAGAATATTATGTTAGCTTTTGTCCACGCCATTAACTAAAAGTTAACATACTATGCTGCTGAACATTTGATTGGTCATTTATCAGTTAGATTAACAGAGAGAGTTTAGTTAAAGCCACAGTTAATTACGTCTCATTATCGTTCTGCACAAAACAATTATCTCGTTCAGTTTCCGCTACCACTTTAACATCTTTAAGTATTCCGTGTGTTTTGTTTGCTTTGAAAACTCAAATATTGTCTTTCGTAATCTTTCAAGTAAGCTATGCTTAAAAATAATTCGCAGAGGCATGTAATATAATCTTGAAAGTTTAAGAATATGTATTAAATGTTAAATAATATAAATTAAATGATCACTGAATAAAGTGAAACAATTCAACTTTTTATTTTCTTTCGTGACTCAGAATTTGAATAACTGATACTACAAAGCACCTGGATTTATTTATTTTTATTTTTATTTTTATTCTTTCTTTTTTTTTAGATAATATTGTTTACACCAAATTACATCATATGGATTTTTTAAATGCGAACATGTCTTAACAAAACAACAATTATGTATATATATATAGTATATATTCTTTTAACTTCATAAAAATAGGATGCAATATCAAGATTAATTCACACTTAATAAAGAATAAAAAAAAATAAAAATAAAAAAAAATGAAATCATTGAACACAATTTTTTTATTTGGTCCCTTTCCCATTTGTTTTTTCAGCTCATTTTAAAATACCGTCTACCCTGTATTTTAACCATATTGTCATTATCAAGTCAAAAGACCTGAAACAAAAAAATTAATAGAAATTTTCAAAGCATTTAGTTCTAAAAGAAAAAAAAAAATGAATATTATTGCAATCACAAAGACTTCATTTTATTAATTTTTCTAATAAGCCCTTAATTTTACGGTAATAATGTGAGAAACTATCATTATAGCTATAAAATGAAATAAAAAATTAAATTCTGAACGCAACTAGATGCACAAATCACTAGAAAATAGGAAAAAAATCTAAGAAATTCAAATTAGCTGTTCAAATCAAATTAGCTCTGAGTACTTTAAAATATAATAAGTGAAAACATGGCAAAATTTTTTTAATTAATCACTGGCGATTAATGTGTATTCTATGAGACTTGCTTTTTCTTTTTTTTCCAAGATAATATAATACATCATACAATGAATATTTTTGAATTAAACATGAAAATTAACTAAAGGATATATATATATATATATATATATATATATTAATACTAATGAATATTTTTAATAGCACCTATCTCTTTCAATCTGATGTGACACAGAGTTTTCTACATGTCAACGCAGCCATGAATACTTCCACTCTCACTAGACATCCCCCCCCCCCCAAAAAAAAAAAAATAATAATAATAATAATAAAAAAAACTCTAGTAGTTATAGATTAACATACTTTTAGCCGTTACCAATCGAGAACGTGCTGATTATTCTAACACATGAATTGTATGCAAGTGAGAAACAGGAAAATTCGATAAGGAGTTCATTGAAAAATCAGATGTATGAGGTTAACAGACTAAATAAAAAATCCACAAACTATTTAAAAAAGAAAATCATAATAATTTTCTTTTCTTTCTTTTTTCTTTTCTTTTTTTTTTTCAAATATTTGTGAAGCGATTTTTTTTTCAGTTTCTGAGTTGTATTGTTTTTCATTTGCTGTATTTTAGTTAATTTTTCGCCAAATTCAAAATGCGTTTATAGAATAATAAACCATTACAAATTTTTTGTTATATTTATTTTATTTATACAATCTATTGTGAAAGAACAGGTTATCTAAAATTTTGAGACGAACTATATTTTAAATTAAATATTTAAAATGTGATAAATTATCAAAATACGTGTTTTTAAACACATCATGAGTAACAAAAAATGTAAACAAATTTCATGAAATTACCATTTAGTGAAAAGAATTGAACATAATTCGATTTTCCTTTAAATAAATAACAGAGATTCAAATCTATATGGCGCGGTTTTAAATATATTAATTATTCATGTATGAAGATTTTACAGTAAGAAGATACAAAATAATTATGTTGTGTAACATAGTAGGTAGCATTTTATATACGACGAACGAATAGAGAAATGTTGGATAAATATAGGTCTGACAGTATTGAAGAAAACATATTTCACAATGAAATTTCCTAATCATGCATGAATTTTTTATGAAAAAACATTCAACAATACTAATTTCTTAACCCTCTTTAATAATGCCTGTTTTAAGCATAGAAAACGTTTTCATAACCTCAATTATGAATGCCGGGTGTGTTATGTTATGATATAGTCTATTATGACAAGTATGACTGATAAAACACTGTGAAACACGTGAACAATGTCAAAAGAGAAATACGCCATGTCTGCTAACTGGACAATAGCTGTCTTATTTGACATCTAACGAACTGCAGATATCGTAGCAGAAGAAGAACATGCAACAAATTAAAGTTATGTTATTATGGATAATTACTTTATTAAATGGTGAAATGTAATAAAAGTATTTTTTTTTTTTTTTTTTGTTATAGTTAAATATATATATCTTGTTTTGGTATGTTTAATGGACGTTTATCTTTACTGAGGTAAGTTTAATGAATCTTTATTAAAAATATTACTTCCTAATTTTTCATATGTTTTTAAAGATTCAACGACTACGTAACTCAATTCTTTATTTTAGTTCTTGATGATTTTAGTGGCGTCTCATTATCTGTTTTCCTACATTCTACTCTTGTCACAGCATATAATATATATATATATGTATATATATAATATCAACATGAGAAAAGTTGTATGAATACTTATATATATATATATATATATATATATATATATACCGGGTGATCCAAAAGTCAGGACGAACTTTAAAAATGAATAATTCAATAACGAATCAAGATACAAAGATACGGTTTGCACCAAACGTATGGAAAAGAAGCCGGGTTTTGTGTGGCTATGAAAAAAATAGTTCTGTTGGCGACCAACAGATGGCGCTGTCGGATTTCTGATGTAGGATTATGCAAAGCAACAAACGATATAAAAAGGAACAACTACAGCAGCTAATGGTAGTCGAAGCTTATATGCATCGAAATATCGCATTCTCAGTCGCTACTTTAATCACGGATGGCCTCCAAAATCTCTCGATTTGACACCTTTTGACTTTTGGCTGTGGGGTTTCTTGTGTCAAAAGTGTACCGCGACCAACCGGCATCCCTAGCAGCACTGAAAGATGCCATCCGCCAAAATGTGTCTTCTATAACGCAAGAAATGCTACGAAATGCTATGAACGATGTGGTGAATCGTCTCACAGTTCTACTTCTGAATGATGGACATTGAACAGTTAATGTAGTAGTACTAATAAACTGTAATTAAGCTGACTTGTAAGTTGTCAACATTTTTTTTTCATTTGTAAATCATCTTTTGGTGAAATAAAACACTATAGCGCCATCTGTTGGTCGCCAACAGAGCTTTTTTTTTCTTTGCCATACAAAATCCGTTTTTTTTTTCATCCGTTTGGTGCAAACCGTATCTTTGTATCTTGATTCGTTTTCGAATTATTCATTTTTAAAGTTCATCTTGACTTTTGAATCACCCGGTATATATACACAGAGGTTGTTCACACATTTTCGTAACAAATTTGCAAAGATGTATAAATAACCAAATATAAGAATTTTATTTTGCCATATATTCAGTCTTATAGCCCTTCTGTTAAACTAGCATATTAAATCTTGATTTCATAGATAGCAGAGTATTTATTAGAACATCAAAGTTGATTTTGTTCTACACTTCTTCAAAAACTTTTTATAGTCCATCCAATTTTTTCGGATTCCTCTTTCAATGAGATTGTTTTAAAAGTCCAAATGTACAATAATCCATGAGAGACACATCATAGGACTTTGGTGGGATGCATATAAAGCGAATAATTTCAATCCCGGTTTTCATATTTAAAAAAAAAATAAAGCAGTAAATTTAAGAGGTATGACTTGTAACCTTATCTTGATGGAATTCAACACATTAATGATTGTTTGGGTTAGGTGATGGAATTTATTTTTTGTAAATAAGTGTTAAAACATATTTATGAGAGTAATCTGAATTAATTATGACATTTTTTCTAGTTTCCTTATTTTAATTTTCCATTATAAGCTATTGCACAATAAATAATTTGGGCCCATAGACCATAATGATAAAGA